>JAKELK010000149.1:0-161028 GCA_021525775.1 Lactarius deliciosus | reverse complement strand
CGCATTCTATTCGAACACCCTCAACGCAGCGGAAAGAAACTACGACATCTACGACCTAGAACTCTTAGCTATCGTAAAAGCACTGCGAAACTGGAGGCAATACCTGGCCGGATCACCGCACAAAATCAAAGTCTTCTCCGACCATATGAACTTACAGTACTGGAGACACCCTCAAAAGATCAGTCATCGCGTAGCAAGGGAGGTACTAGAACTGGCAGAATACGACATAGAAATCCACCACATTAAAGGAACGGCCAATGGACGCGCGGACGCACTGTCAAGACGACCCGATTACGACCAGGGAGAGCACGACAATGAACAAGTCACGGTACTCCCAGATCACGTGTTTGTCAGAGCCACCGAAATCGACACAACGGACGACCCAACGCGCACACAACACACCATCAATATCATGGAAATGGAGACCACTAACCCAGTATACACCCAGGACGAAACCATGGTAAAACGATGGGTAGACCCCCACAAGTTGAAGAAGATCGAAGGCACATGGTACAAGGACGGACGACGCGTAGTCACAGGAGACGCACACGAACGACAGCGCATTATACGGACACACCATGACCCCCCAGTCCACGGACACCCCGGAATCAACCGGACAATCAAAATGGTAGAGCGATATTACTGGTGGCCAGACCTTCGACGGGAAACACAAGACTATGTCAAAGGCTGCGCCGACTGTCAAAGAATCAAAGTCAACAACCGACCCACACGCGCGCCACTACAACCCATCTTTCCCAGAAAGGAAGCAATGCCGTTCGAGACCATAGCCCTGGACTTCATCACCAAGCTACCGCAAGCAGACGGCTGCGACTCCATACTAACAGTAACAGACCACGACTGCTCCAAAGCGGCAATATTCATCCCATGCATGGAAGAAATAAGCGCAGAAGGAACTGCGGCCCTGTACGTGAAACACGTCTTTACCCGATTCGGACTACCAGCGCGCATCATCAGCGATCGAGACCCCAGATTCGCATCAAAGTTCACACGCGAACTATGCAAAATTCTAGGCATCGAACAGAACATATCCACGGCCTATCACCCACGAACAGATGGACAGTCAGAACGCACCAACCAATGGCTAGAGCAGTACCTGCGGTTTTGGGTCAACGAAAGACAGGACGACTGGACACGTTACCTACCCATGGCAGAGTTCACGCACAACAACTGGCCCAACGAGTCCACTAGGGAGTCCCCCTTTAATATCCTTATGGGCTATAACCCCCGCGCTGATTGGACCGATCGCCCTTCCCCTATACCACAGGTAGCGCTCCGCATCAAACAATTCCAAGAAGCTAGAATGCGTGCCCAGGAACTGATGATCAAAGCGCAGCAGGGGTGGATCAAACACAAAGATACGCCCAAATACCAAATAGGGGACCTTGTATGGCTCGAAGGGCGCCACCTACGTACCAACCAACCAACCACAAAGCTTGCGCCCAGAAGACATGGCCCGTTCAGGGTCACTCAGGTGATGTCCGCAGTCAACTATCGCCTAGAACTCCCCACGCAGTGGAGTATCCACCCAGTGTTCCATACGGACCTTCTGACTCCTTATCGTGAAACTCCCACACACGGACCAAACTATCAGCGCCCACCGCCAGATCTGATTGATGGCGAAGAGGAATACGAGGTCGAGAAGATTCTAGACTCACGGCGCTTCGGCAGAACAAAGAAACTGCAGTACTTGGTCAAGTGGCGCGGATACCCTGACTCCGATAACCAGTGGGTCTCGAAGGATGACGTCTTTGCTGACGAAGCCATTTGGGAATTCAAACGTTCAAACCCCGCCAGGGAAGTGCATATAAGCACAGGACATTCCCAAGAGATGTCCCCATCTCCCACTCTCACACTCCCATCCACTCATGTCCCAATCCCCAGTCCAAGTGCACTATGTCCTCGACGACCTACTCCCCATCTCAGTCCAGCCCACTGTCATCATCCAGAACGTGCCACCGTCACCCATGTCGCTTCCCGAGCCCATTCAACCAAGCCCCAGTCGCCCAATTACCCCCGTTCCATCCCTTCTTCCTTCGCCAACACCTACAGCAGTCAGCACACGCAGCTCGTCTCCGCAAGGCTATGTTCCGACCCGACCTCCGTCCCGTCAAGACCCGGCTCAGGTACAAGAAGATCGAGCATACGACCGGTACCTGTCGGAGGAGCATTGTCCTCTCAACGACCACCTCACGTATGGGAATCACCTCACCACTACTCACGACGAAACCCCGCCGCTATGCTCCACAGACGGACAGCCGATGGTCCTGCCGCCGGGTCAACGATCCGAGATGCGGCGCCTCTACCGTGCGGAGGAACACAGTCCAGTTTCCCGACAGCGGGTGGAAACACCGCCACCGGTCGGGTTCAAACACAACAGGGGAGTCCACTTCATCCCCTTCCAGATACGCGACGCTCAGGGCCAACTGCACCCAGCTCGGTATACGCAGCTCGTCTTTACGGCGGACCCCTTTGTCCTCGCCTATCGACGAGGCAGCGACCAGCAGTACGGCAAGTCGGTGCACGCCGACCCCCAGTACGACGAGCCGTCTCCCACCTACACCAACGACGACTTGGTCTTTCTAGACCAGAACAGCGCGTACCGCCAGTCGGTCGACCAGGCCTGTATGGCCATGAGCGACCTGACAGTCACGGCCGAGGTACACCGGTACCGGTGCCTGCAAGCGGGCTACGAAGCCAAGGAGGAGGAGTTGAAGAAGAAGATCGCCGAGCTGGACAAGCTTGGAAGCATGCGCCGTCAGTGCGTGCTCCGCTTACAGCGCGCCAACGCCATCAAGCGCATCGAGGATGAGCGCGACTCTTACCATCCGGGAGTGGAGGAAGGACAGCGCATTGCCACGCTCAGGGAGGAGATCATGCGTGGTCGGTCTGGGGCCCGATCCTGAAAAGGGGGTGATGTTATGTCTGGCTCGGAAGTGGACACTGACGTCAAGGGTATGACACCGCGTCAGCAGTATATCGTCATGGACTTGTTGGATCAGTCAGCCGGGTAAGCTCCGGCGCATGTGATTGTGTACGATAACGGATCGGATCATGACTCGATGTGACTCATACTAGGATAGCTGTACTAGGGTTTGCTCTACTTACGCTATTGGCTAGTACTTCTGGGAGCGGCGCTTGAAAGCCCGCGCGTATCTGTATAAGTAGAGTACTGCGAAGACCAAGAACGACATCTTGGTCTTCTTCCAATACCACTACTAGTCTTTCGCTCTATAGGGTCCTCCCCCTTGAAGTGAGTTGTCCGACATATCCCTCTAGACCAAGGGATCCCTCGTGACTTAGTCTATTCAGTGGACGACTACCCCGCCGGCAGCATCTGTCATCGCGTCTACCTTTACATCAACCCCCGTGTGGCTTCTCCTTACACTTACCTCTACGTCGTCGACCACGACACCTGGGAAGATCTTCGCATAGTCGCCGCACCCCCTCCATCGCTACCCATAGGAGACGATCTACACGGTTACGAAGACCGCAACGGAGCCCTACAAGTACACCCAGTCGACTTTCCCCAAGCTAGAGTCAATCGTAACTACACCGTCAAAAGGATCGCCACCCACTCCGAAGCCTAAGTCAGGCAAGCATTCGTGGTAAACGCTACACCCCCCCCCCTAACATGTCACATGACATAACGTAATCACTAATCCAAAAACTCGGAACCAAAATAAAGTTTGGCTCGAAAATTATGTAACTTATCACAAACATAAATATGACATAATTGTCCTGTGTTTTTTTGTCTTTTATTTGTGTGGTGTAAATACAGTACAAACAAAAGTAAATTAAACCCTTGTTTTGCTTTGTTTAATGAAAAGAAAAACATGTTTATTAGTTAATAAAATTACATAACATATGTACTTTTTTTGTCTAAGAGAGGGTGCAAAAGGGGGCCGCGCGCCCTACTCCGCATGCCCTCGCTCGTTATCCTCACCTTCCCATTCGTGAACCGGAAAGGCGGTGCTCTTCCGCTTTGCGCACAGGGGCAGCACGTGTATGCGTGCTACCCCTGTGCGCAAAGCGGAGGGTGGGGCGCCACCAGGTGACAGCGCGCCTCCCATTTGCGCGCCGCCCGGTCACGCACCACCCGACCCGCGCGCCGCCCGGAGCGCATACACGGAGGAGGGGGGCGCTTCCGCCACGCGGTTGCGTTTCGCCCTTGGACGCGAACCCGCGGGAGAGGGGGAGGGGCTTCCGCGTGGTCGCCCGCTCGCGTTTTTCCCTGGCGCGCGAGCCCGCGGGAGAGGGGAGGGGGTTCCGCGCGGCCGCCCGTTCGCATTTTGCCCTGGCACGCGAACCGGGGAAATGTGGGGGGCGCTTCCGTGCATCCGCCCGTTCGCGTTTGGCTCTAGCGCGCCCCCCCGGTTCGCTCGCCCCTGTGTCGTGGAGGGGAGACCGCTTCTGTGCGTTCCGATTCGCACGTTGCCCGTGCGCGCGAACGCGGGGGCACACTCCAACCTGGAGCGCGCGCCCACGTTCGCGCGCGGCCCGTGCGTCCAAACGGGGGCGGGGCGCAGAGGGTGGGGGGCGCGCCCGTTCTCGTCCCCTCGCGTGGACCCCTCGTTTGCGTTTGGCCTCTGCGCGCAAACCGGGGGGGCCGCCGCGCCGCCTCTGGCGTTGCTTGCACGCGGGGTCCCTGGAAAGAGGGGGAAGGGGGGGGTGCGCGTGCCTTGTCCCACGCCGTCCCGCGTCCTGTTCGCGTGTAAACGAGGGGGCGGGAGGGCAGAGACGGGGGACGTACCGGTCCCGTGCGTCTCGTTTCTGTGCCCGACCCCCCCTTGCGTGCAAACGGGAGCGGCGGCTGCAGTGGCGGGGGCTGTCTCGCGTTCGCGTGCCCTGTTCGCGCGTGAACGAAGGGAGCGGGGGGTGCCTGTCGCATCCCCGTTGTGCGCAAACGGGGGTGGCGTGTCACTTCCTGCGCAGCCCCCCGTTCGCGAGTCAACGGGGGCGGGCGGTGATCGGGTCTCCTGTTCAACGTGAACGGGGACGGGGACGAAAGGAGGGGGGGAGCATACCTGTCCCGCGCCTCCTTTGCGCGCATACGGGGGGCGCGCTCCCCTTTGTGGGTAAACAGGGGCAGGGGCGGGGGCTTGTCCCGCGCGGTCCCGCGCTTGCGTGTCCTGCGCACGTGTGGGGTAAAGGGGGGCCAAAGGAGGAGGAGGGGGCCGCAAGCCCAAAGGGTGGGGGTACACTGCATGCAACGCGTGGCATTGCTTACCTTATTTGCTTTTGTTTGTACTATATTTACACCACACAAATAAAAGAAGAAAAAAAACAGAGGACAATTATGTCATATTTATGTTTGTGATAAGTTACATAATTTTCGATCCAAAATTTATTCTTGGTTCCGAGTTTTTGGATTGGTGATTACGTTATGTCATGTGACATGTTAGGGGGGGGGAGAGCTGGGCCAGTTGATTTTAGCGTCTCCAATCTGACAGCACTTGTACTTGTCCTTTTACATCACAGCCTCATAGGCGGCCCCACCTTTCCCACCCCTCATCTGTACCTGCCTACTGTACACAGGTATGGGTGTGCGCCGCGTTCCTCGATGAGGGGCTCTCTGTTCCTGGCCCGAGACGCGAGTAGGGCAAGCACCTTGTATGTATAGGAAGCACAGAAGGTCCGCACTAGTTTCACAGCACCTCTGCGTGCGTTAGTACTATTCCCAATGCAAGCCACTCCCCCAAGTTGCAGAAGAGGCTTTTAGAACGCTACTTTGTGACTTATTCGCAGCACATCTAATGCTTCCCACATGGATCGTAATTTCGCCCGATCCACTGCTGGCGTTCCGCCATTTGCACCCACAAATCCCTCCCTGCTCGCGCGACATGCTCCGTGCGTGTCTCCGCTACCCGTCCCGCCTTTCTAGCCGGAAATCCAAGTCCTGCACTACCACATGAAATCAGCATCCACGGTGAGATACGGATTTCTGGAGCAACGAAATGATTACGGTGCGTGACTTAGTCTTCCTCGGAACTTCGCAAACGATGTGCGTTTCTGCCGTCCGGAAAATGGTGACTGTTTTGGCGGATACCGGCATGGACCCGCTCTCGGCGCGTGGGATTCCAGCAGAAGGATAGTTTCGTGCGCGCATTTTGTACTCATATGCAATCCTCCTTGAGTCTTTGTTGAGATTTTCTTTTACTACAGCGCCGAAGGAATATCGAGTGTTGAATGGCCGAATCTTGGCATAGTGCATCGCGGACCTCAAAACAGTGCTAGACATGCTGGCACGTGCCTTGCTGTCGAAAGGACATATTCTGAGATTTTCTACCCCTCTTACTTTTGACCACTAACTTTGGCATCTCACCGTAAGGATATACAAGACAATCACAAGACAATCAGCCGCGACATGATATAGAGACAGTAACAAAAATAAATTTCAACGTATCCAGCACCGGGTATGAGGATTGTTCGATGCCCTCGGAAAACTCCGATCACCTGTTTATAGTCACTGCTGTATAGAAGAAACCGAGTATATGCTGGAGGTTAGGGTATCGGAACCTCGCCGTGGCCACAAGATCTCTCCTTTCTATCGAGAAGCGCTTCGCGCCACGATCTCTTATCGTACGCCTTTCCTTTGTTTATTCATAATAACTAGTACATCAGCAAGACAAAAAGTGACTAGCAGAACTAGATCTAGTTCCACTAGTCCTCTAGTTCCAACCTAGAGCCAGGAAGGTCTGGCTGGCACTAGGTCAATATCCCTAGAGCTAGTTACATCACCATCTGGGACAAAATATGTAATTTAACTTGTAGTACTTATAAGATGACATAATATCACATGTATTTGTGCCTTTGGTCATTTGTCACCTATCTTATTTATTTATTATTATTATTTATTAATTCTGATTGGTACATTATAAATAGCATTGCTGGGATTTGAACCAAAGACCATGTCAGGTGACATATTTTCCGAGTTCAAACATTAACCACTACACAAACAAGTCTTTTACTACTTACCCTACTATATTTATTTATATAGCAGGCTCTGCTAGAAAATCTTGTAGAGGTAGAAATCTGAATGCTAGTACTAGTGACTAGATCAACTAGGATGCTGTCTAGAATTCCAACAATAGAACTGAAAGTGCTGGCATAACTAGAATGTAACTAGCACTAGTCTGGCCAGTCATACTAGTCACACCAGGCATTTCTAGCTGATTTGATCTTGCTGATGTAAGTTACTACACACAGCTCTCCCGTATCCTTTGAGAAATACCGACGTCCCCTCGGCGTCATCACTCTTCTGTGCTGCGCACCTCCAACGCTTCCTTGCTTTCTATACAGCGCGGTAAAGACTCCCATCGTAAGAGCCGAACAGAGGACGCAAAAATGTCGAATACTACAGTAAGTATACGGCAACACCCGGGAAAGGTTCAACGAATTGAGACTCCGAAAGAAACCCCTCGTTGAAGGTAACACAACACAACGCCGTCACCGCACTCGACAACAACGAAGCATCCCCAAGACATTCGTTATGCCTGTAAGTGTCATTTCGCATACCCTCACGCTGCAGAAAAAGAGCAGCAGTTGTACTATCATATCGGTGCTGTAGATGCGACGTCGTATTGGATGTACCTTCTCAAGATCGTATGCTCCGTTTTCTGCGGCCAAGGCTTTCGATGGGCTTGATACTTGAGATCTGATAGTCCTCACAGCCGGAATAACATTTTGCACGTTTCGTGGAGGTTGGCCGAGGTGAGCTCCGGTGCCTCATTCCCCCGCAACCGCAAATCCCCAGAGTTGACCCCAGTTGTGCTCCTCAAAGCTGGTCCACATACGGGCCACATAGCTGGCACTCGAAATCACCGACGACAACATGGAAAGCGTACAAAAACCATAGCACTCCACTTTTTCACCCATTCACCCAGGCAATCGCTAACGGCCCCACCACTGGCGTTCCACGTCAAGCTTTCCCATACCGACACCTCACACTCGCGTCTCTTACCGTTCCAAACTTCCGCAGCTCTGGTACCGTGAAGAAATACTTGGAGAAGGCGGCCGACACTGTTTCCAAATGGGATTCGTAAGCGTGGGCGAAGAAGCGCGTGGCCGCGGCGACGAACACTTACCGACTTTGAGCGCTTCCAAGTTTTAGTTCACAAAAAGGCACGGCGCGATAAGGTGCGCAAGGTGCTTAAATGTACAGTAAGGGCGATGCGGTGGATGGATGGGACATAAAACCGTTCAATGTCATTACGTTTCTATGTTTGAGTACACGAATGAGATATTTTTGACATGTAGCGTGTGCCCCGCAAGCCAAGGCAGGCCTGATCGTGGGTAACTTGGATCGTTTCTGTCGTGCACATCAGCCACCGGAAAGCTACATTCCCAATTGGGGGTTGAACATCGCACGCTGATGAATGTTCCCACACGGCATCGATTGACGACTTACTTTGCAAGTACTTAAATTCCCAGACGGCCTTGGGCCCGTATGCCGATTTCTCTTCTGCGGAATTAATATATAAAGCAGATCGTCACGGTGCGAGTATGTACCGTCTTTCTTTCTCCTCTAGTTGCAGGCATGGTTTGTAATTTGGCGTCTATACAACCCCGCATCTCACTAATCAATCATTTCTTGTAGGCCATCCAGCCCGGTGTCGTTCCACCTCCCTCGCCAAGAGTGAATTACGTCGCACATAGGTCGCCTTCGCTCTTACAGCTCCCTGTTGAGCTCCTCGATTTGATCGCGTCGTTCGTCCCTACGCACCGCGACCTCGTTTCCCTGGCATTGACGTGCCATGCCATCGCGTATATGGTAATACCTGCACACACCGCGTACCGTACTCTCCGAATACACAGTCAGCGCGGACCAGCCCCTTGGAGGACCATCGCCGCACGCCCGGACCGCGCCGCGGGCGTGCGGTGCCTCGTGCTCTTTGACCAGTCGGAAGAAGGGCGCTTCCTCCCTGAGCGCGCACCAAGTATCGCCCTCGCGTCCGCCACGTCACCTGCGAAGCGCAGGCGCGGGGCGTGGAAAGCACATGGCGGCGGGTGGAATGCCGAGAGCCTGGAGGCAGCGGCGAGCGCCGTGCGAGTGATGCCAAACCTACACACGCTCGTCTTCTCCGGATCCTTTCGGCGGGGCCGCGCGCTAGAGTGCCGCGCTGCCGAGATGAACTTCTGGGCGGCAGTCGCGGGTACCAACGGCTCCTTGAGGTGCCTCGAGTATGCCCAACCGCCGCGCGCGCCGACAATGAGATCTACGGCCGACGTGCGGTTGTACCCGGTTCGTCTATTGACTGGGTTTGGCCGTGCCGACGCTGACGGTCTGCAGTTATGGCCGGTCTCGAACCTTACGTCCCTCAGTGTGAAGCACGCCGCATTCCTCCAGCACCCGCCGAGCGTCGTTCAGTTCTCTCGCGTCCTGCGTAACTCACCCTCTCTAGAGGTATTTCCCCACGACTCTTCTCTTCCTCTCAGCTGACGGCACCCCAGAGCCTCACGCTCGCAGTGCACGACCCGTCATTCGACCTGCACGCTCTCCTGGACGATGTGTGCCTCCCGCACCTACGAGCACTCGCGCTTGACATTCTCGCGCCGGAGGCGCCGTCCAACGCGCGCGCGTTCGCCATGTTGCTCGAGCGCACGCCGGCGCTGCAGCACGCCACATGGAAGCACCTCGACCCGGACGCACTGTCTCCCGGCGCTCTACCGGCGCTACGCACGCTGCACGTGGAAGAAGTGCCGGGCAGCCCCGGTGCGGCTGGTCGCGCGCTCCTGCGAGGCGGCGCGGCTCTGGACTCGCTCGGGAGCATACGCGTGGACGCGGACGCGCTCGAGGCGCTGGCGCACATGCGCGGGGAGGCGCTGTGCCGTCTTGAGGTTACCTCGTTCGAGAGCATCGCGGTACTCGTGCGCGCCGTGCGGCTGTTCCCGCGCCTGCGTTGTCTGCGTATGCCCGCTGTCGACTACTGGCACGAGCACTTGCCCGTCACTCCCGCGCCCGTGCACCTGGTACGTCCCCACACACCAATTCTATCTGTGTTGCGCTGACGAGCGTGCGGGGGGTTAGGGCGAGTGGGTCGAGGTGCTTGCGGCGCTGCCCGAACTCGAGGTGTTCCGTGGGGTGTCGATCTTCCGCGATCCCGAGAGCACTACGATAGAGGAGAATGACGAGCGGGCGTGCGATATCTTGAGTCTGTGTCCGCGCATGCGGCAGGTCGAGCATTGGGACCTCGACCCCGCACGAGCGATTACCTTGGCATGGGAGGGCGACCGGGCTGTATGGCGCGTAGAAGAAGTTTCTATGACGGACGGGGGCTTCGCGTGGAGCACGTAGGAAATCGACTTCGAAGCAATATGTTAGTACTAGTAGGCGCTAATGATACTCTATCGAATACGGTAGGGGCAACTCCCGGAGATAAAAATAATATGTTGACGCTGAGTAAGAAATCTTGGAGGGTTGTTGTTCGAACGTCAAACAGCCGATCTCAAAAAGACTTCAAAGCATCCTACAAACCCGTTGACCACTAGGTGGCTGGCCATAGTCGTAATCGCTCTCGAAGTGATCGTTCGCCAATTCTCGCTGTCGTGATCACGGGCAAACAGGGACAAGCATGTTTTCCTCTTCGACACAAAGTTCCTCACGTCCGACACATCTCGCCATTCTCAATCATTTTGCTCTCTCCAATCTGCGAATGATCGTATCAGTAGGCAACAAACAATTGACCGTTGTCCATTCATTCCTCCGGGGCGCGGGATAGATGTCCTGGTGCACGTCTTGCTCAGCCTTTCCCTTACTGTACGAGCAGCAGCCTTATGACATAGCACTGGCTACCCGATCAATGTGAGTACTGGGGTGGTGTCAATAGCTTGAGGACGGTTCATGGACCACTGGTACTGTGGTCACGCCGCGGCGTTGGCACAACTTGAGCGTCTATGCATCTGATGTATATATATATGACCGAATCCAGTACTGTGATAGCAAGGCAGTACAGTACAGCCTGAGTAAAGCCTTCCAACACTTTCCACGGCCAGCGACTGTGTCCACGTCACCAGCGCTTTCCAGGCGTCGAATCTATCTTGTCTACCAGCATCATGAGTCAATCTTCCGCTCCCAGCTCGTCTTCAATGACTCCCGCAATGGCTTCATCCTCTTCCAATTTCGAACTTATCTTTGAAAGGGCTCTCAAGGAATATCAAAAAAAGACTAAACACGATCTCACCGTTCATCCTCTCGCCTCGTCGCTCCAACCATGCGACTCTCCTGCGGCCATTCTGACGATACTTCAAGAACAAGTCGACCAGTTCAAACAATCTCGGAGCGGCGACGAGAGATTGCACAAATGGCTCGACCCAACGATCAATGTATTGTATGCATTTTCGCAGACACTTGGTGAAGGGGTCGGTTTGGTGAATATCAATCTGTCTGTTGACGATCATATTCTGATATCCATTCCGCAGGTATTCTCTCCTGCTAAAGTGATATTTGCTGGCGCCGGTGTCCTCCTCTTGGTAAGTGATCTCGTTTATTCAATCGTAAAAGCGATTGTGACATCGGTGGTTCCTAGGCGGCCAAGGAGGTCGAAGCAAGCCAAGACATCCTTATCGATATCTTTGAGCGCATCGAAAATTTCTTTAGACGACTTGAAAGGTATACCACGGTCCCACCAACTCCGGCGATGACGGATATGATGGTGAAGATTATGGTCGAGGTGCTGGATATCCTTGGGACTGCCACAAAGGAAATGAAGCAGAGTCGAGCGAGTGGGTTCATCTTTCACCTTAGGTTTCTCGGCGCTGACGTATGTTCAGAAAAGTTTCTAAAGAAGGTGGCGGGAATAAAGAGGCTGGAAGGTGGGTTGACGAAGTTGGACAAAATGACGAATGAAGAGGCTCGAATGGCGAATGCGGAGGCGCTGAAGCTTGCACACGATATCAATATAACGGTGGAGGAGGTCGAGGCCGGGGTGAGGGATGTGGGCGAGAATGTCCAAGTGGTTAACGAAAGAGTGCAAACCATTATCAATGGTGCGTAAACTATGCTTTGTAAATCATCGACAATCACTAATATAGAAATATCTAGACGGAATGGGAACGAATTTGATTATCCAAACCACGTCCCGCAATATAGACGACCTAAAGCGTTTGTCACTAATCCCGTCATTGTTGATGTTCGAGCGTCTAATATGCTTCCAGGGGGGGGATTGCTTGAGAGGCTTAGAAACTGGCAATCTCCTTCGGATCCATCCACAAATCACATCAATACGTCTGAATGTCAATACGAGGGAACAACGGAGTGGTTTTGTAAAGGCAACATATTTAAAAAATGGAAAGAAACCGGCTCCCTGCTGTGGATACACGGGAAACGTATGCCCCTCTTGCTCTTCATAGTTTCCTTGATCTAAGGCACTGCTCATTCCGTAGCGGGCTCTGGGAAAAGCGTTCTGTGGTTCGTCGCTTCTTAACTCTCGCAAGTCAAGTAACTGATGATTACTGAGAAGCTCCGCGATTATTAACGATATCGAAACGATGAACAATGCCGGATTGGCCTCCATGGCGTACTTTTATTTCGATTTTCGGGATGTCGCCAAGCAAACCCGTCGCGATCTACTTCGCTCCCTTCTCATCCAACTCTCTGATTGTTCCGATCGCTTCTGCGACATACTCTCCCAGCTCTACGAGGCATATGGCAAGGGCACGCGTCAGCCCAGTGACAGTGCTTTGATGCACTGCCTCAAGGAGATGCTCACTCTTCCGGATCACCCCCCCGTCTATTTGATCATGGATGCTCTTGATGAGAGTCCCAATACCTCTGGAATCCCAACCGCTCGCGAACAGGTCCTTGACGTCGTGAAGGAGCTCGTCGACCTGCGCCTTTCAAGTCTTCGTATCTGCGCGACCAGTCGTCCGGAGGTCGACATCCGGTATGCGATCGAGCCCCTCGCGTTTTGTTCGGTGTCCCTTCACAGTGAAAGCGGACAAGAGAACGATATCGTCGAATATATCAAATCTGTGGTCCACTCTCCCTCGCATACGAAGATGAAGCAATGGAGGGACGAGGAGAAAAACATGGTGGTGCAGGCGCTCTCGGAACGAGCTGACGGAATGTGAGAGCTATTAAGGAATATTGATGACGCTTGCTTATTCGTTTAAGGTTCCGATGGGTTTTTTGCCAGCTGGAGACGCTGCGACGTTGCCTCCCACAGAACATCCCGCACGTACTGAGCCAACTTCCTGACACATTGGACGAGACATATGCACGGGTGCTGAAGGAAATCGGGAAGACCAACCAAATATATGCACATCGTCTATTACAATGTCTCGCCGTGGCGATGCGCCCACTTCGTGTCGAGGAGCTGGCAGAGATTCTTGCTCTCGACTTTTCGGCCAAAGGGATCCCGGAGCTGAAAGAGAATTGGCGGTGGAATGATCAGCAAGATGCGGTGCTGTCTACCTGCTCCAGTCTGATTTCTGTTGTCGGTGATGGCTTTGACCGCGTGGTTCAATTTTCACACTTTTCGGTCCAAGAATTCCTGACCTCGGATCGCCTGGCCATTTCAAGTGCAGATATTTCACCCTTTCATATCTTTCCCGAGCCAGCACACACCGTCATTGTCAAGGGCTGTTTGGGGGTCCTACTCCAGCACCGCGTTGACGATGCCAAGGCTGGGCATCTTTCTCCTCTGGCTGGATATGCTGCCTTGCACTGGGCGGACCATGCCCTGTTCGAGAATGTATGGACGCACGTAGAAGATGGGATTCGACGTCTGTTTGACTCCGCGAAACCACATCTCAATGTGTGGCTCAGGTTGCGCCCGACTCCATCCTACTGGTTCTTCCCGGGTTATGACCTCAATAAAGATATCGGCTCTCCCCTATACTATGCCTCACTGTGCGGCCTCCGCGACCTGGCGGCACGTCTCGTCGCTGAGAATCCCCAATGTCTAACTGGTCTAGTTGGTCAAAATCCCAGCTTTGATCCCAGCCCACTGGTGGCGGCGTTGCGCAACCAACACTTCGACATCGCGGAGCTACTTTATCAACGCGGCATAGATCTGGGTATTAGAGATAGCAACAATAAGACCCTACTACATGCTGCATCGGAGGGAGGATATGTGGATATTGCTAAGTGGCTATTCGACCATGGTGTACTCTCAGATTCACAACAGGGCAACCACGAGCCTCCGCTCTATCCGACAGAGGTGAATGGACACGGGGGGTACGGAGTAACTGTCGATGCCGCAGACGATGCCGACCATACCCCGTTACACTGGGCCTCACGAGGTGGACACGCCGACATTGCGCGCGAGTTGTTAATGCGAGGGGCAGATGTCGCCACGAAGGATCGGAGTTATCGGACGCCATTGCACCTAGCGTCCCATTTCGGGAATGCCAAAACTGTGCGGCTATTGATCGAGCATGGCGCGGATGTCGCCCTGCAGGATCGGGAGCACAAGACGCCGTTGCATCTAGCGTCGGATTTTACGGTGAGTCCCGGACTACGTCACTATTGATCGGCACAAGGCTGATGTAACTGGACAGTCTCCTATCGTCTGGCCACGATATCCGGAAGAGTTGGCCGCGGCAGCTAGAATTGTGCGGCTCTTGATCGACCATGGCGCAGACGTGACCGCGCTAGATATGACCCTCTCGACGCCTTTGCATTTGGCCTCATCCTCTAGGAATCTTGAGATTGTGCGGGTATTGATAGAGAATGGCGCAGACCTGAATGCGCAAAATGAGACCCACTCAACTCCTTTGCATCGGGCCGCGTTCCGAACTCAGAATCCTGAAATTTTGAGGCTTTTGATCGAGCACGGCGCGGATGTCACCGCACAGGATTGGAACCACGAAGCGCCTCTGCATTTTGTATCGTCCTGGGTGAGTTCCGAAGCTCGTCGTTCTGTTATGGCTCAGGGCTGATGTAAGCGGACAGGACGACGGCTGGCCCTCCGACGCCTCGGATATAACACCGAAGGCCAAGGCCGACGCTTTACGGCTATTGATCGAGCACGGGGCTAACGTGACCGCGCAGGATAAGACCCACTCTACGCCTTTGCATAGGGCATCGTTATTGGGGAGTGCCGAAGCCGTACGGATATTGATTGAGCACGGCGCAGACGTCGCCGCTCAAAATGAGTTCCACTCGACGCCTTTGCATCTGGCGTCGTCCTCGGGGAGTGCTGAGACTGTGCGGTTGTTGATCGAGCACGGCGCAGGTGTCACCGCACAAGATGCGAGCCACAGGACGCCTTTGCACCTGGTGTCGTCTCGGGTGAGTGCGAATACTGCGTCACTCTTGATCCATCACAGGACTGATGTAAGTTGACTCCATCTTTCAGGATCGGGACAACGCACACGAAACCGTTTGGCTATTGATCGAGCACGGTGCGGACGTCAACGCGCAAGATGAGACCCACTCGACGCCTTTGCATGAGGCGGCGCTCACTGGTAGTACTGAAACCGTGCGGCTATTGATAGAGCACGGCGCGGATGTCACCGCACAGGACGAAAAACACAGGACGCCTTTGCATCTGGCGGAGTTCTCGGGGCGTTCCAAAACTGTGCGTCTATTGATCGAACACGGGGCGGATGACACCGTACTAGATGGGAGCCATAAGACGCCGTTGCATCTGGCGTCGTCTTGGGTGGGTCCCACAACTTCTCGCTGCTGACCCGGAAAGTGTGGGGTTGATGTTAGTGGACAGCAATTCGGTCTCGTGGGAGTTTTTTCAGTGCTGTCCGAGGGGAAGGCCGAAGCTGTACGGCGATTGATCGAGCACGGGGTAGATGTGACAGCACAAGATGAGAATCACTCAACTCCTTTGCATCTGGCTTCGTCCTGGGGGAATCTTGAGATCCTGCGGCTATTGATAGAGCACGGCGCGGATGTCAAGGCCCAGGATGGGAGACGCAAAACACCTTTGCATATGGCGTCGTCTCGGGTAAGTACCAAAGCTACGTCGCTCTTGTTCCCTCACATACCTGATGAAAATCGACAGGATGATACGTTCCCCGGGCCACACGGGCCCAACGTGATGGCCGACGCTGTGAGGCTATTGATTGATCATGGGGCGGACGTGATGGTGCAAGATGAGAACCACTCGACGCCTTTACATCTGGCGGCATTCTCGGGGAGTACTAAAATCGTGCGGTTATTGATAGAGCACGGCGCGGATGTCACGGCGCAGGATCGGGTCCGCAGGACGCCTTTGCATATGGCGTCGTCTTGGGTGAGCGCGCGTCACTCTTGATCCAGCATATGGCTAACATAAATGACAGGACGATACTAGCAGACAGCCGCCCCACGATGGCGAGGAGTACAACGTGAAGGCCGACACTGTGAGGTTATTGATTGATCATGGGGCAAATGTGGCCGCGCAGGATGATACCAACTTGACGCCTTTGCACCTGGCATCATCCTATGGAAGTGCCGAAACGGTGCAGCTATTGATCCAGCACGGCGCGGATGTCAACGCGCAAGATGGGAACCACAGGACGCCTTTGCATATGGTGTCGTCTTGGGTGAGTGCCAAAGCCATGTTACTCTTGATCCGGCGCAGGGCCCATGTGAATGGACAGGAGGACAGTGTGGCCCAGCAACGCTATAATCCTCTCGAGTCCCGCGCGAAGGTAGCCATCGTGATGCTATTGATCGATCGTGGGGCAGACGTGACTGCACTGGACAACAATCGCTCAACGCCTTTACATCTGGCGTCTTCCTTTGGGAGTGCTGATACGGTGCGGCTATTGATCGAGGACGGCGCGGATGTCACCGCACAAGATGCGAATCATAGGACGCCTTTGCATCTGGCATCATCTCGGGTGAGTACAGAGACCGTGCGACTCCTTATCCGGAACGCACTAATGTTAATGCACTGGACTTGGCACAGGTGGAGGGGCTCGTTGACCAAGAATACAAGCGGCACGACGAGGCATTGCTTCAGGTGGATCGGGTGAAGTCCGACAACAAGGCCGATACGGTGCGGCTATTGCTCTGGCATGGAGCGGACGTGATGGCACGAGACGACACCCAGTCGACGCCTTTACATCTGGCGTCGTCCAAGTGGAGTGTCGAAACTATCGAGCTACTGATCAAGGATTATGCAGATGTGAATGCACAGAATGGGAACTTGTCAACACCGCTGCACCTGGCCGCATCATCCCATCTGGCCGTGGAAGGCAATGTCGTGCGCTGTCTACTTAAACACGGCGCAAATATAGATGCGAAAGATGGTGAAGGTCGGACTCCGCTTCAGATAGCGTCGTCGAAAGGTCACTTTTGGATCGCAAAGTTGTTGTCAGACCACCTTGCGAGTAGAGGATAGAATGTATATCCTGTATTGTTTAAATTTCTAACTCGTTACGGATACAGTATTGATCAAAAGAAACTTTTCGGGCCCATCACGGCCTGATGCAAACGCGGATTTCCACTGGTACACCTACACATAGTCATTACGGTCAATATGTAAGGACAACGCTGCGCTGCATACGCAACACCATCAATGTGCCAGTGATTACCGCTTGGAACATCCGAGTTTGCTCGCAAACAACTCGGCCATCATCTGCAAGAGATCTGCCAAGGTGAATGTTTAGAGCTACAAATGGTTGCGATCAATGCGGGCCGATATCAGTACGCTGTCAGGCGGGAGCTGAGGCGACGACAGCAGACGCAGCTGCGGAGACGACGTACGCCTGCGACCGACATCTTACCTCCTTATCCAGCACTAGGCAACCATTGTCATTTAAATTGCTTTTGTTTGACGGCTGATTCGCCGGCAGCTGTGGTGACCGGCGGTGCAACAACAGCAGCGTGACAGCAACGGCCGCCACTGACCTGCCTATACACTACCTTACTTTCCTACATATGCGTTCTTCTCTGGACCCTATCGACCTCGACAGCCCCGAACCGTTAATGGTCACGCCATGTCCCAGGGTCTTGGGTCATTCGAAGACGGCAATATGAATAATATATTGGTGATAACAGCTGAGGTGGCGGCAGCTGCCAGTGCAGCGATGGCATATTCGACGGGTTCCTCCAAGCAGTAGATTCGACGAAGGGAAAGGGGGGCGAGGGGAGCGAGAGTTCACGGATGAGGACGATCCGATGAAGCCGCATTATGTGGATGTAGGACGACGCACCTCTGACGATCTAGTTCTTTTCCCAAAGGACCTTCGTGAACTACTACACCATCATGCTTGTCCGATCTGGATGATGGCGGGCGCAGCGCCTGCTTACCCAAGCGTAGCTCTCAGGGACACCTGTACAGGCCCAAGAGAGCGCCTCGATGTGATCGAGAGTTCGGGTGGTGACATGGAAAAGACGAAGGTGATGTATTCGTTGAATTGAGTGTCAGTTGCACGGCGGCCGAAAGTGAACCCCCAAAGGTGGAATGCCAAGCATTAATTGAGGAGGCGCAAATGGGAGAAACATCGGAATGTACAGTCGATCTTCCCAAAGTTGATAAATTTGTCGTGTGCGGGCTCTTGCAACGATCCGGTGCTCACCTTACTTTTTGATTGAATACTACATCCCACCCAAGAAGTCCGGTATGGCGACGGATCCGGATGGAACATGACATTACTCAAGACATTACTTGAATTAGTTCATCCTTTTAACTCTCCACAGAGACTCCTGGAAGGCATTTATAGGTGCTGCGTCCCGAAGGGGTTTGAGGAGCTTGGGCGACTCAGACTTGATTTTCAGTGAAAGGAGGTTGGTGATAAAGCTATAAAGTCTGGGATCGAAATGGCGCAACGACGTGACAGCGTTTCTAGGTGTTGACGCGTTGACGTGACGCTACATGAGGTGAGAGACCGAGAGCCGTCAGCCCGAGCGAGGATGAAGCAGCATAGTACAGCGGTCCCCGGGCCGGCCCTGCCAAGTCCCTCTCTCAGGGCGGTTCTCTACTCGCTCTTATCTTCTACTGTTGACATTGCCCTGACACATTTGCAACCCTGCATCATACCAATCTCTCAACGTGCTGTAGGCCATCCGCCATGGTGTTGTTCTACCTCCCTCGCCCATAGTGCACATTTAGGTCACCTTCACTCTTACAGCTCCCTGTAGATCTCCTCGATTCAATCGCGCCATTCGTCCCTACGCACTGCGACCTTGACTCCCTGACGTTAATTCGTCATGTTCTCGCGCACATGGTAATATCCGCACATGCCGCGTACCGTACTATTCGAATATACAGTCAGCGCGGACCAGCCCCTTGGACGATCATAGCCGCACGCCCGGACCGCGCTGCGGGCGTGCGGTGCTCCTTGACCAGTCGGAAGAAGGGCGTTTCCTCGCAGAGCACGCACCAAGTATCGCCCTCGCATTCGTCACGTCGTCTGTGAAGCCTAGGCACGGGGTGTGGAAAGCACATGGCGGCGGGAGTGCAGAGACTCTTGAGGCGGCAGCGGGCGCAGTGCGCGTGATGCCAAACCTGTACACGCTGGTTTTCTCAGGGTCCTTTCGGCGGGGGCACGCGCTAGAGTGCCGCGCTGCCGAGATGAACTTCTGGGCGGCAGCCGTGGGTATCAACGGCTCCTTGAAGCACCTCGAGTATGCCCAGCCACCGCGCGACGTGCCCGCGCCACCATTGAGATCCACGTCCGACGTGCGGTTGTATCCACTTTGTCTTTGGCCATGCCGATGCTGACGATCCGCAGTCATGGTCGGTCTCGAACCTGACGTCTCTTAGCGTGGAGCACGCCGCATTCCTCCGGCACCCGCCGAGCGTCGCTCAGTTCTCTCGCGTCTTGCATAACTCACCTTCTCTAGATCTCCTGACGGCACCCCAGAGCCTCACGCTCGCGGTGCGCGACCCGTCATTCGATCTGCACGCTCTCCTGGAAGATGTGTGCCTCCCGCACCTAGTACGAGCACCTGCGCTCGACATCCTCGCGCCCGAAGTGCTGTCATCTTGAGTCTGTGTCCAGGGATGCGGCAGGTCGAGGATTGGGACCTCGACTCTCACGGGCCATTGCCTTGGCATGGGAGGGCGACCGGGTCGTGTGGCGCGTAGAAGAAGTTTCTGGGGCGGACGGGGGCTCCGCGTGGGGCACGTGGGAAACCCACTTCGAAGAATGTGTTAGTACTAAGCGCAAACGATGCTCTATATCAGGCACAGTGGGGGAGACTTAGGATAATAATACATCAACGCTGAGTAAGAAATACTGTATGATAGAGCCCTCCATGAAGGACTATTCTTCGTGCTATAGCGCTTGCAGGCCACTTTCAAAGAAGAGTTCAAAGTATCCAACAAAACCTGTTGGCGTGACCGGCGCCGACTATCCGAGTCGTTCGCCCGTTCTCATCGTCGTGTATCACTGGCACCGAAGAAACAGGGAGTAGTATTTGCTTCCGTAGATTGCCGTGCAAGTCCATGCCAAAAGCACAGAAATCACTTGCGCAAGGCATAATTTTTATGGACGGCCAGGGGCATGCCAGTGGCGAATCCGTGTAAGGACCAAGGTAAAGACCGTGTTCACGGTGTCCTAGCGAATCCCGGGCCTGAGAGGACAGACAAGTACGACTCTGAGCACAACCAGGTCGACTTCTACCAGAGCGATATATGGCAACTTGAACATCAGAGTAATTTGAAGGTCTTTCCAAGACATCCACGACTAGAGACTGTGCCCAGTGCCACGCTTGCCAGCGCATTCCACCAGGGGCGTCTAATAATCGATCTCATCACTTCAAGTTTCTCATCCGCCACGTTCAAAGTTACCACTGTCCTTTCAGCATGAGTCAATCTCCCATTCCTAGCTCCTCTAAGACTCCCGCAGTGACTTCGTCCCCTTCCAATTTCAAACTCATCTTTGAAAAAGCTCTCAAGGAATATAAAAAGAAGACTAAACACGACCTCACCGCTCATCCTCTCGCCTCCAAGCTCCAACCATGCAACTCTCCTGCGGACGTTCTGACAATACTTCAAGATCAGGTCGACCAGTTCGAGCAGTCTCGGAGCGGCGACGAGAGATTGCGCAAGTGGCTCGACCCAACGATCAACGTATTGTATGCATTTTCGCAGACACTTGGCGAGGGGGTCGGTTTGGTGAATATCAATCTGTCTGTTGACGATCATACTCTGATATCCATTCCGCAGGTATTCTCTCCTGCTAAAGCGATATTTGCTGGCGCCGGTGTCCTCCTCTTGGTAAGCGATCTCGTTTATTCAATCATAGAAGCACTTGTGACATCGGTGGTTCCTAGGCGGCCAAGGAAGTCGAAGCAAGCCAAGACATCCTTATCGATATCTTTGAGCGCATCGAAAATTTCTTTAGGCGGCTCGAGATTTATACCAAGGTCCCACCAACTCCGGCGATGACGGACATGATGGTGAAGATAATGGTCGAGGTGCTGGATATCCTTGGGACTGCCACAAAGGAAATGAAGCAGAGTCGAGCGAGTGGGTTCATCTTTCGCCTTAGACTTGGCTTGACTGCAAGTTGCTCGAAGCTGACGTATGTCCAGGAAAGTTTCTGAAGAAGGTGGCGGGAATAAAGAAGCTGGAGGATGGCTTGAAGAAGTTGGACAAGATGACGAATGAAGAGGCTCGAATGGCGAATGCGGAGGTGCTGAAGGTTGCCCGCGATATCGATAAAAAGGTGGAGGTGGTCGACGAAAAAGTGCAAATGATCATCGACGGTGCGTAAGCTGTGCTTAGCAAGTCACCAACACAATTGCTAACTTTGAACAATTTAGACGGAAAGGAGGCGGCAGGCGAAGCGAAATTGTTCATGCAAACAACGGCGTGCAACCTAGATGAGTTAAAACGTTCGTCATTAGTCCCGTCGTTGCCGAAACAATGCCCGATCGCCTGATGGCCGAACGTCTAACGTGTTTACAGGGGAGCAATTGCTTAAGAGTCTTAAAGAATGGCAATCTCCTTCGGATCCATCCACAAATCACGTCTTTGCATCTGATCGTCAATACGAGGGAACGGCGGAGTGGTTCTGTAAAGGCAACATCTTTGAGGAATGGAAGGCGACCGGCTCCCTACTTTGGATACACGGGAAACGTACGCTGCTTTTCTTCGTAGCTTCCGTGATCTAATGAACCGCTCGTTCCGTAGCGGGCTCTGGAAAGAGTATTCTATGGTTAGTCTCTTCTTAACTGTCGCCATTAACTGTCGCCATAAAGTAACTTACGCTTGTTGAGAAGTTCCGCAATCATCAATGATATCACAACCCTACACAAGGCTGGATTAGCTTTCGTGGCTTACTTTTACTTCGATTTTCGGGACGTCGACAAGCAATCCCGTCGCGATCTACTTCGCTCACTTCTCATCCAACTTTCTGCTCGTTCTGATCCCTTCTGCGACATACTCTCTCGGCTTCACAAGGAACACGACGGCGGCATACGTCAGCCCAGTGACAACGCTTTGATGCACTGCCTCAAGGAGATGCTCACCCTTCCAAATCAGCCTCCGGTTTACCTGATCATGGATGCTCTCGACGAGTGTCCCAACACCTCTGGAATTCCATCCGCTCGCGAACAAGTCCTTGACTTCGTGAAGGAGCTCGTCGGCCTGGGCCTTTCAAGTCTTCGTATCTGCGCGACCAGTCGTCCGGAAGTTGACATCCGGTACGCGATCGAGCCCCTCGCATTGTGTTCGATATCCCTTCACAACGAAAGCGGACAAGAGAAGGATATTACTGAATATGTTAAATCTGTGGTCTACTCTTCCTCGAATACGTTTATGAAGAGGTGGAGGGACGATGATAAAGACATGGTGGTGCAGACGTTGTCGGAACGAGCTGACGGGATGTAAGAGCGATTTAGGAATATCGATGACGCTGGCTGATTCATTTAAGGTTCCGATGGGTTTTCTGTCAGCTAGAAACGCTGCGACATTGCCTCCCACAAAATGTCCCGCATATACTGCGCCAACTTCCTGAAACATTGGACGAGACATATGCACGTGTGCTAAAGGAAATCGGAAAGACCAACCAGCATTACGCACATCGTCTGTTACAATGTCTCACCGTGGCAAGGCGTCCACTTCGTGTCGCTGAGCTCGCAGAGGTTCTTGCGCTCGACTTCGAAGTCAAAGAAGGGATACCAGAACTGAAAAAGAATTGGCGGCCGAAGAACGAGCAAGAAGCGGTGCTGTCTACGTGCTCTAGCTTGATTGCAGTTGTCTCCGGCGTGGTTCAATTTTCACATTTTTCGGTCAAAGAATTCCTGACCTCGGATCGCCTGGCTACTTCGAGTGCAGATATTTCACGCTTTCATATCCTTCTCGAGCCGGCGCACACCGTCATTGTCAAGGGCTGTTTGGGGGTTCTACTCCGGCATCGCATTGGCGATGCCAATGCTGAACCTCTCTCTCCTCTGGCCTTTTATGCTGCTAAGAACTGGGCGAACCATGCCCGGTTCGAGAATGTGTGGGCGCGTGTAGAAGATGGGATTCGACGTCTGTTTGATCCCGCGAAACCACATCTCGAAGCGTGGCTCGGGTTGCTTAATATTCGATCTTCACGGTTCTTTCCGGGTCATGACCAAAATAAACACCTCGGATCTCCCCTATACTATGCTTCACTGTGTGGATTCCGCGATCTGGCTGCACATCTCGTCGCTGAAAATCCTCAGTGTGTAACAAGTCTAGGTAGTCGATATCCCAGCCCACTGGTGGCGGCATTGCGCAGCGGAGACTTACACATTGCAGAGCTACTTTATCAACGCGGCGCAGACCTGGGTATCAGGGACGACAGCAATAAGACTCTACTGCATGCTGCATCGGGGGGGGGGTATGTGGATATCGTTCAGTGGCTATTCGACCACGGTGTACCTGCGAATTCACCACAGGACCACTACGAGACTCGGCTCTACTTGACAAATGGA
Organism: Lactarius deliciosus; assembly: GCA_021525775.1. Lineage (NCBI taxonomy): Eukaryota > Fungi > Basidiomycota > Agaricomycetes > Russulales > Russulaceae > Lactarius > Lactarius deliciosus. The sequence goes on along the minus strand of JAKELK010000149.1, from coordinate 137,207 downwards.
CACCAGGGGCACGGAATAATCGTTGACGCTGCGGACGATACAGACCATACCCCGTTGCACTGGGCGTCACAAGGTGGACACTCCGAAGTTGTGCAACGGCTATTGATGCGAGGGGCGAATGTCACCACAAAGAATCATATGTACCGGACGCCTTTGCATCTAGCGTCATACTCGCGAGATGCTGAAACTGTGAGGCTATTAATTGAGCACGGCGCGGATGTCACCACTCAGGATCGGAGGCACAGGACACCTTTGCACTTTACATTGTCCTTTGTGGGTGATACGACTGCGTTACTCTTGATCCTACACAAGGCTGATGTACTGAATAGCATGACGACGACCTCAAGCAACCCTATCCGAATACTAGGTCTCGTACAGTAGCTGAAACTGTGCGGCTATTGATTGATCACGGCGCAGATCTGACTGCGCTAGATCTGGCCCTCTGTACGCCTTTGCATCTGGCGTCGATCTGTGCGATTCCCGAGACCGTGCGAATGTTGATAGAGAACGGCGCTGACGTGAATGCCCAAGATGATACCCACTCGACCCCATTACATAAGGTGTTCCAGGGGAGTACGACCGAAACTGTGCGGCTTTTGATCGATCACGGGGCGGATGTCAACGCACCGGATTGGGATCACAAGACACCTCCGCACGTTGCATCATCTTTGGTGAGTGCAGAAATTGTGTCATTCTTGTTCCGGACTCAGGGCTGGTGTAAACGGACAGGATGACAACAACGACTTTCATTTCAACGGGGTGAAGCCCGATGTGAAGGCCGACACCGTTCGGCTATTGATCAAGCATGGAGCGGACGTGACCGCACAAGATAAGACCCACTCGACGCCTTTGCATATTGCGTCGTCCTTGGCGAGTGCCAAAACTGTGTTGCTATTATTAGAGCATGGCGCAGACGTCACCGCGAAAGATGAGACCCACTCGACGCCTTTGCATCTTGCGTCGTCGCCTTCGTTTCCGGTGTCGCCCCCGAGGATTCCCGAAACCGTGCAGTTGCTGATCGAGCACGGTGCGGATGTTACCGCACGAGATAGGTGCCACAGGACGCCTTTGCATTTGGCGGCGGCGACTTTTAAAGTGAGTGCAAAGACGGCTCACCCTTGACCCATCGCGGGATTGATGCAAATGGACAGGACTACTTCGCCCTCAGGATACCCGCGCCAGGGTTGTCTCTCGCGAATGCAGAAATCGTGCGACTATTAATCAAGCACGGTGCAGAAGTGACTTCGCAAGATGGGGCCTGCTCGACGCCTTTGCATCTGGCGTCTTACTGGGGAAGTCCCCAAACCATACGACTATTGATCGAGCACGGCGCGGATGTCACCGCAAAAGACAGGAGCCGCAGGACTCCTTTGCATCTGGCATTGTCCAAGGTGAGTCGCACGACCGCGCAACCCTTGATCTTGCACAGGGCTGATGTAAAGGACAGGATGATAGCTCCAACAGGTCATACTACATTCGGGAAAATGTTGACAGTGTACGACTATTGATAAAGCATGGGGCGGACGTGTCTGTACAAGACATGACCCTCTCTACCCCTCTGCATCTGGCGGCTTTCTCTGGGAGTCTCGAAACTGTGCGGCTATTATTAGAGAATGGCGCGGATGTTACCGTACTAGATGAGAATCACAAGACACCATTGCATCTGGCGTCGTCTCGCGTGAGTCCGACAACTACTCATTGTTTGACCCAAAAGGCACGGGTTTATGTAAATGGACAGTGCCATGGTTCAGTGAAATTCCCACCGCGGCAGTCCGACGAGCTGGCAGGAATTGTGCGGCTATTTATCGAGCACGGGGTGGACGTGACGGCACAAGACGAGAGCCACTCGACGCCTTTGCATCTGGCATCCTCTTGGGGGGCTCCAGAGAGTGTGCGGCTATTGATAGATAGCGGCGCGGATGTCACTGCACAGGACGGGAGCGGCAGGACACCTTTGCATTTGGCGTCGTCTTCGGTGAGTGAAAAGGCTGTCTCGCTCTTGTTCCAGCACAGGCCTGATATAAATGGTCAGGATGACATACCACCCATACCACCCTACTGGGTGAAGGTCGACACCGTAAGGGTATTGATCGATCATGGGGCAGACGTGACCGCGCAGGATGAGACTCATTCGACGCCTTTGCATTTTGCTGCGCTCTCTGGGAGTGCTGAAATTGTCCGGCTACTGATCGAGCGCGGCGCAGATATCACTGCACGAGATAGGTGTAACAAGACACCATCACATTTAGCGTCGTTGATGGTGAGTTCAACGACTGCGTCACTTTTGATCTAGCACAGGCCTGATGTCAATGGAAAGGATGACCACGTTCACAGGGGTGGGATGGAGCACCGCATGAAGGCCGACACTGTGAGGCTATTGATCAATCATGGTGCAGACATGAACGCCCAGGATGAGACCCACTTAACGCCTTTGCATCTGGCGTCTTCCTTGGGGAGTGCCGAAACTGTACAACTATTGATCGAGCATGGCGCGGATGTTACTGCACAAGATCGGAGGCACAAGACGCCTTTGCATCTGGCTTCGTCTTGGGTGAGCGCCAAGACTGCGTTACTCTTGATTCAGGCTGATGTAAACGGACAGGATGACAGCACCCACCCAGCGTACCACCTTCCCTTTTATTATGAGAGGAAGTCCCACGTGACGGCCGACACTGTGAGACTATTGATCGATCATGGGGCAGACGTGACCGCGCGGGATGAGACCCATTCAATGCCTTTGCATTTGGCATCTTCCTGGGGGAGGGCTGAAACGGTGCGGCTATTGATCGGGCGCGGCGCGGATGTCACCGCACAGGATGGGAATCACAGAACGCCTTTGCACCTGGCGTCGTCTCGCGTGAGTTCTGAGACTGTGACTATTGATCCAGCACGCACTGATGCCAATGGACAGGACGAGGGGCTCCGAATGCGTAAGGCGAAGTCCAACCACAAGACTGATATAGTGCAGCTGTTGGTCCGGCATGGGGCAGACGTGACTGCACGGGACGACGCCTACTCGACACCTCTACATCTGGCGTCGTCCAAGGGGAGTGTCGAAACTGTGAACCTACTGATCGAGCATGGGGCAGATGTCAATGCACAGAATGGGAACCACTCAACTCCGCTGCACCTCGCTGCATCATCCCAGCTGGCACCGGAAGGCAATATCGTGCGGCTGCTACTCAAGCACGGCGCAAATGTAGATGCGAAAGATGGCGAAGGCCGGACTCCGGTTCAGATAGCGTCATCGGAAGGGCACTTTTGGATTGCGAAGTTGTTATCAGATTACGTTGCGAGTAAAGGATAGAGTGTTTTTGCCTGGATTGTTGCTAAGTCTTTACGGATATCAAAACACTTTATTGATCATTGAACTCGTCTTTATCTGATGCAAACGTGGATTTCCACTTGTGCAGTACGTATAGCGCGACCCTCAATTGCAGCCGATATGTCGTAGGACGACTCGGACGCGCGTCCGAGCGCTGCACGCACAACGCCGTTGACTGATCGCATGCAAACGACTCGGCCACGTTTAAATTCACTCTTTGACTTGTTCATCCAGCCCGGAACCTTGCGTCTGCGTAGTAGCGCCTGTAGTTGTCGATAAATCGCAGCAGGTTAAGGGGGTCGACTAACACACCAAAAATAGCGTACACGAATGGGAAACCAGGTGTATACTACGCATTCTTAAGTATATCCTAAGGACAGTACGTACATGTGAAACAATATGCGGAAACCCGCAGTCCGTTAGAACCAAGCAAATAAGGATCGAGGGATTGTCCCTGATCACAGTCATTACGGACGACATGGTGTGATCACACGTGCGGATGGCGCACATGAGGTGCAGGTGATGCCCGACGCCGATGCGGACAGTACCCCATGCCGAGTCAACTAGTCAACTCACCAAATTCCAACAGTCGTCTCAAAACCGACGTGAATGCGGCTCGTGCTTATACCTTCTAAACGCAACCCACTGGCACTCCCCAAAGACGGACTTACAACGGACTTACAGTCCTCAACGTTTTCCTGTAGCTACCGACGATTGTGACCAATGCGCCCGACAATGGCGTAGGAGCTAAGGCGACGACAGCGGACGCAACTGCGGAGACGACATGCCCGCGACTATTCACCTCCAGCACTGAGCAACCGCTAGCATTTATTTGTTTTTCTCTGCACCGTATCGGCCTCGGCACACCCCGAACCATCAATTGTCAATTACCATTCCAGAAGCGCTGTGGTCTTGGGTAAGCGCTGAGAAGTATAGTGACAACAGCCGAGGTCGCGGCAGCTGCCAGTGCGGCGATAGCAAAGTCAAAGAGTATCAGAAGACATACTCGAAATCGTAGAGTTGGTGAAGGGAATGGGAGGTTCACTGGTCCGATGATGAAGGATACTGTAGTGTGGGCGTGGGTGTAGGACGACGCACCTCTGATAGTCTATCTCTTTTCCCTGAGGACTTCCGTGAGCTGCTACGACATCTTGCCTGCCTGAACTAGACAATGGCGGGACCAGTGCTCGACGACTTAGGCGTGGCTCTCAGGGGCACCTGTACAGGCCCTAGAGAATGCTTCGACGTGATCGGAGTTTGCCAGCAGGTGGCGACAGAGAAACGACGAAGACGAAGGTGACGTATTCGTTAGATTGAGCGTCAGTTGTATGGCAGCCTGAAGTGGGCCCCCAAAAAATGATGGTTGGCCAAATGGTAGGAGAAAACGTTGGAACTGGAGAGGTGGAACTGGAATAAACATGCACGGTCGCCCCATGGAACCTCCCAAAAGTTGAAATGTCTGTCGTACCCAGGCACCAGGCACTTGTGACGATCCGGCTTCACCTTAATTTCTTTGATTGAAAATGGTGACTCACATTACACGTAAGAGCATTAGGCACGGCGACGGAATGTGATAGTGCTTGAAATCGTTCATCCACTAACTCTTCAGTGACTCCTGGGAAGGCAGTTGCTGTGGACTGAAGGGATTTAAGGAATGTAGAGCGACTCGGAGTTGAACAGAGGTTGTTGATTTTCTTGCAAAGAAGTTCGGGATTCGATGGTGGGTGAAATGGTGCGACGCGACAATGCTTCTGGGAGACTGCAGACGCTATATGAGGGGGATGATGAGGCAGCGAGGGCGAAGAAGCGTGCAGTAACGAAACGAGGAAACATGCTCCACCAACTCTTATTGTAAGCACAGCGAGTGTGAGTCCAGAGGAAGGATCGATGACCTTGATGGGTCCTTGATGGTTCTCCGCGGGCCGGCCCTGCACAGCTCCGAGCTCCGAAGTCGCCAAGTCAGCGGCACGGTTCTTCGCTCGCTCTTATATCACTTCGACACGCATATACACGCATAACCGATCACTCATCCCTTTTCACGTGCTGTACGTCATCCTGGTGTTGTTCCACACCCCGCCAATAGTGAATCAAGTCGCACCAAGGTCGCCTTTGCTCTTACTCCCTGTAGAGATCCTCGATTTGCGGTGGGTGGTGTGCCTCCACGCTGCCGGGATGAAGTTATGGGTATGTCTGCAGTTCCAGTATGGTTGGTCTTGAAGTTTACATCCTGCATTCCTCCGCCACCTACCGAGCGTCGTCCAGTTCACTCGCGTCTTGCGCAACTTACCCTCTTCTCTTCCTCTCAGCCAATATTTCCCCGGCATGGCGGGACGCCAGAGGCCTCACGCTTGCGGTGCACGACCCAACTTTTGACTTGCGCGCTCTCCTGGACGACGCGTGCCTCCCGCACCTACGAGGACTTGCGCTCGACATTCTTGCGCATGAAGCGCGTCCAACACGTGCCCTTGCCATGCCGCTCGACCACACGCTGATGCTGCAGCACGCCGCATTGAAGCACCTCGACCCGGACATACCGTCCCTCATCGCTCTACAGATGCTGCACATGCCGCAGGTGAAGGAAGTTCCCAGCAGCCCTGGTACGACGGGGCACCCGGAGCGGTGCTACTGTTGCGTGGACGCGGACGCTCTCGAAACGCTGGTGCCCATGCATGAGGAGGCGCTGCGCCGTCTCGAGATTGCGTCGTTCGAGAGCATCGTGGTGTTTGTGCGCGCCATGCGGGTGCCTGTGTTGGCTGCGCATGCCCGCTGTCGACTACGAACACCAGCACTTGCCTGTCACGCCCGCGCTCCCGGTGCGCCCCCCATACCGATACGTGCGTTTGTATGTATTGCGCTGACAGGCGTGGGTGAGGGAGGGCGAGTAGGTCAAGGTGGTTGCGGCGCTGCTCGAGCTTCATGACTTTCGCGGTGTATCGATCTTCCACGATCAGCATGATAGACGATAATGACGAGCGGGCGTGCGATCAAGTTCCCAGGACAGACGGGGGCTCCGCATGGGGCACGTAGGAAACCCACTTCGAAGTAATGTGTTAGTGCTAGATGGCGTAGCAGATAGTCTATATCGAGTACAGCAGGAGGGCCAATAGACTGGTACCACGTGACGAATATTTAGTACAGTATTGGTCGCTTTGCTAATTTATTCCCACACATGCTCTACCACCGTGCCAGTACTCTAGCACTTCCAAGTCTATAATCCCGACAACTCCTGGAGGCGAGCAGTCCTGGAGGCGAGCAGTGAGCAAAGACTGGAGACGATAGGGAAACCAGGCCCTGTCCCTGGTAGCATAAAATTTATAAACTAGAAACTTGGCTCATTTATGACGGGATTCATAGTCATGACCAAGGTCATGACGGGATTGCACACACCCAGATATTGACATTCATCGATACCCAGAAAGCTCGAGTACATCGTTATACGGTACGAATTGCCTCCACGATCGCTCCAGGTTTATATTTCCGCTTAATGCTGATCGTGTGGTCTACCCGCAGCTTCATTCTTACTTATGCGAAGCGCTTCGCCACGGATGCTGCTTCAAGTCGTCAGGACCATTTCTTTGCTGATTGTACCTGAGACACAGGTTCCAGTACTGTGGACATGGTTGCTTTTCCACTTACTGTACTGCCTACAACTCTATTCCGCTTTCCTGCGGTCCCCTGTGGCACCGCAACGACTCCGGGCTGCTCGTGGATATGTAATCACGGCATCGCGTCAGCGAACGTTTTATTGGGGCCTGTGCCCCTTTCGCTTTTCACTTTGCTAGCGAACAATTGCCCCTCACAAGATTAGGGCACCGGAACACTCTGATGACTCGTCTGACAATGATCACGGTATGGCGACCTCGTCAGCGAAAGTATTACCGTGGACCCTTTTCGCTTTTGATCGTGCCTTAGAACGCCACAAGAATGGGCACACGCCGATGACTCGCTGCTTGGTCTTGGTTTCGGCGCCTAAACTGTTTCGCCTGCAGTTGTGGATCCTGTAGTCCCTGGGCTGGTCTATCTGCGGCCTTGGGTGCTGGGTTTTAGGCACCTACTGCTTCGTACGGCGCACTTCCGCACCTGGCGGGAGCCTGCTTTCTATCGGTACCTCAGGGAAACATACATGCCACGATGGGTGTTCTTGAAGTTTCGGACTCTGCGGGAATCCACACTTCAAGGACGTTGGGCCATTGGTCTGTTAGGGCACGATAAGTCATCGGACGTGGCACCTGGTATCCACCTGAACGATGGTCGCGTGCGAGAGGCACGTCGACTATTTAACACGCATGGTGCTGCTCTGCAAGAATCATTCAAACAACCACCCACAGTCAACTACATACCTCGTCTTAAAATCATACCCACGCATCACCATGTCTCGTCAGGGTAAGCAAATCTGTCATGTAGCGTTGCCCCAGGTATTGAGTGCGCATTAAAGCTGATCCCGTCCGTGATCTCAACAACTTCCTCCAAGGCCACTCGAGGGGCAACCTCACCCATCTCCTCTCGTGGGAAACGACACACAGTGGTCCCCAGCATCAAGTTACCCACTATGCCACTGCCAAGTGTAAGTCTATCAGCCGTACGTCGGAATATACACTAAGCTACTGCAGTCCAACAACGGGAAATTGGCCACGGGCAGGGCCTATCCAAGGGTAATGCAAAGGCGGTAGCGGCTGCTGAAGCCCTGCGATACCTTCAGCAGACGTACCCAAACTAAATGTGCCTTGGTCTGCCTGCATATAACAAATAGTTGTAGCGTCGCTTAATCGGGAGTGTGCTCTGTCTACTGTAATGCATAAATAATATAATTGCTCGTGTAGCCTATATACCCGCCAGGTTTTGTGTTGTTGAGCTCCCGAGTCGCTTCACCGGTGCCGCTAGCGAGCTGCAGTCGACTTCAGCACGCGATACAAATGAGTTCCGAGCACTGAATGCCTGGTGACAGAATCCGTGCAAGAGAACACCATAAAAGAGAGCCGCACGAGGTGCATCATTGTATAATCTACGAGCATGAGTCTGCATGCCCCACTCATTGTCGACTCAAGCCGTGCTCCTGATTTTGTCGAGTCAAAGATGTCACATTCCATCTTCTACATGTGACGACACCCGGGGCATGATCCACCCAGTCCTAAATGTCGATTCAGTAAAGGGCGAGCTACATTTGATAGTTAGTGATGCGGATGTGGAGATCGGGGGCTTAGAGGCTGAGAAGGCGCTTTACGACGGACGGAAACAAAAGGTGTTCTTCAAAATCAATCAAGGCGGTGGTCCGGAAGTGTGAGCATATCGAGTAGGTATTGCGTCAGAGCACTGTCAGTCTTTTTTTTTTTTGAACCATGAGCACTGTCAGTCCGAGTCGACCGATGCGTCACTCACGACCACAAGATCGCTGGCCAGATTACTTCCCGCAGCCCTTCTGAGCCAAATACCCATATTTCCTTCCATGTCTGGTCGTAGCCTCCTTTTCCCTCATTCAGTTCATTATTGCTGCGATATTCTTCGACGAGGTAGGCTCACCACTGCTTTGAGAACACCAAGATTGATTCTTGTCGTCCAGACACTAGGTCGCGAGACCTCAACTATAAGCAGATCCCAAGAGAGTACAAGCTCACAACAACATGAAGAACCCGCCGAGCAGCCACTGCCCCTGCGCTCGCTATTGACGAAGCCTGTTGTGATTCCGATCGCGAACTGATCCACGGCGATCGAGCTCGGCGGACATGGCCCGACCCGGCTGACATCGGTCTATGGATGTTCGCGTCCGGCTGCGTGAGCGCTGTCTTCCAACTTGTGTTCTTCCCACGCGTTTCGGCCCCAGACGTGTCGTCGTCGCCACCGCAGTTGCACTCGGCATGCTCTCCTTGTTCCCATTTGAGAATATGCTGGCGCGCGGCACGGGGACCGTGAGCGTCGTGTGGTCCCTGATTGTGCTGCAGCTCGTAGCGATATCCGTCTCGGACATGGGGTTCAGTTGAGTCGCTCCGTTAGTCCTGACTGTGGACTCAGACTGACATTCTTAGTCCCGTCACCACCCGTGCACAAAGCTTGGCACAGAGCTCATTTCGGTGGGCATTTTCAAGGGGATTGTCACTCAGCGTCAGCCAGCAGCCCCAGATGGCTGGCCCCGAAATTATTATCGGATTCACGGTCATCATATGGTCCGTGATAGACTTGACTCACCAAAAAGTGGCAACGGTGGGGCGTGGGGCAACTAGAACTTCAAGTTACACCCCTATCTAGGCTCGACCTGGCTTTCCACGCTAATCGTCACTTCGCCCTTGTCGCCCTTGCCTCGTTATCCTCTCTTCTCAAAATGAGTAGATAACTGAATTAGGATGCCCAATCCGTGCATCTATCATTTTACGCCTCCTTTCGTTTCGTTTACAAACACCATGCCAAAGGACAATGTTAGCAGCCTAGCACTCGTAGGCAGTTCCTGCGACCTTGCGCCTCAGACTTGTGCCGTATTCGTTCTCTGCGCTCTTCCTTTTCGCCCTGTCAACTGGCCAATCACCTCATTTTTTCCAATCGGCCACGCCGACCCTCACTTCTGTATTTCCTGACGTCTTCCTAGTTCCGGTCTGTGTCCTCTCGTGCCTTGATGTCTTCATCTCCACATCTTCAAGTTGTCTCATTGTCATGTCCTACTTCTATGTTTCGTCTCCTCATTATTCCATTCACACTTTCCCTGTCTGCACCCTACCTTACTTCTTTACTCCTTACTACTCGTATGCGCTTTAGGCACTTTCTTCATATATTTAAAGGCCCGCTGCTTCCTCCCGAATGAGGGCTTTGTCTTTCTCTCCTCCATTCATTCGACTTAGTGATTTTCGAGGTCAACCTTCCCCGAAGTTTGCAAATTGGGATCGTTGATACCCTAAGCTACCGGTGAGCGCTTCTAAGCGCAGCTAGAGTGCGTTGGCTGCGGGGAGGCGTGAAGCCGCGCTGCCGGTTATGCAGGCCTTCGCGGGTCTCGTAACTTCGTACAGAGGTTCGCTTTGGCCAGGGACGCGTCACTCCAAAGTTATTAAGGGTGCGGGCAAGTGCGGGACGCGAGGGGACGCGAGGAACGAGGGGCACTGGCCCAAAGAGCTCTGAAGCCTGAGGGGAAAAATAGGATTAACTGAGGTTGGAGAAGTAGATACAGGCTTCCAGGAATGCAGATTCGTGACATATCCCACCGAGTTTGTCAAGACCCGTTCACACTTCGGTGGAAAAATGTGTGGTCACCGTTTTTCTGTTTGAGCATGCGTTGACGCTGATCCGTAGCACAAATTACCACTCACGTTTATCTGCGAGACACTGCGCTCGCAATTTTTATACATCAGAAGGTATGGAAACATATCTAAGATCTAAGTATGAAGGGGAGTCCATGGAGCAACCAAGCGGGCCTGAGGTCGCAAAGTCAGAAGACTGGAAGGGGCGAATTATAACGTCTGAGTCAGCCGAAGCGTGGGAAAGCGCGGGCTGCCGAAGCGCGAGGCACCGTAGGGGCTCACGCACCCCTCTTTCCCCTCCTATTTCGTCATCGTTTCCTTTCATTGGCCCGTGCGTATTTGCTTTGCTTTACCTCTATTGCCTCAGAAAATGTAGATAAACTGTATAAAAAGCGCTTCTATGTATCGAATATAACTATTCAGCTGTTTTCCCTTCCGCCCTCGTGTGTCTCTAACGCTCTAAAATCCCCCTCTCCAGAGCGAAGTCTTCTATCGGCTTCCCGCGTTCTCGTTCGCCAACCGAACCGGCTACTCCGAGTCGTCCCCTGACCAGAAATTGCAAGACTTAACCGGATCGCCTTTGCCCGACCTTTACACCACAGACATGGATTCGAAGTCTCAGGCTTGTCCACCTAAACACTCAGACTCGTTACCGCCATCATACCCGCCGTCATCATCACCCGCATTCCCAGTCCCGCCACCACCCGTGCACAATGCTTGGCACAGAGCTCATTTCGGTGGGCATTTTCAAAGGGATGATTCTGGTGGGTCTAAGTCAGCGTCAGCTGGCAGCCCCTCAAAGCTCCGACATCTTATCATTGTCCCCCCCATTCTTTTCGGCATTGTCGTACTCACGGCCCTCGTGTGGGGCTTGACTCACTGAAAAAGTGGCAACGCTGGGGCAAATTGAACTTCAAGTTACACCCCCTATCTCGACCTGTCTTCCCACGCTAATCGTACTTCGCCCTTGCCTCGTTATCCTCTCTTCTCAAAATGAGTGGATAGCTGAATTAGGACGCCTGCCAATCCGTGCATCTCTATCAGTTTACGCCTCCTTTTGTTTCCTCAAAACCATGCCAAATGACAATGCTGGCACCGACCACGACTCCTAGGCCACTTGTAGGCAGGTCGTGTGGTTCCCGCGCCTCAGACTCGGCTCACATCCTCGTCGCTTTACCTCTTCGCCATTCTTTTTTACCCTGTCAACTGGCCAATCGCCTGTAGTAGCAATACTGCTTCTAGTCTGTGTTTCGGCATGTATCCCAAAATAAATACTGTATTCCCTGACGTCTAGGGATTGTCATGGGTTGGCAAAACCCATACGGGTCACGGGTATGGTTAGTAATTTCGCAACCCGTGCAAACCGCGTACCCGTGCCCGGGTACACACATTTTTCCACTATCACAATCTCTCAGGCTGCCGGTGGTTATGATCTTACACTACTCACAGTTTCCGTTCACAACTCCTTGGGTGCGAGAATGTAAGGACTCGGATAGCACAGGCGCTGCCAGTGGGCCGAACTCACAGTGTCGCCAAATCGAACTCAATGGACTCATCCCCACGGCGTCGCACTACGCTATTGATCCCCTAGTCGGTGGGCGTTTCCCCCATCCGTCCATTCTTCCATCTATACACAAACTATCTCTCTTTCTCTTCGCTCATTATCTTACTCTGACTCTCTGAGTTGTCACAGACTCATTCCCTCGACATCCAACTGTCTGAGTCGCCCCACATCGCTTCTGAATCACATAACTCCCTCGTCGTCGTTACCACCCCTCCGGGGCAACCACTGTCCAAGCCAACCGCTCTAGTCCGCTCCTATTAGGCCCCCATGAAACTCTACGGCGAAGGCAGTGGAGATGCACTCTCGCGCTTTCCCATCCCATCCCATCCCATCCCATCCCAATCCATCCCATCCCGTCCGTCCGTCCGTCTCCCTTTTGCTGCCCATGATCTCACCTCGCTACATCGTATCGAATTGACATCTGACAGCCACATATCTTACAAAACGCCCCCTAGGGTCATAGACCCCAGACGCGTTCCCGCGTATCGTGTATGTTACAGTTCCTGAGACGTCAAGTGTTTTTTTTTGGACTTTATGATGTTTTCTACTGACTTAAAGGGCCATGATTTCTTAGCAGAGTCACATGACGATGGCGACGAGGCAATGATGCGGCGACCACGACCGTGATGATGGGGTTACGTTGACCCATGACAAGACCACGACAGCGACTATGCGACACCATGGCGGCAGCAACAGAGACCGGCGGCATCGTAGCAGTCACAGTGATGCGATGAGGCGATGAAAACGACGGCGTGATGACTAGTATGATGAGGCGATTGCAACGGCGACTACGACGACGGCTACGGCGGCTACGGGGCGACTACGATGGGCGATTACGACGAGGTGACAGCGATGGAGATGGCGATGCGGCGACTACGAGGTGGTCACGACGGCAACGGTGATGGCAATGGCGACGGGGCGAGCACAAGGCGATGACGACGGTGTGTTTGTGGTCAAAACATTAGATCGACGACAGGCGAAACGAGCTCGCAATTTGAGGAGCACACAGCAACCACTACCACTGCCACTGCGCTTGCTGCTGACGAGATCAACCGCGATTTCAATTGCAAACCTGTGTTTCTCGGCATTGCCGCACCGACACTCATACCACTCGTTTGGTCAACGCCGATCGTGTTTGGCGGGCTTAGCGTCTGTTGGTCTGTTGGTGTCCACGCATGGCCGTATGTATAAGTGCATATCTGTGCTACTAACAGTCTCGCGCAGACAGTCGGCGCGATCCAGCCGGTAGGACCGGCAGCCATGGGATTAGTGATCACTCATCACCTCCTCTTTGCAGAACGATGTCCTAGGCAGACAATTTGCGTACATAGTTTTACTTTTCATCGTGTGTCGGGTTATGCTGGTCGCGGAACTCCCGAGGGGTTTTCATCAGGACCGTAGTCTAGAGGTGGCTGCTTTGGAAGAGTGATCATCCGCTCGTTCAACACTTGCTAAGCCGTTACGTCTGAAATCTTGCAAAAGATTGGGAGAATCCGGACGCAGAGAGATTCGTTTTGCTCGATGAAGGTGTATGAACGTCATGCCACGACCAACTTGTAAGCCGAGGCGCAGTGGGCCATCCCGCCTCTCGAAAAAAGGGGGGTGAGGCAAGAGCGAGCTTAATCCTTCGAGTGCCCGCGGTAGGGCCTGACTGCCGGGGTAAGCACGCAGAGGTAGAGGGGTATACAATGATGATGCATTTATGAGTTGATGCAGACGGGTTTATATACAGGCAAAACTATAGCTACCCCAAGTGAGTAGTGATGAAGAAAGCAAAGTAAGAGGACAAGGAGAGGTGGCATAGGGGGAGCGAATGACGAGGACTCGGAAACGGAACGCAGAGATGATCGAGACGCAAGAAGTCTACAGTATTTCCGTCGGAATGGGCAGGTGATGTCATAGCAAATCTGAGATTGGGTTTGGGCATGTGATCGAGTTACCCCGGAGGCTGAGTGGAGACGCCGAGGAGTTGTGCCTGACAACCAATGGCGTCGAACATTCATGTTGCATCCGCTCCGGTCTGACCCTTTCAATCCGCCTTGCAGACAACATGATCTTGACGTCCATCACACCCTACATCAACCAGGCGCGACACTATCCTACACCATGCGTGTTGTTTGTCACTAATGACTGATTCACAGATGATGTATGAGCTCCCAATCGTTGGTGGCGATCAATGCGGGGTGGGCCACTATACAGGTATTACAGTCAGTCTCTTTTCATTTTTTTCTTTGGTGTCACTTAAGTGCATAACAGGCGTCTGTATATTACGCCGCTGAAGCAGCCACTGTACTACATTGGAACCGCCTCTCTGACCATGTCCGGCGCAAGCTTATCCTCGTATTCGGCCTTCTCGGAACGATCGTTTGTATCACCATGTTCGAACTCTCGCGTTCTTTCTAGAGCCTGTCTCTTTGGTACGTCTTCGGTGACGAGGCTCTGAAATATTCACTTGTTAGCGTATCACAACCTCATCCCAGCCGCTTCTTTAGTGGCACGTTCAATGGGAACGTTGGCGTTTCAAAAAGTGTGCTGGCCGAACTCGCCGACGAGCCCAACGTTGCCCAGGCGTTCTCCTTCCTGCCCCTCGTCTTTGTAGTCGGCCAGGTCATATGGTTCACCTTGTTGAATATTCACATATTCTCTTGCTCATACGCCCTAGGTCTTCTATTGGTGGGTTCCTATCGCGACCACAAGATCGCTGGCCAGATTACTTCCCGCGGCCCTTCTAGGCCGAATACCCTTATTTCCTCCCATGTCTGGTCATAGCCTCCTTTTCCCTCATTCAATTCACCATCGTTGCAATATTCTTCGAAGAGGTAGGCTCACCACTGCTTTGAGAATATCGAGATTGATTTCTAGTCATCCAGACACTAGGTCGCAGACCTCGGCGATAAGCAGGCCCCAAGAGAGCACAAGCCTACAACAAGACGAAGAGCCCGTCGAACAGCCACTGCCCCTGCGCTCGCTGTTGACATGACCGGTCGTGATTTCGATCACAAACTACGGGACCCTCGCCTTACTCGAAATCGCAGCTTCGGCACTCATCCCGCTCGTCTGGTCCACGGCGATCGAGCTCGGCGGACTAGGCCTGACACCCGCGGACATCGGTCTGTGGATGTCTGCGTACGGCTGTGTGGGCGCCGTGTTCCAATTCGCCTTCTTCCCGTGCGTCATCGCGCGTTTCAGCCCCGGCCATCACCGCAGTCGCATTTGGCCTACTCTATGCCCTGTTCCCGTTTGAGAATATGCTGGCGCGTGGCACGGGGACGGCGAGCGTCGTATGGCCGCTCATCGTACTGCAGCTTGTCGCGATATCCGTCTCCGATATGGGGTTCAGTTGAGTTGCTCTATTAGTCTTGACTGTGTGTGTTGCATTGATCGTCTTCTTTAAAGGCTCGGTGTTCATGTTCATTTCTTCTGCCGCGCGAACAAGCGATCTCTTGGGGCTCTAAACAGCCTTGCGCAGACGGTCATCTCGACCCAGCGTGCGGTGGGACCTGCCGCTGCCGCGTCGCTCTTCGCCTTCTCCTTGTAGAACAATGTCTTGGGCGGACAGTTCGCGTACGCGGTTTTGCTTTCCTTCGCGTGCGTCGGGTTGTGTGTGGCCGTACAACTTCCGAGGAATACTTGGAAGTCTCAGGTCAGTCGAGATGCTAAATGGCGTAGCAGATCGTCTATATCGAGTACAGTAGGGCCAACTATGATATCTCATCACCGAGTAAGAAATTGAGCCTTTCATGGAGGGTTGTTCTTCGAACTATTCGAAGAAGAGTTCAAGCGCCCTCCAAAACCTGTTGATTGCCAGTCGGGCGATCTGGAACCTTCTAGCGTTGAAGACTGGAACAGATCGTTCGAATCTCAGTGCCAGTGTCGATTATTTGCTTCCGTGGATTGACATGCAACAGAAATCATTGCGCAAGTCATCATGCAGTGTGGATCATTCTGCTGCGCACAGTCTAACACATGGCGACGGTATTCTAGTTGAAGTACGAGTCTGAGTTCAACCACATCCCAGGCCGACTTCTACGAGACAGATATGTCATTGTGGTACATAGTAACATGAGCCGGAGAGTAATCAAGAGGAAAAGGCATCATCGAAGTTATATCCCAATCTGTTGGCCCGGAGAAACATGACCGAGATCCTGTGGACGAGGTCTGAAGGGAAAGGAATTTTAAAATGAGATCATGCCCCCGATACGTGACACTAGCAGTTGGTCTATGTGGTGGCGTGGTTCAGCGTCTACCGAATCCTGTAACCCGAATCCAGCAAGACCTTTCACAGCCATTCCGTAGTACCCACCCTCACACAGGCCAGCTCTTTGTGGGCTCTCATCGATCTCGTCCGCCACGTCACCACGGCTCTCCCACCATGAGTCGATCTTCCGCTCCTAGTTCGTCCTCCAAGACTCCGGAAACGACATCCTCTTCCAATTTCGAAGTCATCTTTGAAAAAGCCCTCAAGGCATATAATAAAAACACTAAACAGGATCTCACCGCTCATCCTCTTGCCGCCCGGCTTCAAACATGCGACTCTCCTGCGGCTATCCTAACTATACTCCAAGAACAAATTGACCAGTTTAAACAATCTCGGAGTGCCGACGAGAGGTTGCAAAAATGGCTCAACCCAACGATCAACGTACTGTATGCGTTCTCGCAGACACTGGGCGAAGGGATTGGTTTGGTGAATATCAATTGATCTGCCGGCGACTTCGCTCTGATACCAATTCGGCAGGTTTTCTCTCCCGCTAAAGTGATATTTGCTGGTGCTGGTGTCCTCCTCTTGGTTAGTAATCTCGTCTATCTACTCGTGAAGGCTATTATGACATCGATGGTCGTTAGGCGGCCAAGGAAGTCGAAGCAAGCCAAGACATCATTGTCGATATCTTTGAACGCATCGAAAATTTCTTCAGACGACTGGAGGTTTATACTGAGGTCCCACCGACTCCGGCGATGGCGGACATGATGGTGAAGATAATGGTCGAGGTGCTGGATATCCTTGGGACAGCCACAAAAGAAATGAAGCAAAGTCGAGCGAGTGGGTTCCGAGTCGCTTTCGCTTTAGGTTTCCAGAGGCTGATGGATATTTAGGAAAGTTTCTGAAGAAGGTGGCGGGAATCAGGAAGCTGGACGATGGCTTGAAGAAGTTGGACAAGATGACGAATGAAGAGGTTCGAATGGCGACTGCGGAGGCGCTGAAAGTTACCCACGATATCGACAAAAAGGTGGATGGGGTCGACGAGAAAGTGCAGGAGGTCAGCGCAGGCGTGAACGACGTGAACGAGAAGGTACAGGGCATCGACGAGAATGTCAAGGTCGTCGATGAAAAAGTTCAAACGATCATCAACGGTGCGTGAACTGCTCTTAGCAGGTCATCGATACCGTCACTAATATTGAAACATCCAGATGGAAAGGAAGCGGCAACGGAAGCTAAATTGATCATGCATACGACGGCGCACAAGGTAGATGAAGTAAAGCGTTCGTCATCAATTCCGTCGTTGCCGGTGTTCGAGTGTCTAACATGTTCGCAGGGAGGCAATTGCGTGAGAGCCTTAGAAAATGGCAGTCTCCTTCGGATCCGTCCATGAATCACGTCATTGCGTCATATTGTCAACATGAGGGAACGGCGGAGTGGTTCTGTAAGGGCAATATCTTTGAGGAATGGAAGGCGACCGGTTCCCTGTTGTGGATCCATGGGAAACGTATGCTCCTCTTACTTTTGACGACGTCCGATCTGATGACTATTCTGTAGCGGGCTCCGGAAAGAGTATTCTATGGTTAGTCATTTCTTAACTGTTGTCGTCAAGTAACTTACGACTACCGAGAAGCTCCGCCATCATCAACGATATTGCAACCCTGCACAAGGCTGGATCCGCCTACATGGCTTACTTTTACTTCGATTTTCGGGATGTCGACAAGCAATCCCGTCGCGATCTACTTCGCTCACTTCTCATCCAACTTTCTGCTCGTTCTGATCCCTTCTGTGACGTACTCTCTCGGCTTTATGCGGAACACGACGACGGCACACGTCAGCCCAGTGACAACGCTTTGATGCACTGCCTCAAGGAGATGCTCACCCTTCCAAATCAGCCTCCGGTTTACCTGATCATGGATGCTCTCGACGAGTGTCCCAATACCTCTGGGATTCCATCTGTTCGCGAACAGGTCCTTGACGTCGTGAAGGAGCTCGTTGGCCTGCGCCTTTCAAGTCTTCGTATCTGCGCGACCAGTCGTCCGGAGGTCGACATCCGGTATGCGATCGAGCCCCTCACGTTTTGTTCGATATCCATCCACGAAGAAGTCGGACAAGAGAAGGACATTATCGAATATATCAAATCTGTGGTCCACTCTCCCTCGAGTACGATTATGAAGCGATGGAGGGACGAAGATAAAGACATGGTCGTGAAGACGCTCTCGGAACGAGCTGACGGAATGTAAGAGCGATTACAGTGAGGAATACCGGCGACGCTTGCTCATTCATTTAAGGTTCCGATGGGTTTTTTGCCAGCTGGAAACGCTGCAACATTGTTTCCCACATAATATCCCGCATATTCTACGCCAACTTCCTGCGACTCTGGACGAGACGTATACACGTGTGCTGAAGGAAATCGGGAAGACCAACCAAATTTATGCACATCGTCTCTTACAGTGTCTCACCGTGGCGAGGCGTCCACTTGGTGTCGACGAGCTTGCGGAGATTCTTGCGCTCGACTTCGAGGCTGGAGAGGGGACACCGGAGCTGAAAGAGAATTGGCGATGGAAAGACGAACAAGAAGCAGTGCTGTCTACTTGCTCCAGCTTGATTGTAGTTGTCCAGGGTCACGGTCACCGCGTGGTTCAATTTTCACATTTTTCGGTGAAAGAATTCCTGACCTCGGATCGCCTGGTGACTTCAAGTGCAGATATTTCACGCTTTCATATCCTTCCCGAGCCGGCGCACACCGTCACTGCCAAGGCTTGCTTGGGAATCCTACTTCGATCGCAGAACGGAGTGGACGGTCCCGATACAAGAAGTGGCTCTCCTCTGACCGAATATGCTGCCGAGCACTGGGTAGACCATGCGCGTTTCGAGAAAGTATCTCTACGCATAGAAGACGCGATCCGACTTCTGTTTGACGCCGAAAAACCACATCTCGAAGCCTGGCTCAAGATAAGGGATCCCGATGATCCATATCCGTGGGACTTCCTGGATTACGACGACAATAAGCATTTGGGATCACCTCTATACTATGCTTCACTATACGGATTCCGCGACTTGGCAGCACATCTCGTCACTGAAAACCCTCAGTATCTAACTGGTCTAGTTGGTCGAAATCCCAGCCCACTGGCAGCAGCATTGAGCAAAAAACACTTCGACGTTGCGGAACTACTTTATCAGCGCGGCATGGACCTGGGTATTAGAGACATCCACAATGGGACTCTACTACATGCTGCATCTCGGGGTGGATATGTGGATATCGTCCAGTGGCTATTCGACCATGGCGTACCCGCAAATTCACAGCGGGATAACCACGAGACTCCGGCAGAGGCAAATTGGCGCCAAGGGCGCGGCATAACTGTCGACGAAGCTTACGACACTAACCATACCCCGTTGCACTCGGCGTCACGAGGTGGACACTTTGAAATTGTGCGGCAGTTGTTGGTGCGAGGGGCAGATGTCACAGCAAAGACTCAGCGTCACTGGTCCCCTTTGCATCTAGCATCGAACTCGCGGGATGTTGAAACTGTGCGACTGTTGATCGAGCACGGCGCGGACGTCACTGCGCGGGATCGGAGGCACAAGACACCTTTGCACTCGGTGTCGATTTTGGTGAGCACCATGACTGCGTCGCTCTTGATATGGCACGTGGCTGACGTAAATGGACAGTACGATGAGTTCGTGGCTTCCCATTCGGCCCAGTCCAGCACAGCGCCTGAAACTGTCCGGTTATTGATCGATCACGGCGCAGACGTGACTGCACTAGATATAACCCACTCGACGCCTTTGCACCTCGCGTCGTCATTGTATATTCCTGAGATCGTGCAGATATTGATAGAGTGCGGCGCAGACGCGAATGCGCAAAATGAGACCCACTCGACCCCTTTGCATCGGGCATCAATTCGGGAGGAGAGTTCTGAATGTGTGCGAATTTTGATCGAGCACGGCGCAGATGTCACCGCACAGGATTGGGACCACAAGACGCCTCTGCATATTGCATCATCTTGGGTGAGTGCCGAAACTGCGTCATGATGGTTCAAGCTCAGGCTGATGTAATGGATAGGATGAACACCCCATGTCGGGACATTTCCAGGCGGGGTTCAAGGAGAAGGTCAACACTGTACGGCTATTGATCGAGCATGGGGCAGACGTGACGGCGAAGGATAGAACCCGCTCGACGCCTTTGCATATGGCGTCGTCCATTGGGAGTGCTGAAACCGTACGGCTCTTGATCGAGCGCGGCGCAGACGTCTCTGCGCAAAATGAGACACAATCAACACCTTTACACCTGGCGTCATCTTCCGGTAGTGCTGATACCGTGCAGCTATTGATTGCGCACGGCGCCGATGTTACCGCACAAGATGGGAGTCGCAGGACTCCCTTACATCTGGCATCGTCAAAGGTAAGTGCTAAAACCGCGTCTCCCTTGAACCATCGTAGAATTGATGTGAATGGGCAGGAACACATCACCTATCCTTGGGGACAACCCTCACCTGCGCTATCCAACATGATAGCCAAAACTGTGCGACTATTGATCGAGCACGGGACGGACGTGACCGCGCAAGATGATGCCCACTCGACGCCTTTGCATCTGGCCTCTTCCAAAGGAAATGCCGAAACGGTACGGCTGCTGATCGAACACGGTGCGGATGTCACCGCACGAGATGGGAGCCAAATGACGCCTTTGCATCTGGCATCATCTTGGGTGAGTGCAATGACCACGTCACACTTGACCCAGCACAGGGCTGATGTAAGGACAGAATGATAGCGGCCACACGTCGTTTGGGTTTGGTGATAAGTCCAACACGAAGGCTGACATCGTGCGACTATTGATCGAGCATGGGGCGGATGTATCTATACAGGACAAGACCCAGTCAACGCCTTTGCACCTGGCGGCTCACTCGGGGAATTCCGAATCCGTGCGTCTATTATTAGAGCACGGCGCGGGTATCGCCGCACTAGATCGGAGCCGCAAGACTCCATTGCATCTGGCGTCATCTTGGGTGGGTCATACAACCGATCACTGTTAACCCAGAATGTGCGGAATTGATGTCAATTGACAGTACTCTAGCCACGTTCGATTACTGTCCAACGACAAGGCCGAAATCGCGCGACTATTGATCGAGCACGGGGCGGACGTGACCGCACAAGATGAGAACCACTCAACTCCTTTGCATCTGGCATCATCCTGGGGGAGTCTTGAGATTGTGCGACTGTTGATAGAGCGCGGCGCGGATGTCACTGCCCAGGATGGGAAAGGCGAGACACCTTTGCATCTGGCGTCGTCTTGGGTGAGTGCCGGAGCTGTTTCACTCTTGTTCCACCACATGCCTGATGTAAATGGAAAGGATGACCGCTACTTCTTGCCACGGTCTCGGGCGACATCTGGGTCCAATGTAAAAGCCAACATCGTGAGGCTATTGATCGATCATGGGGCAGATGTGACCGCGCAAGATGAAGTCCACTCAACTCCTTTGCATTTGGCGTCGTCCGTTGGGAGTGTCGAAACTGTGGGTCTATTGATCAAGCACGGCGCTGATATTGCCGCACACGATGAGCGACGCAGGACGCCTTTGCAACTGGCGTCGTCTTGGGTAAGTACCCAAACTGCATTGCTCTTGATCCAGCACTGGGCTGATGTGCATGGACAGGATGACAGCGGCCACATGTTATCCACTCAGAAGAAGTCCTATGCGAAGGCGGAGATTGTGAGGCTAATGATCGATCATGGGGCAGACGCGACCGCGCAGGATGAGACTCGCTCGACGCCTTTGCATCTGGCGTCGTCCTTCGGGAGTGCCGACACGGTGCGGCTCTTGATCGAGCACGGTGCAGATGTCACTGCACAAGATGGGAACTACAGGACGCCTTTGCATCTGGCGTCGTCTTGGGTGAGTGCCAAACTGCGGTACTCTTGATCCAGAACGATGCTTATTTATATCGACAGGATGACAACGGTCACAGGATATGCGTTCATCATAATTTTCACGCAAAGGCCGACACCGTGAGGCTATTGATTGATCACGGTGCAGATGTGACCGCGCAGGATGAGACAAAATCAACGCCTTTACATCTCGCTGCGTCCTTTGGGAGTGCCGAGACTGTGCGTCTATTGATCAAGCACGGAGCGGATGTCACCGCACAAGACGGGAATTACAGGACGCCTTTGCATTTGGCGTCGTCTCGGGTCAGTGCCGAGACTGTGCGACTCTAATTCTAGCACGCACTAATATTAATGGACAGGACGAAGGTCTCTTTGACGAGCAGAGAAATCGACTCTCTCTCCACGACGAATTGTGTTGGGAGAAGTTTGACGACAAGGCTGATACAGTGCGGCTATTGATCCTGCATGGGGCAGATGTGATCTCACGAGACGATACCCACTCAACGCCTTTGCATCTGGCGTCTTCCAAGGGGAGTGTCGAAACAGTGGAGCTACTGATTCAGCGTGGGGCAGATGTCAATGCACAGAATGAGAATCAATCAACGCCGCTGCACCTTGCGGCATCTTCCCATCGGGCCGTGAAAGGCAATATCGTGCGGCTGTTACTTAAACACGGTGCAAATGTAGATGCAATGGACGGTGAAGGTCGGACACCACTTCAGATAGCATCGTCGGAAGGGCACTTTTGGATTGCAAAGTTGTTGTCAGACCATCATGCGGGTAGAAGATAGATTGTATTTTCCGTATTGTTGCTTATATAGTAACTGAAGCGCCGGCAGCAGTGGGAACGGCGTCCACCGCTGACCTGCCAATGCCCTCTACCTTACTTTCCTATGACCTTACTTTACTAGATACTATTGTATCCCTATCGCCGAACCATCATTACAGTAACTATTAGTAATGGAGTCTTGTGAGCAACTGACGGCAACTATGATGGCCTTAATGACAACGGCTGAGTGCGGCAATGGCATATTCAATGGAGTATTGGGTGACACGCCCCGAAGTCGTAGAGTCGGCGAGGGGAAGGCGAGGCGAGGGTGCACAGGTGAGGATAATATGGAGGTATGAGTGCAGGACGACGCACCTCTGACGGTGTAGTTCTTTCCCCAAAGGACCTCCGTGGGATGCTCCATTGTCTTGCCTATCTGATCTAGACAATGGTGGTGGACTCAGCAATTGCCTATCTGGGCGTAAGGACCCCTGTACAGACCTAGAGTACTTTGACGTGATGAAGAGTTGGTGGTAACAGGGAAATGACATTCGTCAGGCCGAACGTCAGGTGTACAGCGGCCTAAAGTGAACCCCCAAAGGTGGAACAGCAGGGAGAATACGTTAGGATTATGGAGGCACGAATGGGAGGTACGCACCGTCGACCTCCCCAAAGTTGAAAATTTTGGCATACTTCTGCGCTTTCACTTTGATTGAAAACATCCCACCTCAGGTACGGCGACGGAACATGATAGTTCTCGAATCCGTTCATCCTTAACTCTCTACAGTGACTCCTGGGAAGGCAGGCGCCGCATACTGAAGTGGATCTGAGGAGTCTGGGAGATTCCGAGTTGATGTGCGGTGAAAAGGGTCGGTGATCTTTTGTCCGAAAAAGTCCGGGACCCGATGCTGGGTGAAATGACGTGACAATGTTTCTCGGAGACTACATGAAGAAATTTGAGAGTCTTCAGCTGGGGTGAAGAAGCGAGGAAGCGAAAAAATGCTCACCAACTTGGGAGCTTCCAGAGTTTACGGTCCTGTATCGTAATCCCTGCGGTCACAAAATCCGCTGAGGAACTGCCGAGGTTTTCCTACGGGACGGCCCGGCACAACCCCGACCGAGACCACTCCGAGACCGAGTCGCCGTACGGTTCTCGGTTCGCTCCTGTCTTCTTCTCAGTTGACATCGCCTCGACATACATGTATTCCAGAATCTCACGCTTACGGTGCACGAACCATTTTCCTACCTCCATGCCCCCCTGCACAACCTGCGTTTCCTGTATCACAAACGCTCAGCGCCCTTCAGAAGCAACGCCAAACACGCGAGCGCCAACCATGCTACTTGAACGCACACCAATGGTGCAGCACGCCGTGTGGACGCACCAGGACTTACTGTAGATTACTTAGACGAACTATCCAGCCGCGTGCTACCGGTACTATGCAAGCACCATGTGGAGGAAGTGCCACACAGCTGGGGCAGCGCTACCCTTGGAATGTGTGGATGTGGCCCTGCTCGATGCACTGGCGCACATGTGTGAGGAGGCACCGTGCCACCTTGAATTGCGTCTTCCAAGAGCACTGCGGTGCTCATGCACGCCTGCAGCTATTCCCGCTCCTGCGTTGGCTGCGCATGCTCGCGGTCGACTACTGGCGCGTGTTGCTTTCTTCATCCCCTCACAGCGTCGCACGGAACTCAGCCCTGTAAGAGATCAGTAGTGACCTGCAACAAGGGGGTGCGCATGTGTGTAGCAGTTTCTCGAGATCAGTCACATGTTAATCGAGGCTCGGCTGGGCGCAAGAAGTGAAACTCCTACCCCATCGTCAACTATGTTGAGTTGGGTAATCTAGAAATATACCAGTCAACTATCTTAGCACATCAAATTTTCGATTGGTGCGTTGGGTCGGCCTGAACCAGCATCGCGGACCCACTGGCAAGCCAACCCATCTACTCCGTGGCACAGCTCTCTGCTTCCAGAGGCTTGCATTCCTGTGCCTCGGAGTAAGGCTCCAACCATTTATGTTTAAAACAGTTTTTAAACCATTTATATGGTTTACTTTTACAATTTATTTACTGGCCCAGTAGTATGAAGTAAATAAACTAAATAGTAAGTGGTAAACAGTTACCCTTCGGAGAAAACCGTCCTGTTGTCCACATTTGGCCAAGCCTCAGATCAAAAAATTTCAGAGCATCGTTGTCAGTGCTGTTGTGAGCATTGTCAATCTGGCCATCCTTGGCTTGATCCTTGGACTAATATGTTAAGGCGTATCATACCATTGTACATAGTGACATTATAGATAACCAGATCCAAGACCGGATTGGACCCTCAGCGTGCTGCATATCCCACAGTCCCGGACCTCAGTCATAAGTTACTCCTTCATACCCTCAGTCACCCATGCCATGACCAACGCTGAGTTGTTATCAACACCTCAGTCTGCGACCTTGGGGTATGCGCTCACCTCAGGTTTTTGGTTTTCCGGAAGACGTTGCAGGGATAAGGTTGCTACTAAGTGGAGGAAAAACAGTTTGCTGGGTGGGCGTCTTAATGTCAGACAGTTTCGACCCTCTGAAACAGACATTTTTACGAACCTAATATTTAATCTGCGGCTGATAATCACTGAAGTAGGGTTAGTCTTCAGATTCGGATTCATTTTGTGACGCTCACCTGAACTTGACAACGACGGCACACCTGCTCCTGTGGAGGGTTCATGTAACGTTCCACCGGACGTTCTTCTAGAGCGACGGGTCTAGGCAACAACAGCGACCTAACGATCACAGAGGATGTCGAAGTCACGTACACGTTCAGCTACTAGCTCACAAGTGAGACGTAATAGCGTAGCCCAAAGGATGTGAAAGGTGATAAACACAAGGGCTAGGAGTAGACGATCAAAGGCGATAGACAACCAGCCAATGATGAAGTAGATGAGAGAGGCGCAGCGGCAAACAGCCAGCACACGACTAGAGGAAAGCGGGGAAGGAAAGGATGCCAGGGATTACTCCACAAGGCCAGCTAAGGACAAACAGGGATGATATTCCAAGACAAGGTACAAACAGCGCACAACTGGCAGACAGCCTAGGAGTGGCAGTACAATGGGTGGTATAGTCCAAGAAGTCAAGCTTAGGTCTTCAGCGACCATAAGCCCCTCTACTTATACATGTCTGAGGAGCTTTGAAGCTCAGCTCAAACCCTAATACACGGATCCTAGGAATGAGTCACGTCGAGTCAGAGATAACAGCAGCCAATGGCATAAGGCACTCATGGCATGAGTCAGAGATAAGGAAACACGAGTCATACAATCCATCAGAATCAAGGCACGATCGATATGAGTCACAAACACGAGGCATTCTAGGCCAGTCCAGGCACAGGCTCATCTGGACTCTTCTGGTGCATTCTAGCCAGGTCACGTGCCAGGGTCACGTGACGGGCGGCGCTAAGGTCACGTGCGCTATTCCCAAAACTCCGGGTCTTGTCGGTGAGCGCTTCCGGGTTCATAGTGTGGCGTGGGAGACTTAGCTCTGGTTTCGGTATGCGTAGCCACTAATCTTCGTATTTCTGCCTGTTCGTCGGCATCGTCTTCGGGCATTCTCCTCCTAATGGTGTTCGGGGTCCTTGCGTAGGGTGTTCGAGGGTCGGTCTGAGGCGAAACCGTAACAGTTCATCTTGACAACTCCCCCCATGTCGGACAGGTCTGATGCCAAATTCCACTCACGAACAGCCATTGTTGAGGCGATAACCCTGCTAACTAAAAATCTACCTAGCAGCGTACCTGAAGGGAAGAGGGATGGAAAACTTCACCAGGTCATGACAAACAACAGCTACCGAGGGGAGACACCATGGGAAACGTTCAACAAGCGCATGGATGCGACATTTGGTGAGGACTGCCGGGATGCAGAAGGGCGCCTTGAGAACATGTCTCGGGGGAGGTTCGGGCTGGACATCGTTACAAAGTATCTTCTTATTGCAATTGACCAACCCAGAGCCAAGATGTTCCACGCCCCGATGATGCTCAAACTTGAGCGGTTGAGAGATGAGCTCGAAATCATCATGTGAGTCACTATTAAGTACAAGTAGAGGTTGGCTCACCTAAACTTTATCTCCAGCAGTGCGGCAGAGAATGCGCGCGTCGACCCAGATGGCACAACTGACTGGTCAAGTTGAAACTGTAGCGACAACCGAGGCGACAACTGAGGTGGCAGATGAGGATAGGGAAGACATTGCGGAGAATGTGGAGGCCGAGAAACGTCACGCTTTGCAGCTAAAAATGCACCGGCTTGCCAAGCGACTTTATCCTGAGAAAGGTGCGTCAGTATTAGATATTCATGATGTGTCTAACATTCGTGCCACAGAAGCTGAGCTCCCAGGTGACCGATGGGGCGATAAAACATACAAACCCTTACTAAATGACGCATCCGACACTGACTCAGGAAGATCCATACCTTCAATAATATTTGACGAGAGAGGTGACGAAGTTGTCGTCACCAAAAGGGTGAGAGTGTGACAATAAGTGCACAGTCCCTCCGAGACTGCTGACCTTGCTCCCAGAACCGGAAATGCAAGCAAAATGCCGTGGATACACCGCTGACAGTCAGTGACAGTGATAGTGAAGACGGCGCACCGAGTAAAGAAGGGGCATCCACTGGCCGTGCCATGGTACCTAGCCACCTTCCCAAGGAGAAAGATAAACCTCGCAATAAGCGATCGAAGGCACGTCGGGAGTGATCGACTACAAGCGACCAAGAGCCTGAGATGGGAACAAGTAGTGCAATGTCCGATGGCGAGAGCGCACTTCGATCTGTTCAAGCTCATGAGCAAAAAAAGAAGCGTGGGCCAGAAAATCATACCTTGAGCCATTGGAACGAGCCTAAGGCAACCGTTGATCACAAATCTAAACTGCAGTGGTTGTTTAAGTGCCGGTATTGTGACCAGTGAGCAAGAGCAGAACTGTGACATGATTTAGCAGATTGACTCACCGCTACGTCCCCCCAGGATCCGCACATTCCCCCGCACACTGAAAGATGGCATCGGACATCAACTCCAGTACAACAATGAGCCTCATAAACCAAAGCTGGGGAACCTAGCAACGCATACAAAGGAACATGCTGGCCTTATCGCACAGCGTGAGGCTGAAAAGAGTGGTAATGATGGAAGGTTGACATCCACAAAGTCGTCGCACACCGGGTTTATGCTGGCAAGTGCAAGGTTGATGGAAAAATACATCCAAGATGGGCTGTTAAACCCGCGGATCGAACCGACTCAGTCCGGCTTTACCCGACTCTTTGTTGCGTGGCTCGTCGAACATGATCTCCCCTTCACAACTGGTAAGTTCGCTATTTCCGAGTTCCTGTGCTATCCGCTGATGCTGGCTACTTCGAACAGGGGAACCTGGGTCTATCAACAGGCTCTTCAAATATATTCAATGCCGATTTTCCTTACCCTCCGACACAGCTGTGCGCAAGTCTGTGGCACAGATCTTTACTGACCTTCGTAGCACAATCGTCCGTGAAATACATGTATGTCCCTCCCTTTTTCTGCTGGTATTTAATGTTCCTTCATTCTATATAGGCTGTCAACTTGAAAATTGCACACGCAAGTGATACATGGACATCACCCGGTATGATGTTCGCGTTTGCGGGTACGATTGTGACTTGGATTGACAACGACTGGAACCTTGTCAAGCGGGTCATTGGTTTCAAGCAGGTGGACCGTCATGAGCACACTGGTTCCAGGTCTGCGAGAGTGCTCTTTGAGGTAATGAGAGATATTGGAACGGCAAGCAAGATGAGTACAATCCTCCCCCTATCGCGCCTCACCGATACTGACTCAAATACCAACACGCGTTCTCTCTTATGCTTGACAATGTATCTAGCAATACCGTACTATCTCGTGTCATTGGTCAAAAGCTCATGGAGCTTTACGGCGTCCCTTTCCACCCCAACAACTCCCATATCCGTTGTCTAGCGCATGTGGTAAACCTTGTGGCTCAAAAGATACTGAGTGTTGCGAAAGAAGTCGACGATCCAGAGTTCCAGGACTACTATGAGCACCTCAACAAGCAATTCCCGGTCCACTATGACCCCGACAGCGATGAGGAACTTCGCGACTTCGAGAACGAGGAAGATGACGAAACCAAGGCACAAAGCGATCTCAGTGACGGGCTTGTCGATCGGGAGAGCAGTGAGCAGGACCATTTTAGTGGGATGGGTGCAATCGAAAAGGTGGGATTCACGCACCCTGAGTAGTAGATGAACACTGAATAGTTATATAACTTGCAGCTTCGTACGGCAGTTGTCAAGATCGTCAGCACCCCCAGGCGACGCCAACTATTTCGCGAAAAAGCAAGACAGTACTATTCCCTCAATACCCATCGCAGCAAGAAGGGGGTGATCACCCAAGTTGTGGCTTTGATGCCTGTGCGCGATGTTCGAACCCGCTGGAACTCAACACATGCGATGATCAAATGCGCACGAATTCTTCAAAAGGTGAGTCAAATATGACTATTCTCGACGATTGTGGGCAACTTAATATATTTTCTAGGCCATAGACGCTTGGCTTTTCAAATTCGAAGAGCTCCGTAGCCTTCTGTTGACGTCTAGAGAATGGGACCTCCTCGGACAATACAAGGAACTCCTTGAGGTAAGCAAGCGATTTACGAAAGTACCCGTGCCATGATGCCGTCTGACTGTCTTACACATGGTTAGTGCTTCACTGAAGTAACTGCAGTGATGTCGCACTCAAGCATACCCATGCTTCCTTGGGTTCTACCTATGTATGAACTCATGCGTGTGCATCTGATCACTTTCATGGATGATGCAGAGTGGCTGCTTGCAATACGTGAGGCCGCATGTGCTGGGCATGAAAAGCTTATGCACTATTAAAAAATCGCGAAGGGGTCGATTTATGTTATTGTTGCTACTGGTACGTTGTTGATTCTTTCCCCTTTTATGTTCCTTTACTTATGTCTGCATGATATTAACCAGTTTGCCACCCTACGCTTCGCACTGACTGGTTTCATAAGCTTGGTGCGGATGAACATGCGCACGTGCTAACTGTATTTAAGCACGTGTATGAGGAGTATGCCTCTAACATGCCCCCACCTGAAGACCAGCCCATGATGCACATCGAGGGTGACTCAGACTCAGACAACGGGATCCTCGGATCAGCAGCAGCATGCCCGGTCATCGAAGAGGGCCAGACGCACTCACTTCCCAAATCACAGTCTGAATTCACGCGATGGATCTCAAATGAGGGAGGACCTGGGAAGAGGCATTACCCACTTGTTTGGTGGAAGGTATGCGACAGTTATGTCTCACTTGTAAATCTTGTTAATGCCATTGCGTACCAGGCTCACGCACATGAGTTCCCAGTCATTGCACAAATGGCACGAGACTTTCTCGCGATCATGGGGACATCAGTCCCTGTGGAAAGACTTTTTTCAAGCTCACGACACATTTGTAGGGACACACGGTCATCAATGAAGGCTGATTCCGTCACAAACCTTCTGTTAGTGAAGAAATGGCTCCAGGATCCTGCGGTTTTTGAGAAAGTTTTGGGGGTATCAATGTAAATCATTTTATAAATACTATTTACTGTTTATAAACTGTTTACAACGGTTTACTGTTTACTTACTGGCTGCTGAGTAAACCTAAACTAAACGGTTGGAGCCTTACCTCGGAGTATTCGTGTCATTGGGTGATCCGGTGATGAATAGATTCAATCGGGAATAGGTCATACACATCTTATCCCATGCCAACTGAGTGACGGTCTGATGGTACAGCACAATACATATAGCCTGAGAGAGTTCACATGGTGGTGTCCTCGTTGTCAAGTTGGCATTTTAAGCGTCTATACTGTAGCCCAAATCCAGACCTTCCAAGACATTACATGGCCAGAGACCGTGCCTACGTATGAATTTTAAAAAAGAAAAAGCCCGTGCCTGTGCCTACCAGCACTTTCTAGCCAGTCTCCGCCACATTACCACCACTCCCTCATCATGAGTCAAAACAAGGGTCAATCTCCCGCTCCTAGCTCGTCCTCCAAGACTCCCGCAAAGACCCCATCCTCTTTGAATTTCAAAGCCATCTTTGAAAAAGCCCTCAAGGCATATAATAAGAAGATAAATCAAGATCTTACTGCTCATCTAGACCGGTGACCGTTCCCTCTATGGGGTGTCGGCTTCGCAGAACCTCAATAGAGGGACCAGTACAGCTGAGTTTAAAATGGGGGGGTAGCAACTATGATCGAGGGAATTTTTGGTGAATGTCTGTGTATAGTGTGGACCTTCCACATTGAGATAATCGGGATCTGGTATACCCAAAAATGGTCAATCGTAAATCTGTTACCCTTACTTTGGTGATTATGTATCACATGTATGATGCGTCTCTACAATCAGCATTGGGCCTCAGTCGAGGTTTGTACAACGCGTTAAGTCTGTGGCCCCTACATGACGTCTGAAACATCTGGGTTCCATCATTTCCATGTATACCCACTCGAAACTGTCTCCAGAGCCATGTTTTCTCGGGAATCTCGACCAACTCCACTCGATCTTGCTGCGACTCAGTCCTGTTTTGCTGTTTCTGGGAGCCTTGCTGAGTCTCGGAGTCTAAGTCGATGCTTGGGGTGTGGTGCTGTGCCTGGGGACCAAGAGCTGATTTTTCTGCGTCCAAATGGCTCCTTTCATCAATCTATTGAGCCCACAACCATGCAGATGTCTGCGACTACAGCTGGGAGTAGTTCGGGATATACCTCATTAAACCCCAGCTGTATAGCACCAGATCATGTATCCATGGGCACAGGCACTCATCAGAGTGCTTTCCTGGGTTCGAATGAGAGCTGGTATCGTGTTTTTCCTTGGTTCAGGTCTTGGATGAGTTGTCTACGCCTTTTTGTTTTGTTATATCAGGCAGATTGGCACCTTTCCTTCGCATCATTATTTTCAGATTACTCCACCTATGACACCAGTAGACAGCAGTTTTTCTAGCCTATCAAATGCCAGCCCGTCATTTCCGCCTCATTTTTATGATAACCCTCCTCTTCAATTGCCCTTTCCGAGTGCCTATGGCCTTGAGCCCCGGGACTTTGTGTCCAGGAGAGAACCCAAGATATTTCCCATCCCACCCACTTTGCCATCTGTCCCAGCGGATTGCACTATACATCTCATACCTGATGTCGAGACGACTTCTCCACGCGATCTCATTGGATGACAGCGAAAGCCAAAGTCTCAGCGCAAGGCCACGTTATTGAGGATATTACGGGAACTTCAGGGACTTAAGTGCACTGTCATCGATCTCTTGATGTCTGTCATCGACGGAAATGGGGAGTTCGAAGGGTTCTGCAATGCCCTATTCTCACCAAGGAATCGCGACTCACTCACTGGCCTCTTGGACAAACTGGCTCTGGACAAGAAAGGTTGGCCTATCCTCTCCGACTGGATGTTCCCACATGCGCTTCGTCTTGTCTGCGATAAGATTCACGTCAAGATGGAGGTGGCAAAACCACACCTCTGCATGAACATGAACGATGTCTCCCCCGAGTTTATCGAGCGCTGGGATATTCATCAGATCATGGGGCCACTGTCACACAATATTACGCCCACTCTGAGGTCTGTTCTAGAGGCTGCTGGGGAATCTAAGATCTCGATGTCTAGGCCCAAGTCTGCAAAGTCAAAGAACCGTTTTATGGCGTCGCTCATCATCATGGCCCAGCTACATTTCTTATGCTCTAGACACTCTGCGAAGGTGCCTATTGGTCTCGGTCTACAGGCTTGGGCGTGTGGTACTTCGAGACAGATGATTGACGTCTTACACTGGACAAGTCTTACAGTCTCGTATCCTAGCGTTGCGACTATGGTCCATTCTCTTGCCGATCGATCCATTGAGAGGGCAAAGGCTGCGTCGCTGCTTCCTCATGCACTCGCGTACGACAACATCAACATATCGAGCTCGATTTTCGTCAAACAGGGCCCCAGTGCTATGAGTAAGGTTCAGTCTGGGACTTTTGCTGTGATATATGTGATGAACAGTACACATATAGGACATACTCACAGTGACAAAGAAGACTGTGGTGAGATATGTGGGTGGTACTTGAAGCAGCAACAGAGAGATCTAGCAAGTGAAGCAGATGGTGGTCTGGCACACAACAGATGAGGAACTGGTGTGGTGCCAGAGTGTACAGAGTACTCTACTTATACTATACAGAGGGGTGACACTAGTACAACAGAAGTAACACAGAGTCACACAATACAAGGAGCGTTGTTCTACAGAGGGACACAAAGGAGTGTGCAGAAGGAGAACAAGAGCGCAAAGAACAATAGAAAGGCTAGACTATGATATCATAGTGACATCACAATAAAGATAGAACAAAAGGAATGAGTATAAGGACGAAATACAATAGGAGTCCAGAGGAGTCCATGATGTCATTGTACAGTGATGTCATAGATAAGAAAGTCCGAGATTGTAAAGATCATAATCTACATAAGTCCAATATATCTTATCTAAAGCAGTCCATTATCTGCGTGTCCATGCGAGCCGCTAAGTGCGCGCGGGTCACTTATCAACATCTCCCCATGATCAGCAATAGGGTCTTTCAAAGTACCATTATTTTGGTCCCTTATTGGACCCATTAAACAACCATTAATCCGAAATTTAGTGCTAATTTAGGGATAATGTGAGAAATAATGAAGTAAATAATTGACCAATAATGATCAACTTTGAAACCACCCCCCCCGAAAAACAGCAATTATGAGACTTGAATGCATTAATTTTGTGCCTCAGCACCCCTGGCAACATTTTGCCGGGGTAAATCTTTTTTGATCCCCACTAGACTAAATTATTAACTCTGGTTCAGAGCTCATAAAACATAATCAAATTTGCTTTCTTTGTTAAATAAAATAAAACTCCGATTCTTTTGCAGCCCCCCTTAATAAAATAGAAATAATGGAATTATGTCAAAAAGGAGCCCCTCCCATCCTTAAAAATCACATTATTTGTTCCATTTTCGATGTCATTTTCCGAATTAATGGTTCCATTAATGATATCATAATGGTTAAGTAATGAAACGGTTGAGGGTAACTTTGAACGCCCCTAATCTAGGATTAGCACAAGCCCATGTCGACATTGTGTTGTTGGAGCAGGGTGCGTGCGAGCAACTTGGTAAAGCCATCTGCGACCATTTCCAGAGTAGGGGTTCTAATAAGAGTGATGGTCCTCTTTTTGATGTATTCCCTAATGACATGATGCCTAATGGCAATGTGCTTCGATCGCCTCCCAGTGACAGGGTTCAAGGCCAAATCAATGGCACCCTTATTGTCACCATGCAATGGGATGGGGTCGTTGACCTCGTACCCGAGTTCCAAAAGGAAGCTCTGATACCAAGCAGCTTGGTTGGCCGCATCAGTCATGGCCATGTATTCCGCCTCTGTAGTGTTTTGAGCCACTGTCTTTTGCTTTCGCGAGGACCAGCTTATTGCACCATTGGCTAAAAGGAACACATAACCCAAAGTGGAGTGTCTGTCGTCAACCTGGTCACCCAGGGAAGAGTCAGAGTAGCCAACAAGGCCATCTCCACTGGCACCATCGTAGACTATCCGCATATCCACAGTGCCTACTAAGTAAGCCAGGACATATTGCGCAAGTCGCAGATGTTGGGGGGAAGGATTCGCTGCATACTGCGCCAGACGTGACACAGCGAAGGAGATGTCCGGTCTAGTACCAATCTGAACGTACAGCAGAGTGACTGGTAGTGCGTAATGTCAGAGGCAGTAGCCTGACCCGTATATTTATGAAGGTGCTCGTCAGCACCAGCGGGCAAGGGTGTGGAGTGTGGTGTGGCATCAGACATGCCAAAACGTTCAAGGACATCCTTGACATAGCCAGACTGGTCTATTTCGATGCGTCTGAGGGAGCGGTCGCGCATAATGCGCATACCAAGATATGACTCTATCTCCCCGAGATCTGTCATCTCATAGCACTCAGAAAGATCTGACTTAAGATGCTTAATTCTTTCCAGAGAAGCACCCAGAATAGTGATGTCGTCAACGTAAACAATAACGAAGAGTGGTCCATCCCCCTCTCGTTGAGGCAACACATATACGCTGGCATCGGCAAACGTCCGCTTAAAGCCAAGTGCAAGTAGCACTCCATGGAATTGCAGGTTCCATGCACCGGAGGCTTGTTTGAGACCGTATATCGCCTTGACTAGGCGACACACCTTTGTCTCTGCACCAGTGGTGATGAACCCTTGTGGTTGCTCCATATAAATCTCCTCGTCAAGCACGCCATTGAGGAATGCAGACTTGACATCCATCTGATGGATGTGCCAGTCCTCCAGTGCAGCCAACGCCAGAAGTAATCTCAGCGACTCAAATCGTGCGACAGGAGAGAAGGTTTCATCAAAATCTATGCCAGGGATTTGCGTAAACCCCTTAGCCACCAAGCGAGCTCTGTAGCGGCCATCCGCCTTGAGCTTGAAGACCCATTTGGATTTTACTGCCTTGCGATTAGGCAGGAGATCCACTAACTCCCATGTGCCGTTCTTGGCGAGCGCATCCATTTCATACTGACACGCCGTAGTCCACTCACCTGCATCCACAGACTGCATGGCCTCTGCATAGGATGCAGGATCTCTTCCCACATAGGCTGCAGCTAACAGCTCTGCAAACCCTATGTTGCGATCGGACTTATTGGTACGGACTACAGTCTCGCGGGGTTCTGACTACCCTAGTATTAGTCAGGGACAGTCGTCTCAGTCAGCTCGTTGGGGTTATCACATGTCGCATGGTGCGGACTTTACTCATACCTAGGATAGCTGTAGTAGGGTTCGAGCTACTATCGCTATAGGGTACCTTACGTTCAGGAGGAGCTTCAAAGCTCCTCGTCAATTGTATATCTAGTGGATAGTCCAAAGACCGAGCTCCTCAGCTTGGTCTTCTTGAATCCTTATCCGATTCTGCTTCTCTCTCTCTCCGTCAGCTTCCTTCTCGTCCTTTGTCTCTTATCGCGTCTGGCCCTGATCGGGCAGATCGCCCAGCAACACGTGCACCTGGTGGACTTCGCCCCAGTGCTAGTAGCGGTCACGTTCCTCCTAAGGTCGTGTACTTATATTCGCTAAGTCGCCCCCGGTATACCTCGCCACTCTGTCCCCGCTCAAGTCGAGCATCGTTAGGACAGGCCTAACGCAACATTAAGACCAAGCTCACCTCACCAACGACACAGTGGCGTCCACAACAAGAGATCGGTGGGACTGGAATCACGTCCAATCATATACCATCCCTAGCAGAGGAGAACGGAACGTCCCCACACGATATCTAAAGGCTGCTAGGTGGAGGACACACAGGGGGGAAACCGGATACTTCGTTGACTTCCCCAATTGACCAAGTCGATTCTACCCAGTTGAGTTCAACTTCAAACATACTTGTTGGTGTATACTCGCAACAAACGACGCAGGAACACGAACGGTGGTCAGACCAACCACGCGAGAATATCGGTGCGATATCCTAGAAAGCGAAGTAGTTCCCCAAGCAAGAGTGGGGCCCATCGACGGTGCAGCTACCACAAGCACCACAGAAGAAGAAGGCTCCGGGTCAGACCAAGGCAGCGAAGAGTCAGAAGAAGATCACCTCTCCCAGGTGAACGCTGAACGTGCTCGAAAGCGCGTGCGTGAGTAAACGTGGGCAGAGGGTGGAGGAACAGTTTAGAGGAAAGCAGCCAAAGAGGGGAAGAATAAGAGATAGCGAGAATGTCCTTCGAGTGCCCGCGTTTGGGCCTAACTTCCGGGATATTCACACTAAGACTCTAAGAGAGAGGAAAAGGGGGGCGACCGAGCGCTGAATATATTCAGCAGGAAGTAAAAGTTTATATACAGAGGAGCCTATACTAAAGCTAAGGTAAAAGGGGAATAGAGAGGGAACATAAAAGAGGAATGAAGTGTAGACAAAGGGCCGCGTGGCCGAGGCAATCGAGTGTCCGAAAACGAACGATTTCGGGCTCAGAGGCCGAGCTACCGTTACAACGCGGAAGAAGAAGAAGAGCTAGCGAACCTAGCAGGAGGGATTACGCTTAACGAAGCCCCCCAAGCTGAGCAGATCATCGTTCATCCGCCAGACGAGATGACGACCACCCAGTTAGAACCAACATACGCACTCCAAGTGGACCCGGTACAACTACCGCAAGACGGAGTCCCAGAAGACCTACTCCCCATCGACCCCGGCACAGGACACCGAATGACCGCAGACGACGCGGCTCTCATGAGGGCCATTGGGCCTGACGAACCAGACCCTCCCGAAGGAGGAGGACCACCTGGAAGAGGCCCAGGTGGAGGCCACCCGCATGGAGGGGGCGGGGGACACGGAGGTGGAGGAGGACCACCCGGAGGAGGCGGATTCCCAGGAATAGCCCCCATAGGTAACCCACCTCGATCGTCAGACAGACTCCAAGGCAACCCACCTAAGGCAGGGGACACCAGGAACGGTCACCCCTTTAAGTAAGCAAGATGGGCACAATCCTTGCTCGTCAAATTGCTCCACCATATCTTCAAGTTGGGTGAAAATATCTAGTAAGACACAATGCAGGACTATATAGCTACAATATGTACTAGAAATTTTGAGAAAAGGATACGTTTTGAAGGAGATTTTTCCTCGACAAACTTTTATTTTGCAAAACGTGTTTTTTTGCCTTTGTGTACATTTCTTTAAATTTCTTTAAAGCGACGGTCAGATTTGTACGGCTTATATAATCAATCACGTGACATTTTCCGCACCGAGGGCAGGGGAACATGAGGGGGACGTTCACGCAACTAGATATAAAAAATGGGTCGGAAAACCCGTGGAAATAGGGCCCGCATGCAAACGCTTGCAATCGCACGACAGAAAAAGGCAATGCTGGTCAACAATAGTGATGGTACGCTTGGGAGATATCGGTGTAATCAGTGTAATCATAACAGACTTGCAGGCGGCGGCCCCAGTTCCAACCTCGCTGAGGACAACCACATCGTCCCAGAGAACCCCAGTCAAAGTAATGAGCATGTAGTTGCAGATATACATAACGAAGACGTGGGTACAGATCATCACTCAGACTTGGATCTGCCGCCAGGCATCACAGTTCCCGATGGCCTGTCCGATTCTGACAATTCATCCGATGATGGCGATGTCGTTGAGTTATCC
This sequence comes from Lactarius deliciosus, assembly GCA_021525775.1. Taxonomy (NCBI): domain Eukaryota; kingdom Fungi; phylum Basidiomycota; class Agaricomycetes; order Russulales; family Russulaceae; genus Lactarius; species Lactarius deliciosus. Next base: position 99,098 of record JAKELK010000149.1, on the reverse strand, counting down.
GACTTGCAGCGGTTTGCCTCTGCACTGCAAGAGGCACAGCGCTGAGCTATTCAGTTGGAGAAGGAGAAAGCGAATGGGAAGCGGAAAACGCCAAAGACATACCGAGGAAACTCGAAAAAAACGCTTGACCGCCGCGAGAAGGACCGCAAGGCATTGGCATCACAAGGATTTCTCGATATCGCATCTTTCATGGCCCTGAAGAAAAAGGAGAAGGAGTTGGAAAGCTGGGGAGATATTGAGGACGACGGACTTGCCGATTGTGCAACATCCAGGAGTCTCGATATTGAAGAACGTTGGGGAGGACACCATGGAGAAGGCACCTCATCTGGCCCCACCGACCGTGCACAATGCGGGCACGCCAGCATCGGTATAGAGAATACGACTGTGGGGCATCACAGCCCCGTCCCAAGTCCCCAAGATCAGGCTCAATCCGAACGCATTGATGAAGCCGATAAACGCACCTTTTCCGAGGAAGAAGAAAGCTCAGATGAAGAAACCCCGAGCTTTTTTGGTCACACACGACGTCGGATTACCGATGACGACGTCTGCGTCACTGAAGGCCTGGGAAAGGATACTGGTCCCCGTGTTGTTGGTCGTGAACGCGGCAAAGGAAGAGCGCGGCACTGGGCTGCTGAAGAGGAAGAGGAGAGCTCTGATGAAAGCTCAAAACTCGTCAGCGTCGCACAGTACGCCGACAATGAAGACAGCCGCCATGGGGATAACGATCCCCATCCTGCCAGTTCCATAGAGGCCGAAAACGAGGGCGACAGTGCCACTCATGGGGATAACGACCCCGATACTGTGGAGTCCGAGGGTCCTGGAGCTGACAACGACAGTGATGGTGCCGAGGAAGGATGGGGACTCGGACACGCACCTCCCGCTCCGAGTTTGGCCCCCACGGCCTTGTCAAGACGTTCCAGCATAGACCTCGACTTTGAATCCGAAGACGAGGGTGTTTTGGCGACTTCGGAGACCACTGATAAAGTTCTTAGCCTCTGGAATGACCGAGTGGCGCTCGCGAGAGCTCTTGCGACGCTTGCGGTCAAGTCCCGAGACTCCCAGCTCGACATTGTTCTTCGCAGTCGCCTCACAGGAATGGTAGGGGTCTTGAACCTGTATCTAGACCCAACCCTTCAGTACACCTGGAGAAACGCATCAATTATGGTCGCAAAAGTCCAAGGACATGGTGTGAAACGTGCGCGCAGACTCCGAGAATGGATCCTCGACTTCGTCCGCTCTGGGGAACTCCCTGAGCACCACTATGGCCAGTCCAGATGGAATGTTCTTGACGACGTGGACGTATCCCAAACCCTTCAGTCACTGCTCTTGTCCCACACCAAGGGCCGTTATATCACGGCGAACGATGTCGTCGAAATTGTGTCCGGTGCGGCAATGCAAGAGAAATTCTCACGCTCTGGGATTTCACGCCCTTCGATTTCCGACCGCACTGCACGTCGCTGGCTGCAACGACTCAGCTGGCACTATGGCCCCATGCGCAATGGGATGTATCTCGACGGCCATGAACGTGAGGACGTTGTGGCATATCGAAATGCCTTTGTAGCAAGATGGAAAGAGCATGAAAAGCGGTTTCACACTTGGGACAATGACGGCAATGAACACCGACCTAAAGACGCATTCTGGGTGGAGAGCGCACATGGGCAATTCCGGTTGATTCTCGTCACTCACGATGAGTCGATTTTTTATCAGAACGATTCCCGAAAGACCCACTGGATTGCCGATATCAAGAAGGCTGGTCCACTTCCCAAGGGTGACGGGCAATCAATCATGGTGTCGGATTTTCTGACATCTGAGTGGGGCCGCTTGTGTGATGGCAAAGAGTTCGTTTTCGTCTTTGTTTTGAAGGCTCACTGTGTATTGACCATTTTCTGGTGCAGAGAAGCAAGGGTTATCTTCAAACCCGGTGCCAATCGTGATGGTTATTTTGGTGCAGATGATGTGCTTGAACAGGTCGATGGTGCCATTGACATCTTTGAGGGCAAGACCAAGGGGTTTTCACAGGGGCTTTTTCTCTTCGATAATGCCCCTTCACATCAGAAAAGAGCCGCAAATGCCCTATCAGCAAGAAATATGCCTAAAGGTATTCTTTATTCTTATTTCACTGGCACTGCCATGAGCTGATAAGTCTGTGCAGGTCCCAAGGCCAACTGGGCACATATCAAAGGTGGACCCAGGATGCGCCATGGCAAAAACCCATTGACAGGGGAGCTACAGTCATTCTATTTTTCTGATGATCATCCCACCATGCCAGGGTGGTTTAAAGGAATGGAGCAGATTCTCCGAGAACGTGGTCTCTGGCCAGAGACTGGGTTGCTTGTCAAATGCCCCAAATCCCTTGCCAAATCTAGTGATAGGGATAACTGTTGCTGTCGCTGCATTCTCTTTAACCAGCCTGACTTTGTTGCTCAGAAGTCACAACTTCAAGAATACATTGAAGGGCGTGGCCACCTCTGTGATTTTTACCCAAAATATCACTGTGAATTGAATTTTATAGAACAGTATTGGGGTGCTGCAAAACTTCGTTTTCGTGTTGCAGGGAGAGGTGCAACCATTGAACAGATGAAGGAGAAGGTACTGGCCTCTCTTGATGACATTCCTCTTGATCAGATCCGTCGGTGTGTACATCTTTATCTTAGTCTGGTCATTGTTTTCATATTGCATCTATAGTTATGCCAACCGCTCAGCACGGTTTATTCATGCATATGGGGAAGGCCTGACAGGTGCACAGGCAGTGTGGGCAAACAGAAAGTATCATAGCCATCGTACCCTTCCTCCAGAGATGATTAGGGAAATAAAAGCTTCTATACTCTCATAAAGTACTCTACTGTTCTTACCTATCAATTTCATCCATTTTATCAACCAAACCTCGAGATTTGTATGCTTACATAAGCGCTTACATAATACAAACCCTAGGGTTTGGGGCTTAAGTAAGGGGTGACCATTCCTGGTGTCCCCTGCCTTATGGTCTTTGGCGGCGACCGCACCAAGGCCCTGCAGTTCAGAGCACAGTGGAACCTCTATCAAGGAATCAACAGTACGAGCGACATCATGCGCAACTACTACCGCCGATCACTCCTCTTCCTCGGCTACATCCAGGGGGAGACAGTTAATGAATGGGTGATGTATATGACCGACTGGCTAATGCGCCAGACAGAGGCTGGGTTCCCCGAACACACTTGATGCCTCTGGGAAGAGACCCTCAACGCCTTCACCAGACGATTCGCCAACATCATGGAAAAAGAACAGGCGCAGGCGGAACTGCGCAAGGGCGTCCACATGAAGGACGGGGACATTGACAGCTACGTGGCTACCTTTGAACGCTTAGCCCGACAAGCTGACTACAACCTCGACGCCCCTCAAACGTTGGACCTATTCACAGCAGGGCTACCAAGGGCGTTATTCGCCAAAGTCTACGAACAGTATGAGCCCACCACATTCGAAGCATGGAAGCAAGCGGCGATGAAGAAACAACAGCAGTACATGCACCTACAGGCACGTCTCAACTCACTAAAAACTCCCGCTCCGAGGACTACTCCACGCCCTAGCCCATGGGGGAACCCCCAGAGCGGATGGGCACCAAGGAACCTCCCCCATCACCAGAACCCCAACGCGATGGACACCTCCACGGATAGGACACAAGCACGAGGTGCAGAAGCAGAAGACGCCCAAGGAAGGCTCGCCGGAGCAGAGTTCATACTCGACCGACAAAGGCCACCTTACCCGCCCAGGGGGGGCCGAGGGGACGAGGCAGGGGGAGGGGACCGCCCCGAGACGCAAGGGAAGTGATCTGCTACACCTGTAACCAGAAGGGACACTTCAGCCGCGACTGCCCACAGCATCGCAACAACACGCAGAGCAGCGGTAGTAGGAGGTCGGAAACAGACTACTACACCCAAGAACCAAGAGTACAAGCACGCGCAGCAGTAACCCCGCAGCAACAAGCCCAGGAGTGGCTCCAGGGAGTAGCCGGAGCACCAGATGAAGTAAAGGACCTGGTCCTCCAAGAACTATGGGGAAAAGAGGGTTTTCCAAACGCCTGAACCCGTCGGCCTGGGTGAGGGCGCTCCGTTGTAATTCTGTAATAATCACACGCTACCGATCGTTGAGAATTCCAGTCTCCGTTCGAACAAGTTACAACATGGCCGAAGTAAAAGCACTGGTGGACTCGGGGGCCACAGATAGCTTCATTAAACCCGCGTTCGCGAAGCGAATGGGGATTGGTCTCAAAAGGCTAGAGATGCCCAAAAAGATATGGAACATCGATAACTCCGAGAACAAGGCAGGACTAATCACACACTGCGCAGATCTCAACGTACAGACCAAAGGAACCCACAAAACAATGAGATTCCTACTCACAGATACAGGAAACGAGGACATCGTCCTCGGCTACCCATGGCTGGCCGCCTACGAACCACAGATCAGCTGGCAACACGCCGTCATCAAAGAAGACGCCTATCCAGTGGTCCTTCGAACCACGCATCCAGAAAAGCGAGGGGTAACAATCGCATTCGCCCCTACCGAGTTCACCGAACAGGAGAAGCGCCACGCCGTGCGACAACTCTACAACGAATGGGAGACAGTCAGGGCACGCACCACTGCCACGGAGCTGGCCATCGAAGCACAGCAATTCACCGGCACAACAGAGATCCCAGAAGAGTACGCGGACTTCGCCAAGGTGTTCAGCGAAGAGGAATCACATCGCTTCCCACCCTCGCGACCCTGGGACCATGCCATCGAGTTCAGGGAGGACGCCCCAACCGCTATCGACTGCAAGATCTACCCCATGTCACGCGACGAAGACATTGCCCTCCGCAAGTTCCTTGATGAGCAACTGCAGAAAGGGTATATCTGACCGTCGAAATCCCCTTACGCCTCGTCCTTCTTCTTTGTCAAGAAGAAGGATGGGAAACTGCGACCGGTTCAGGACTATCGAAAGATCAACTCGTTCACTGTGCGTAATCAGTACCCCCTACCGCTCATACAGGAGCTCATCACGGACCTGGGTAACGCGGACATCTACACTAAACTCGACGTCCGCTGGGGATACAACAACGTCCGCATCAAGCAAGGCGACGAAGAAAAAGCTGCCTTCAAAACGCGCCACGGATTCTTTGAACCACTCGTCATGTACTTCGGCCTCACCAATTCGCCGGCCACCTTCCAGGACATGATGGACTCTCTCTGCGGCCCCACCATCAACAAACACGAGTTGCTGGGCACCACCATTCGTGTCTACATGGACGACATTGGCATCGCCTCCCGAAACGGCCGAGCAGGCCACATCGCAGCTGTACGCGACATACTCCAGATCGCAAAAGACAATGACTTGTACTTCAAACCAGAAAAATGCGTCTTCCACGCACCGGCAATCGATTACCTGGGGGTAATCCTTGAAAAGGGGGTGACACGCATGGACCCTGTTAAAGTCGCCAGCATCCGCAACTGGCCAACACCAACCACAGTCAAACAGGTCCGATCTTTTCTCGGATTCTGCAACTTTTATCGCCTCTTCATCAAAGGATTTGCCACATACGCACGACCGCTGAACCGATTAACACGAAGAGACACAGAGTGGCAATGGGGACGAGCAGAAGAAGACGCCTTCACAAAGCTCAAGACGCTGGTCACAAGCGAACCAGTACTGGCACACCCGGACCTCACAAAACAGTTCGAGATGGAGGTGGACGCATCAGGCTTCGCGGTGGGTGCTGTACTCCTACAACGCAAAGAGGACGGTAAACGACACCCCATAGGCTACTACTCTGCGACGCTCAATGAAGCAGAGCGCAACTACGACATCTATGACCTGGAGCTACTAGCCATCGTCAAAGCCTTCCACCACTGGAGACCCCTACTCGCAGGCTCCCCACACAAAACCAAGGTCTTCTCCGACCACCTCAACCTGCAATACTGGAGGTCGCCACAAAGGATAAGTAGGCGCATCGCAAGGGAAGTACTAGAACTATCTGAATACGACTTTGAGATTCACCACATCAAAGGCACAGCCAACGGAAGGGCAGATGCACTCTCCCGAAGGCCAGACTACGACCAGGGGGATAACGACAACAAGGACGTAGTGGTCCTCCCCGATGCGCTCTTCGTGCGAGCCACACAGGTGGAAACTGCCATGCCGAACACCCTGACGATAGAACCTGGAGAGATGGAGCGACCAGACGCGACATACCATCAAGACGAGGACTACCTTCGCCCATGGATAGACGCATACCGGCTAAAGAAAATCGAAGGCACTTGGTACAAAGACGGAAGACAAGTGGTGACTGGCGGCCTATATGACAAGAGAAGTATCATCTCCGCTCACCACACACCACCGGTTTACGGACACCCAGGTATCAACAAAACCTCACAGTTGGTAGGACGCTCCTACTGGTGGCCAAACCTCGCCCAAGACGTATTGGACTACGTCAAGGGATGCGCCGAATGCCAGAGGCACAAGGCCAACAACCGACCAACCCGCGCACCACTATCCCCGATCTATCCGAATCCTGAGGCACTCCCCTTCGAAACCATCGCCCTTGACTTCATCACCAAGTTACCCCAGTCACAGGGGTTTGATTCCATTCTCACCGTCACCGATCACGACTGCACCAAGGCAGCCGTCTTCATCCCCTGTCAAGAAGAAATCACCGCAGAAGGAACCGCTGCTCTATACGCTAAGCACGTCTTCCTGCGATTCGGGCTCCCCTCCAAAGTCATTAGCGACAGAGACCCACGCTTCGCGTCCAAATTCACGCGAGAACTGTGCAAGATCCTAGGGATTTCACAGAACGTCTCCACCGCCTACCACCCCCGAACAGACGGGCAGTCCGAACGGACCAACCAGTGGCTCGAGCAATATCTCCGCTTCTGGACTAATGAAAGGCAAGACAATTGGGCGACTTATCTCCCTATAGCGGAATTCATGCACAACAACTGGCCCCATGAGACCACCAGGAAGTCCCCTTTCTACCTCCTAATGGGGTACAACCTGCGCGCTGATTGGATTGATAGACCATCACCCATACCCCAAGTGGCGCTGAGAATTGACCAATTCCAGGAGGCTAGAGCGCAGGCCAAGGCCCTCCTTATCAAGGCACAGAAGTCATGGGTCAAACATAAAGATACGCCCAAGTACAAGGAAGGAGACCTCGTGTGGCTAGAGGGACGCCACCTGCGCACTAACCAGCCAACCACCAAGCTTGCGCCCAAAAGACATGGCCCCTTTAGGGTCGCACAGGTGATGTCCTCTGTCAACTACCGCCTCGAACTTCCCACACAGTGGAGTATCCACCTGGTGTTCCACACCGATCTTCTCACCAGATACCACGAGACCGCAACACATGGGCCTAACTACCAACGCCCACCACCGGATCTGGTAGAAGGCGAAGAAGAATATGAAGTTGAGAAGATTCTAGACTCACGAAGGTTCGGAAGGACATGGAAGCTGCAGTACCTTGTGAAATGGAAGGGATATTCCGACTCGGAGAATCAGTGGGTCGATCGGAGCGAAGTATTCGCCGACCAGGCCATCCGGGACTTCAAAGCATTAAACCCCGCTAGGGAAACGCATATAAGAAGAGTCCATTACGAGCTAAGTCCCCCAGCAACTCCTGCTACAATCCATCACCCTGTCTACCTTCGCACCATGTCCTCCTGCTCGCTCCCGTCGCAGTCCACCATCGACACCGTCACCCAGGCCCTATCCACCACCCATGGGCCCGCCACCCGCGAAGACGCCCTCGCCGTCCTCCGAGCCTTCCCAGACCCCACCATCGGAGGGAACGCCGACTCCCCCGGTGCGCAGCCTCTTGCCCACGAGGCGGTCCCCGAAGAAGAAGAGCGTGCCCTACTCACGGGCCAGGCCGCAGATAGCCTCGTTCCACGCCTTGACGGACACGGTGACAATGAACCTGTCCAAGTACCACACCGAGTTCGGGCCTGTGCGGCCATGGAAGGAAGTAGTGAAGGAGTGGAGGGACGAGCAGCTACGGAGGGCGCAGCTGAAGCAGCAGCAGCTGAGGCATCAGCGCCTGATACAGCGGACTGGGGTCTGGACGAGGACGCTCCCAACGACTACCCAGTTACGCACCCCCTCATTTCCTCCACCACAGACACTGACGACCCACGCGAAACCCCCTACTTGCTCAACACCGACGGATCCCCTATGTACAAGCGGGACCTCGGGGTGTTGGGTGGCCCCACCCACCAACCCCTCGCCGTCATCAACACACGAGTCCCCAGCGGCTTCAAGGCCAATGCTGGCGCGGACTATCTCCCCTTTTGCATCGTCTCCCCCGACGGGGTTGAGCGCGAGGCCCGATACCACCAAGTGATCATGGGGCCGGACCCTCTGGTGGTGGGCATCATCGACGAGTCGGACAAGGTCTATGCTCGCCCCCTCTACGCTGCCCCCTACTACGTGTACGGCGGCAAACCCATGTACCCCGCCGCGGACATGGTCCTCTTCACAGAGGCCTTCGAAGACCGGGCGCGCGTCGACCGCTGCCTCGACTCCCTTCACGACCTCTCCCTTACGGCGGAGGTCCATCGCTATCGCCTTGCCGACCGAGAGCAGCAGCGCCTCAACCAGCGCATCGACGACCTCATCGCCGCCCTGGGGGAAGTTCAAGGTAAGGTGGCAGGCAGTCGACGCCGGCTGGAGATGGCCAATGTGCTGGAGCGCATCGAGGACGAGGCGGGCACTATGGTGGACTACGAGCTGACGAAGAAGAAGTCTTGCAGGAGCAGGAGGGGTGCCCAGCAGCCGCAGCGTACGTGAGTTCGTTATGAGGAGGAGGGCTTTGGAGCGTCGGGGCGTCGCACCTGAAAAGGGGGTGATGTTGCGATCGGACTTATTGGTACGGACTACAGTCTCGCGGGGTTCTGACTACCCTAGTATTAGTCAGGGACAGTCGTCTCAGTCAGCTCGTTGGGGTTATCACATGTCGCATGGTGCGGACTTTACTCATACCTAGGATAGCTGTAGTAGGGTTCGAGCTACTATCGCTATAGGGTACCTTACGTTCAGGAGGAGCTTCAAAGCTCCTCGTCAATTGTATATCTAGTGGATAGTCCAAAGACCGAGCTCCTCAGCTTGGTCTTCTTGAATCCTTATCCGATTCTGCTTCTCTCTCTCTCCGTCAGCTTCCTTCTCGTCCTTTGTCTCTTATCGCGTCTGGCCCTGATCGGGCAGATCGCCCAGCAACACGTGCGCCTGGTGGACTTCGCCCCAGTGCTAGTAGCGGTCACGTTCCTCCTAAGGTCATGTACTTATATTCGCTAAGTCGCCCCCGGTATACCTCGCCACTCTGTCCCCGCTCAAGTCGAGCATCGTTAGGACAGGCCTAACGCAACACCCTAACCGTCTACCACGTGTGGCCACATTATCCACTGTGAAGTAGTGGGGATTGGTGCACGGGCAGAGCATCTAGGTGCATTGTCCATCTCACGCAACAGCTGACTACGCTGTGTGCGATCCTCAAAGCCACCAGGCATATCTGGTGAGGGAGGAGGGACATTGTGCATGATGCGCGTTGCACTTTGACGCGGTGGTGGAGAAGTCAGAGGGGGCTGTTCACGCTTAGGTGTGACAGGAAGAGTGGGTGGGGCAGGTGGTGGTGGCGTGTGTGGGCGCTCTTGTTTGGGGTCTAAAATGTCTTCAACATCCTCCTCACTACTATCAGAGTGTGTAGGGGAGGGTGCTCACTGTGGTGGTAACGCCGACGTGCTAGGTACGGCAATTACTGGTGGAGGTAGTGGTTGTGAAGCCACTTGAGAAGGTGTTGGGTGTGTCTCAGCACCCTGAAGGGACGGGAAGCTACTCTCGTCGAATGTCACATCCCTGGACAAACGGACAGAGTGGGTTTGGCGGTCCCAGAGCTTATAGCCCTTAGATTCGGGCTCAAACCCAATAAGCGTGACCTCAATGGCCTTCGCATCCAATTTGCGATGCTTATCAGTGGGTACATGCATGTACCCCTTGCATCCAAAGATGCGCAAGTGTGAGACATCTTGTAATGCCACCACTGGCATTTAGTCCAACTTGGACCACGAAAGGGTGTTCACGACTTAGCGAATATCTCGAAGACAAGTCACGTGACTTGTGTACGTATCTACGGCGTCTATTGAGGCACGTGACACGGATAACTTCGGCACTAGGACACTCGAGTCACTAGGCTATCGATGAAGACGACTTGCTCGGTGGAGACAAGTGAGGGTACTGAGAGAGGAGAGAGGAGAGTGGTAATTGAAGAAGACCAAGATGGCGTATCTTGGTCTTATCGAGCCACTATTTATACATGTACGAGGCAGCTTTGAAGCTCCTCCCGAATCTGTACTACAAGTAGCGATAATAGCTCGAACCCTACTACTGCTATACTTGGAATGACTCATGCCACATCGGCATGTGATTCTACAACTACTGCTGACTGATGCGACTGTCCATGACACATTACGTCTTACTAAGGGGTCATCACCGTACAGTAAGAGTCCACTTCGCGTACCATGACATCACCCCCTTTTCAGCCGCGACGACCCCGGCGTCGAATAGGTCCGATGCCCCCCAGCCAACCTTCCTGAACCGACTCGACTCAGTTGTGGATATCCGCCATCTCCAACCTGAATTTGCTGTGGGAGAGCTCGCCTTGGACGCCTCCCAATGCTTGGGCTAGGGCGTGGAGTCGCTGCTCAATTCTTTCAGCCTCGTGCCTGTATTCGCAGTAGCAATGTAACTCAGCTTTAAGCCCTACGTCATGCAGGGCGTTGACCGCGGTGTCGAGGCGATGTTGGTTAGCGTGCCCTCAAACGAGGGAGTGGGTTTCTTCCGGGGTGTAGTGAGGTTTGCCCCATTCGCGGACTTGAGGCTCAGCATACAGCAGCTTGGAGAATGTCTTGTCGCTGTCTGACGCGAGGGCGAGGACGATGGGGTCCGGGTTCATGATGACCTGGACGTACGGGGCTTGGGTGACGACGCCACGTGAATCTGTGATGGGGAAGTGGACGAACTTCTCCCCTCGGTTGTGTACGTAACTGTGAGGGGCGAAGTGGGAGTCGGTGAGGCGGCGGTGGAGGACAGCAAGGTGGTGGGATATGGGCGTGTCGTCGTGGACGATGTCACCCCTATAGAGAGGGCGACCCACGGTGTCGCATGTGTAGGGGGTTTCGTTGGGGTGGTCAGAGTCGGTGGATTGAATAATGGAGGCGTGCTCAGCTGGATACCACTCCTTTAGCTCTCACTCGGGTTGTTCCTGGATGGCACGCGCATCATTGCGTCGAAGAGTTTCCTCCTCTTGAGGATCCTCGTTCTCCTTGTCACTGCCGTCGATCACTGCTCAAGCTTCCACGTCTCCGCCGTGAACCTCCACTCCTCCCATCGTCTGGTTGCCGAGCTCTTCTTCCGCTTCAACCCGGTATTCGACTCATACCGGGAGAGGTCGAGGAGAGGCAGACTGACTGTCTCTGAGAGCGCTACAAAGCCTACGCACTTGGGCCTCGGTGTATGGCGCGGAGTTGAGCTGCTGGCCGTCGTGGCTAAGGAGCCAGTAGGTGTCGGGGGTGTTGGGGTGGTTGACATCCTCGACGGGGATGATGTCCTTGAGTGCATCGTTGAGTTCTTGGTAGGTGAGGGACTCCCCGATGAAGGGAGCGACAATGGTGGAAGCGGTGGAAGAGGGAAAAGGCATTGTTGGTTGAGAGTGGAATCCAGTGTGAAGAGATGGGGGGAACTTAGCGTCGTTGGTCTCGCTTATATGGGCTTTGTTAGCATTTGAACCCCATTCGTACTCCGCTATTGCTTCATCAGCGAAGACGTCATCTTTGTTGACCCACTGATTCTCCGAGTCTGGGTAGCCTTTCCATTTCACAAGGTATTGGAATTTCCTGCTTCTGCCGAATCGCCGAGAGTCTAGAACTTGTTCAATTTCGTATTCCTCTTCGCTGTCCACTAGATCTGGTGGTGGGCGCTGGAAGTTTTCTCCGTGTAGGGGTGTTTCGCGATAAGGTGTGAGTAGATCAATGTGAAACACGGGGTGAATACTCCACTGTGCAGGAAGTTTGAGCTGGTAGTTGACAGGTGACAGTACACATGTAATCTTGAAGGGTCCATGTCGACGCGTGGCGAGTTTCGCCGTTGGTTGATTGGTTCGGAGGTGGCGCCCTTCTAACCATACCTGGTCTTCTACTTGGTATTTGGGCATGTCTCGATGCTTGACCCACAGGGATTGGGCCTTTCGGATGAGTTCCTGGGCTTCTTTCCGCGCTTCTCGGAATTGTTGGAGTCGTGTGAGTACTTGGGGAATAGGGGATGGCTTATCGATCCAATCAGCGCGTGGGTCATATCCCATCATAAGCAAGAATGGAGACTTCCTTGTTGCTTCATGTGGCCAACTATTGTGAGCGAATTCTGCCATCGGTAGGAATCGCGCCCAGTTATCTTGATGCTCGTTAGTCCAGAACCTTAGATATTGCTCCAGCCACTGATTGGTTCGTTCTGACTGTCCATCTGTCCTGGGGTGATAAGCCGTGGAGATGTTCTGATGGATCCCCAAGATCCGACATAGTTCACGGGTAAATTTTGACACGAAGCGTGGGTCACGGTTGCTGATGATCTTTGCTGGTAGTCTGAATCTCCGAAACACGTGAGTGACATACAGGGTGGCGGTTTCCTCTGCCGTTATCTCTTCAACACAGGGGATGAATACGGAGGCTTTGGTACAGTCGTGGTCGGTCACTGTGAGAATTGAGTCATGTCCCTGGGATATGGGTAGTTTAGTGATAAAATTGAGAGCTATGACTTCGAATGGCTTAGCATTGGGCGTGGGTGTGATGGGGACTAATGGTGCTTTCGTGGGTCAGTTGTTGACTTTGTGGCGTTGGCATTCCGCGCATCCCCAAACGTATTCAGTCACGTCTTTCAGCATGTGTGGCCACCAGTGACTTCGTTCGATAATTCGAGTCGTCTGTTTGATTCCCGGGTGGCCATACACTGGGGGATTGTGGTGGTCAGTGATGATAATGCGTATGGCATCTCGTCCTCCGGTGATTACTCGTGCGCCTTGTTGATACCATACTCCATTGACCTTCTTAAGTTTGTGAGGATCGACCCATGGACGTAGGGTGTCTTCGTTTTGGTCGAATGTTTCTGGGGTCTGTGTCGTTAGGTTCCGGATGAAAACTTTCTTGGGTAGTACTGTGACTCCTTCGTTGTCATTCTCTCCTCGGTCGTAGTCAGGTCGTCTGGACAGGGCGTCCGTGCGTCCATTGTTGGTTCCTTTAATGTGGTGGATCTCGAAGTTGTATTCCATGAGTTCCAGGACTTCTCGAGCTACGTGGTGACTTATCTTTTGGGGGGATTTCCAGTGCGTGAGGTTGAGGTGGTCCGAGAAGATTTTGATCTTGTGTGGGGATCCCACTAGGAATGGTCTCCAATGTTGCAACGCTTTGACGATAGCCAGGAGTTCTAGGTCGTAGATGTCGTAGTTGCGTTCTGCTTTGTTCAGTTTCGCTGAGAAGTAACCGATGGGGTGTCGCTTCCCATCTTTCTTCTTCTGTAGAAGCACTGCTCCCACGGCGTACCCGGATGCATCTACTTCAAGTTCGAATTGCTCAGTCAGATTGGGGTGAGTGAGTACTGGTTCGCTGGTGACGAGGTCCTTGAGAGTTTGGAAGGCATTTTCCTTGTTGTTGCCCCATGTCCATTCAGCGTCCTTGCGTGTGAGTTTGTTGAGGGCTCGTGCATAGGTTGCGAAACCGCGAATGAAGAGACAGTAAAAATTGCAGAAGCCCAGGAAGGAGCGTACGTCGCGTACCTTTGTAGGGCGGGGCCAATCGCTTACGCCTGAAATTTTTATGGGGTCCATACGAGTTACCCCCTTTTCAAGGATTACCCCCAGGTAATCCATTTCGCGGTTGGTGGAAGAGGCATTTCTCGGGTTTAAAGTACAGGTCATGATTGAGGGCTACCTGAAGTACGGCGCTAACTGCTTCGATGTGGGCTTGTAGACCTGTTTCTTCTGTGGTGGCGATGGCGATGTCGTCCATATAGACTCTGATGATGGTCCCGCGTGACTGGTAGTAGAGGATGGTGTCTCCCAGGATGTCGTTCATCATGTTTTGGAATGTCGCCGGCGAGTTGGTAAGTCCGAAATACATGACGAGGGGCTCGAAGAGGCCATATTTGGTTTTGAATGCGGCTTTGGGTTTGTCGCCTTCTTTGACTCATATGTTGTTATACCCCCATCGTACGTCGAGTTTGGTGTAAATGTGTCCGTTCCCCAGGTCGTTAATAAGCTCTGCCATGAGCGGTAGTGGGTATTGGTTACGCACGGTGCATGCGTTGATCCTTCGATAGTCCTGTACGGGTCGCAGTTTGCCGTCTTTCTTTTTGATAAAGAAGAAGGACGATGCGTATGGTGATTTCAAAGGTCGTATGTAACCCATTTCAAGTTGTTCGTCAAGCCATTTGCGGAGTTGTTGATCCTTGTCTTGCGACATGGGGTAGACTTTGCAGTTGATACTCGCCGGAGTCCCTGGTTTGAAGTCTATGGCGTGGTCCCAGGGTTGTGAGGGTGGGAACCGATGGGATGCTTCCTCGCTGAATATTTTCACGAAGCGTTGGTATGGTTCGGGTATGACGGCCGCGACAGTGTTCTGATTAGCGGCAATGGCTAGTTCCGTAGCTGTGGTACGTATCTGGCATTCCTCCTCAAGCTCTTGGACGATTTCCTCCCTTTCTTGTTGGGTGATTGTGCCTGCTATCGTAGTCTGTGATTCCGTAGGGTTAATTGATCGGAGTACTACTGGGAGCATGTCTTCGTGGATGGTGGTGTGAGTCCAACTGATAGTTGGTTCGTAGGTGGCTAGCCAGGGGTATCCAAGAACTAATTCTTCGTTTCCGATGTCTGTGACCAAGAACCTCATAACTTTATTAGTTCCTTTGGTCTGGACGTCCAAGTCGACGAAGTGAGTGATAGACCCAGTTTTGTTTTCCGTGTTATCTATATTCCATATTTTCTTAGGTCGCTCTAGGGCTTGCAGCCCGAGGCCCATGCGTTTGGCGAACGCAGGTCTTATGAAGTTGTCGGTGGCGCCTGAATCGACGAGCCCTTTTATGTCGGCCATGGAGTAACTGGTGCGAATCGAGACTGGAATTCGAAGCGAACGATAGCAAGTCATGATTACAGAGTTACAATTAACTGCCCTCACCCAGGCCGATGGGTTCAGGCGTCCTGAAAACCCTCCTGGGTCCATAGGTCCTTGAATATGAGGTCTTTAACCTCGTCACTAGCCCCTCGTATGGTATCCATCCATCCTTTGGCCTGTTCTTCAGGTGTGGCTTCTGCACGTCTGGCGGTTACGGGTTCTTGACTATAGTAGTCCTGTAACGTTCCACCGGACGTTCTCCTAGAAGCGCGGATCTAGGCAACAACAGCAACCTAACGATCACAGAGGATGTCGAAGTCACGTACACGATCACCTACTAGCTCACAAGTGAGACGTAATAGGGAAGCCCAGAGGATCAGGGAAAGGATAAGGGCTTGAAGTCGTAGATGGTCCTCGGCAGACAGCACGGGGATATAGCAGATGTAGAGGAGGCGTTGCAGCAGACAGCCAGCAAATGACTAGAGGATATGCGGGAAAGGAAGGGATATCACACAGCGGCAGACACAGCACACTGGAGAACAGCTAAGGACAAACAGGGATGATATTCCGAACCAAAGACAACTCAGCGCACAACTGGCAGACAGCCTAGGAGTGGCAGTACAATGGGTGGGATAGTCCAAGAAGTCAAGCTTAGGTCTTCAGCGACCATAAGCCCCTCTACTTATACACATCTGAGGAGCTTTGAAACTCAGCTCAGAACTCTAATACACGGATCCTAGGAATGAGTCACAATGAGTCAGATAACAGTCAGCCAATGGCATAAGGCCCTCATGGTACGAGTCAGAGAGATAAGGGAGTCGAGTCATACAATCCATCAGAATCAAGGCACAATCGATATGAGTCACAAACATGAGGCGTTCTAGGCCAGTCCAGGCACAGGCTCATCTGGACTCTTCTGGTGCATTCTAGCCAGGTCACGTGACGGGTGGCGCTAAGGTCACGTGCGCTATTCCCAAAACTCCTGCAGCTTTTGAGCTCCTCCAGGTGGGTAGTAAGGCGTGGGAGACTTAGCTCTGGTTTGGGCATGTTCAGCCACAAGTCTTCGTATTTCCGCTTCTTCTTCGGCATCATCTTCGGCGTTTCTTCTCCTAATGGTGTTCGGGGTCCTTCCATAGGGTGTTCGAGGGTCGGTCTGAGGCGAAACCGTAACAAGTCCATTTCCGCACTTCAGCTTGTGCTCGCGTGGGGTTGATATTGCTGCCTTTGTTTTCTGGGGCGCGTGCAATCCCATGAGAAGTGACCTGGATTGTTACAATTATAGCAGATGACTTCCCTCATGTCTCTGCGTGGTCCGCTTCCTCTTCCTTGTCCAAGTCCTCCCCGAGGTGGAGCAGGGTTGTATGGTGCTCAATTGGGGTCTCCGACCATTGCGAGCCTTGCGCGAGTCCGATCCATGGACGTGTCCATCGCGTTTGGGTCATATCGTGGTGGTGGATAGCGAGGCGCTGCCCATTGCGGGGCGGATCTGTGGGGTTGGTTTTGGCGCGCGGGTGGTGGCCCTCGTGATGACGTGCCAGAGGTGAGGTTGAGTCAGGCACGTAGGTGGATGTATTGCTTTTGGTGACGCATGGCGGCTTCCTTCCACTCGTTGAAGGTTTGAGGGTTGTCCATCTCGTAGATTTTGGTGAAGAGTGCCTTGGGTAATCCTGCCGTAAAGCGGTCCAGCGTTTGGCAGTCGTTGAGGCGGTAATCAGCCTTCCGTGCTAGTTGTTCGAAGTTGGTGACGTACGAATCAATATCATCCCCAATCATCTTAAAGCCTTTGGCAAGGGTAGCTTGTGCTTCTTCCTGCTCGAGGACATTTGAGAAGTGATCCGAGAATCCTGCGGTTAGCGTATCCCATAGGAAATTGTTGTATCGGCTCCTGCCTAGACGTAGCTCGTTGTTGAGCCATTGAAGGAATCCAAGGGTCCAGTTGGCCACTTGGGGTCCCTTGACAAAGCCTAAGAAGAGCAGGCATCGTCGATAGATGTTGACCATGATCGGCGCTTCTGCATTCTGTCCCCAGTAAATGTGCCATTGGGTGAGAAATGACTCGTACTCTTTTCGGTTGCTGTCGAAGACGTTTGGAGTCTCTCCAGCTAGTCTTTCAGCTCCGTGGGGTAATCCTGCTGGTAGCCCTGCTGGTGGGCCGCCTGGTGGCGGTGGTGGGCCTCCTCCGAATGGGTTGCCCCCGCCTCCTCCACCGAATTGCAGGTGTCTTCCTCCTCCGCCTCCTCCCGGCAGGCCTTGACCAAAGTTGCCTCCTGGTCTTCTGGGTGGTGCGGGTTCCCCCGCCCCTGGGGGTGGGTCTGGTACGTCGGGTCCGACCGCGCGAAACATAGCCGCGTCGTCGGCTGTCATGCGATGTCCTGTAGCTGGGTTAATGGGTTGCAGATGGGCTTCTGCTTCTTCAGTAATGCGTCGTACTTCTTCTGCAGCGAGTTCCTCATGAGTCATGGTTGCTGTTGCCATTGCTGTGGGGGAGTGTACGTGGATTGTTTCGGGTTCGTTTATGTGAAGGGACTCAGCTGTTTGGACAACTTCTTCAATTTCAGATTCGTCGCCGGCGTTAGATGTTTCTTCTTCCTCTCCGCTAGTTTCTGAAGGTGCGGGTGTTTGGGGTTCAGACGTACTAGGTTCTTCTTCGAATTGTCCGTCGATACGTCCCCACTGTTCTCGAGTAGGTAACCCTCTTGCGTCAATATCACAGTTATAGTTCATTCCGACTGGTTGTACCGCGTTGAATCTGCGGTCTATGGGATTCCACGTAATCTCCACCCAACACAAGTTTTCGAAGTTGAACTCAACTGGTCAGTATCGGGTGGGTCCCGATGCGAAGTCTATGAAATAGCCGGTTTCTCCTCGATATTCTCTCCACCTAGCTGCTCCTAAGAATTGTGTTGGCACGTTGCGGTCTCCCCTGCGTTCAAGGGAGTATGTTTGAAAGTTTCTCCACTCGTCTTGAGTTGTGAACGCCACGGTGAGGGATCTTGGTCTTAATGTAATGCCACCACTGGTGTTTAGTCCGACTTGGACCACGAAAGGGTGTTCACGACTTAGCGAATATCTCGAAGACAAGTCACGTGACTTGTGTACGTATCTACGGTGTCTATTGAGGCACGTGACACGGATAACTTCGGCACTAGGACACTCGAGTCACTAGGCTATCGATGAAGACGACTTGCTCGGTGGAGACAAGCGAGGGTACTGAGAGAGGAGAGAGGAGAGTGGTAATTGAAGAAGACCAAGATGGCGTATCTTGGTCTTATCGAGCCACTATTTATACATGTACGAGGCAGCTTTGAAGCTCCTCCCGAATCTGTACTACAAGTAGCGATAATAGCTCGAACCCTACTACTGCTATACTTGGAATGACTCATGCCACATCGGCATGTGATTCTACAACTACTGCTGACTGATGCGACTGTCCATGACACATTACGTCTTACTAAGGGGTCATCACCGTACAGTAAGAGTCCACTTCGCGTACCGTGACACATCTGGTACCTTGCCAGAGTACCAGAGCTCATAGGGTGTGTGCCACTTAAGTGTACGAGTGGGAGAGCGGTTGTAGATGTGTACCGCAGTGCTCATAGCATGCTCCCAGAAGCCTTTAGACATGCCTGCTGTGTGTAGCATGGCCATTGCCTTATCTGTAATGGTGTGGTTAAACCGCTCGGCTTTCCCGTTCGATTGTGGTGAACCTGGCATCGTGAGGTGATGCTCTATCCCTCTCTGCTTGAGGATGTCCTGTACTTGGCTCACCATGTACTCGCCTCTGCGATCAGAGTGGAGTGTGCGCAGTTTATGGGACGTCTGGGTTTCACCCCAGGCCAAATACATCTGCAGCACCTTCACAAGCTGATCCTTTGACTTAATGAAGTACACCACTGCATGCTTGGAGTGGTCATCTATGAAGGTGGCGGTGTACGCAGAGCCTTGTAGGGACTGAGTTTGCATTGGACTGGCGAGGTCACTGTGTACAATCTCAAAGATATGGGTTGTCCTTTTGGTGGAGGACGCAGAGAAAGGTTGGCAAGTGGATTTACCCAACTTGCACCCACGGCACACAGCAGTATGTGTGGTAGAGCTGTCAATGTCCATGCCAGTAGTGGCAGAGGGACCGTACAACTTGAGAGCAGCAGAGGAGATGTGTCCCATGCGCTGATGCCAGATATCAAGAGTGGTGGCAGCACTTTTGACGTGAGCATTGAGGCCAATGCTTGAAGCGTCCAACCAGTAAAGGTTGTCCTCCAAGTAGCCAACAGCTACACATTGCTTTTTGACAGATATTTTAAACGAGCCACTGTCAAAGGCCACTTCTGCACCCTTTTGTGCTAGGGCACGCGTCGACAAGAAGTGTGTCTTCACCTGAGGAAGGTGTAGCACATTACTGAGGGTGATTGGAAGGCCCTGGCTCGTAGTGAAGACGACGGAGCCTACACCAATTTGGTCGATTGTGGATTTGTCCCCAAGGCGCACAGCACCTTTGCATGGGGTGTAGTCCTTGAAATCAGACCAATGTGGTGTGATGTGGTGTGTGGCACCACTGTCCATCATCCAACGCACACGTGAGGCAGCATACAAGGCAACTCCAACTGCATTGTCCGCCCAGTTAATGGCGGGCTCATCATCGACCTCCTTAATGGAGGCGGTGGTTGGTACTAATACATGACTATTGGCAGCCTTGTTGCTAGTGTCCTTCAACTTCCCTGCAGCTTCATCCTTCTTCCTCTGCCTGCAGTCAGGCTTTATATGACCCTTCTTATTGCAGTAGTGGCAAGTAAGTTGGGAGTGGTCCTTTTTCTTACGTGGGCCACTGCTGGGCTTAATGGGGGCAGCCTTATTGAGTGAGGAACCAGAGGGGCCAGTACGACGCGCTTCCTCCGAAACGATGCACGCAATTATTTCAGCGTGCTTGAGCTTGGAGGGGGCGCCACTGGCAAGGATGGTGGATGCCAGAACCTCATAGGAGGCTGGCAGGGCATGGAGGAGAATGAGACAGAATTGGGTGTCTGTGACACCCATCTGCGCGTTGGAAAGGCCGACTCGCAGCTCATTGAGTTTGGCCAATTGAGAGGCCATGGGCGTGGAGTTGTCGAGGCAGGCTTGGGTTAATTGGATCCATAAATTAAATATGGTGGTGCTGCCGCTGGCACCAGCATAGACATCCTTCAGCTTGTCCCACTTTGACTTGAAGGTGGGATAGACGAGTGGGTCGGCAACTAGGGAGTAGATGTCGGGTTTGAGGTAGAGGTGGAGGTACGCCTTTGCCCGACGCTGGACAGAGTCCCACTCATCAGCAGTGACTCCCGAGGGTGGGACTTGGAGAGTGAACACATCTTCAGCTTCGTGCAGCGTGAGGATGGCCTCCAGGGTCCCAGACCATTCATTCCAGTTGGACCTGTCAAATCGGCTGAGGTGGATGCCAGAGGGCATGCCAAATGAGTTGCCATATGCGGCACCCAGACGTGTGGAGGGTGAGGACCCATTGGGAAAAGGGGGGAGTGAGCCCCCTGCTGTGGCACCTGCAGCCACACCGGTGGCACCAGTGGGCGAGGCAGCATGAGAAGAGTGTGTGGAAGACATAGGGATGATTTATCTATCGCCGAGGAGCAGTCAGCGACAGTGCTTCATAATAGTTGCAAGATGTGATGGGATAGTCACTCCTGTCTGTGAATCTGTAAGGCCAGAACGCTAACACGTCCTGCCTCCTGAGGTATGCCAGTGATACAAGGGCTAGGCCCAGGTTGGGAGATCCCTTTGCCATACTAGGAGCCAGCTGCCAGCCAGGATGTGTCTAAGACACAGCTCACTAGTTTGCGTCAGGGGGATATGGAATGATGTCTTTCAGAGCCCAAGGCTGTCTACCTCAGCCTTCTCAGCCTGTTGGTTGCCTCATCACCACAAGTGGCTTCACTGAATCCTTTCCCATTGCCGCTACAAGGCAGGAGTCTGGTTGCAGAACACCATAAGGTGAACACCCCCCAGAGTCTGAACCAGGTTTTACACTCCCATGGTGAGGAGATCCTGCGCCCAGTGTAACGCCACCACTGGCGTTAGTCTGACTTGGACTGTGAAAGGGTGTTCACGACTTAGCAAAATATCCTCGACACAAGTCACGTGACTTGGGCACGTGGACACGGTGCCTGGCGGGACTCGTGACTGTTGATGACTAAGCACTAGGATGTCCGAGTCACTAGGCTATCGAAGAAGACGACTTGCTCAAGGAGACAAGCGAAACACGTGTGGAAGAGAAGAGAGGAAAGTGGTGATTGAAGAAGGCCAAGATGGCATATCTTGGTCTTATCGAGCCACTATTTATACACATACGAGGACACTTTAAAGCTCCTCCTGAATCTGTACGACTAGTAGCGTAAGTAGCTCAAACCCTACTACGGCTGTCCTAGGAATGAGTCATGCCACATCGGCATGTGATACTGTACTACTACGCTGACTGATACACAAGTCCATGACACATTACGTCTTACTAAGGGGTCATCACCGTGCAGTAAGAGTCCACTTTGCGTACTGTGACATCACCCCCTTTTCAGCCGCGATGACCCCGGCGCCGAATAGGTCCGATACCCCTGAGCCAACCTTCTTGAACCGACTCAACTCGGTTATGAATATCCGCCATCTCTAACCTGAACTTGCTGCGGGCGAGCTCCCCTTGAACACCTCCCAATGCCTGGGCCAGGGCGTGGAGTCGCTGCTCGATCCTTTCAGCCTCGTGCCTGTATTCGCGGTAGCGATGCAACTCAGCTTTAAGCCCTACATTGTGCAGGGCATTAACCGCGGTGTCAAGGCAATGTTGATTGGCGTGACCCCGGACGAGGGAGTACGTCTCTTCCGGGGTGTAGTGAGGTTTGCCCCGCTCTCGAACTTGGGGTTCGGCGTACAGTGGCTTGGAGAATGTCTTGTCGCTGTCCGATGCGAGCGCAAGGACAAGCGGGTCCGGGTTCATGATGACCTGGACGTACGGGGCTTGGGTGGTGATGCCACGCGAATCTGTGATGGGGAAGTGGACAAACTTCTCCCCCCGGTTGTGTACGTAACCGTGCGGGGCGAAGCGGGAATCGGTGAGGCGGCGATGGAGGACGGCGAGGTGGTGGGATACAGGTGTGTCGTCGTGAACTATGTCACCCCTGTAGAGGGGGCGACCCACGGTGTCGCAGGTGTAAGGGGTCTCGTTTGGGTGGTCAGAGTCGGTGGCGTGAATGATCGAGGAGTGCTCAGCTGGGTACCACTCCTTTAACTCACGCTCGGGCTGCTCCTGGATGGCGCGCGCATCATCGCGTCGAAGAGTTTCCTCTTCTCGAGGATCCTCGTTCTCCTTGTTGCTGCTGTTGACCACTGCTCGAGCTTCCACATCTCCGCCGTGAACCTCCACTCCTCCCATCGCTGTGTTGCCGAGCTCTTCTTCCGCTTCGATCTGGTATTCGACTCGTACCGGGAGAGGTCGAGGAGAGGCAGACTGACTGTCTCTGAGAGCGTCACGAAGCCTACGCACTTGGGCCTCGGTGTATGGTGCGGAGTTGAGCCGCTGGCCATCGTGGCTGAGGAGCCAGAAGGTTTCGGGGGCGTTGGGGTTGTCGACGTCCTCGACGGGGACGATGTCTTTGAGGGCGTTGTTGAGCTCTTGGTAGGTGAGGGACTCCCCGATGAAGGGAGCGACGATGGTGGAAGCGGTGGAAGTGGGAAGGGACATTGTGGGATGAGAGAGGAATCCAGTGTGAGGGGATGGAGGAGACTTAGCGTCGCCAGGTTCGCTTATATGGGCCTTGTTGGCTTTCGAGTTCCGCTCGTACTCCGCCATAGCTTCGTCAGCGAAGACGTCATCCTTGTTGACCCACTGGTTCTCCGAGTCTGGGTAGCCTTTCCATTTCACGAGGTATTGGAGTTTCCTGCTTCTGCTGAATCGCCGAGAGTCCAGAATTCACTCAATTTCGTATTCCTCTTCGCCATCCACTAGATCCGGTGGTGGGCACTGGAAGTTTTCTCCATGTAGGGGTGTCTCGCGATAAGGTGTGAGTAAATCGATGTGAAACACGGGGTGAATACTCCACTGTGTGGGAAGTCTGAGTTGGTAGTTGACAGGTGACAATACTCATGTGATCTTGAAGGGTCCGTGTTGGCGTGCCGTGAGTTTTGCCGTTGGTTGGTTGGTTTGGAGGTGACGTCCTTCTAACCATACTTGATCTCCTATCCGGTATTTGGGCGTATCTCGGTGTTTGACCCATAGTGATTGGGCCTTTCGGATAAGGTTCTGGGCTTCTTTCCGTGCTTCCTGGAATTGCTGAAGTCGCATGAGTACTTGGGGAATAGGGGATGGCTTATCGATCCAATCAGCACGCGGGTCATATCCCATCATAAGTGAAAATGGAGACTTCCTTGTTGCCTCGTGTGGCCAGCTGTTATGAGCAAATTCTGCCATTGGTAGGAATTGCGCCCAGTTATCTTGACGCTCATTGGTCCAGAACCTCAGATATTGTTCTAGCCACTGATTGGTGCGCTCCGATTGTCCGTCCGTTCAGGGGTGATAAGCCGTAGAAATGTTCTGATAGATTCCCAAGATCCGACACAGTTCGCGGGTGAACTTTGACGCGAAGCGTGGATCTCGATCGCTAATGATTTTTGCCGGTAGTCCGAATCTCCTGAACACATGGGTGACATACAGAGCTGCAGTCTCTTCCACCGTTATCTCTTCGATGCAGGGAATGAAGATGGATGCCTTGGTGCAATCGTGTTCGGTTACCATGAGGATCGAGTCGTGCCCTTGGGACACGGGTAGTTTAGTGATAAAGTCGAGAGCGATAACTTCGAAGGGCTTAGCATCGGCTATCGGTGTAATGGGGACGAGTGGCGCTCTTGTGGGTCGGTTGTTGACTTTGTGGCGTTGGCATTCTGCGCATCCTCGGACGTATTCGGTCACGTGCTTCAGCACGTGTGGCCACCAGTGACTTCGTTCGATGATTCGAGCTGTCTGTTTGATCCCTGGGTGGCCGTACACCGGGGGGTTGTGGTGGTTGGCGATGATGGTGCGTATGGCGTCTTGTCCTCCTGTGATCACTCGTGCTCCTTGTCAGTACCAGATTCCGTCGACTTTCTTAAGTTTGTGAGGATCGACCCATGGTCGCAGGATGTCCTCGTCTTGGTCGAACGTCTCTGAAGTCTGTGTCATCAGGTTTCGAATAAAAGCCTTCTCTGGCAGCACTGTGACTCCTTCGTTGTCGTTCTCTCCTCGGTCGTAGTCGGGTTGTCTGGATAGTGCGTCCGCGCATCCATTATTGGTTCCCTTGATGTGGTGGATCTTGAAGTCGTATTCCATTAGCTCCAGGACTTCTCGGGCTACACGGCGACTTATCTTCTGGGGGGATTTCCAATGTGTGAGGTTAAGATGGTCCGAGAAGATTTTGATTTTGTGTGGGGATCCCGCCAAGAATGGTCTCCAGTGTCGTAGTGCTTTGACAATAGCGAGAAGTTCTAAGTCGTATATGTCATAGTTGCGCTCCGCTTCGTTCAGTGTGGCCGAGAAATATCCAATGGGGTGTCGCTTTCCATCTTTCTTCTTCTGTAGGAGGACTGCCCCTACTGCGTATCCCGATGCGTCCACTTCGAGTTCGAATTGGTCGGTCAGGCTGGGGTGCGCGAGTACTGGTTCACTGGTGACGAGGTCTTTGAGGGTTTGGAAGGCTTTCTCTTCGTCTTTGCCCCACGTCCATTCGGCCTCTTTGCGCGTAAGTTTGTTGAGGGCTCGCGTGTACGTTGCGAAACCGCGAATGAAGAGTCGGTAAAAATTGCAGAAGCCTAGGAAGGAGCGTACATCGCGCACCTTCGTGGGACGGGGCCAGTCTCGTATGCCTGAAATTTTTACGGGGTCCATTCGAGTTACCCCCTTTTCAAGGATTACCCCCAGGTAATCCATTCACAGTTGGTGGAAAAGGCACTTCTCGGGTTTGAAGTAAAGGTCATGGTCGAGGGCTACTTGAAGTACGGTGCTGATGGCTTCAATGTGGGCTTGCAAACCTGCCTCTTCGGTTGTAGCGATGCCGATATCGTCCATGTATACTCGGATGATAGTTCCGCGTGACTGGTAGTGGAGGATGACGTCTTCTAGGATGTCATTCATCATGTTCTGGAAGGTTGCTGGCGAATTGGTAAGTCCGAAGTACATGACGAGGGGTTCGTAGAGTCCGTATTTGGTCTTGAATGCGGCTTTGGGTTCGTCGCCTTCTTTGACTCGTATATTGTTGTATCCCCACCGTACGTCGAGTTTGGTGTAGATGTGTCCATTTCCCAGGTCATTAATGAGCTCTGCCATGAGCGGTAGTGGATATTGGTTACACACGGTGCATGCGTTGATTTTTCGATAATCTTGTACAGGTCGTAGTTTGCTGTCCTTCTTTTTGATGAAGAAGAAGGACAATGCGTATGGTGATTTCGAGGGTCGTATGTAGCCCATTTTGAGTTGTTCGTCGAGCCACTTGCGGAGCTGTTCGTCTTCGTCTTGCGACATGGGGTAGACTTTACAGTCAATACTGGCCGGTGTTCCTGGTTTGAAGTCAATGGCGTGGTCCCATGGTCGCGAGGGTGGAAACCGGTGAGATGCTTCTTCGCTAAAGATTTTGGCGAATCGCTGATACGGTTTGGGTATGATTGCTGCTACTGTGTGCTGGTTGGCGGCAATGGCTAGCTCAGTAGCTGTGGTATGTATCTGACACTTGTCCTCAAGTTCTTGTACGATGTCTTTTGCTTCTTCCTGCGTAATTGCGGTGGCGATCGTAGTTTGCGATTCCATGGGATTGATTGATCGAAGCACTACCGGAAGCATATCTTCGTGAATGGTGGCATAGGCCCAGTTGATGGTTGGTTCGTAAGTGGCTAGCCAAGGGTATCCGAGTACAAGTTCTTCGTTCCTGATATCGGTGACCAGGAATCTCATAACTCGGTTAGTTCTGTTGGTTTGGACGTCTAAGTCGACGAAGTGAGTGATACACCCAGCTTTATTTTCGGTGTTGTCTATGTTCCATATCTTTTTGGGTCGCTCAAGGGTCTGCAACCCGAGGCCCATGCGTTTAGCGAACGCAGGTCTTATAAAGTTGTCGGTGGCTCCTGAATCGACGAGCCCTTTTATGTTGGCCATGGAGTAACTTGTATGAATCAAGACTGGAATTCGAAGCGATCGATAGCGAGTCATGATTACAGAGTTACAATTAACTGCCCTCACCCAGGCCAATGGGTTTAGGTGTCCTGAAAACCCTCTTGGGTCCATAGGTCTTTGAATATGAGGTCTTTGACCTCGTCACTCGCCCCTCGTATAGTGTCCATCCACCCTTTTGCTTGTTCTTCGGCTGTGGCATCCGCACGTCTTGCAACTACGGGTTCTTGACTGTAGTAGTCCGTCTCCGCACCGCGACTTGTACTAGCATGCGGTTGATACTGTTGTCTCTGTCTCCTGGGGCGCGTGCAATCTCGTGAGAAGTGGCCGGGGTTATTGCAGTTGTAGCAGATGACTTCCCTCATGTTTCTGCGCTGTCCGCCCCCTCTTGCCTGTCCTGGTCCTCCACGCGGTGGGAACGGTGGTTTGGGGTCCCCTACCATTGCGAGCCTTGCGCGGGATCGATCCGCTGATGTATCCATTGCGTTTGGGTCGTATCGCGGCGGTGGGTAATGCGGTGGTGCCCAAGGTGAGGTGTATCCGCGTTGTTGGTTTTGGCGTGTGGGTGGAGATCCTCGGGACGGTGTACTGGTAAGGTTGAGTCGGGCTCGTAGATGGATGTATTGCTTTTGTCGCCGCATGGCCGCCTCCTTCCATTCGTTGAATGTTTGTGGGTCGTCTAGTTCATAGATTTTGGTGAAGAGCGCCTTTGGCAGCCCCGCCGTGAATCGGTCCAGTGTTTGGCGGTTGTTGAGGCGATAGTCAGCCTTCCGTGCTAGCTGCTCGAAGTTCATGACGTACGAATCAATATCATCCCCGATCATTTTGAAACCTTTTGCTAGGGTGGCTTGCGCTTCTTCTTGTTCAAGAACGTTTGAGAAACGGTCAGAGAAACCTGCTGTGAGTGTGTCCCACAGAAACTCGTCGTATCTTCCCCTTCCAAGTCGTAATTCGTTGTTGAGCCACTGAAGGAACCCTAGGGTCCAATTGGCGACTTGAGGGCCTTTGACGAATCCCAAGAAGAGTAGGCATCGTCGGTAAACGTTAAGCATGATTGGCGCTTCTGCGTTCTGTCCCCAGTAAATGTGCCATTGAGTAAGGAATGATTCGTACTCTTTTCGATTCCCGTCGAAGACGTTCAGGGTTTCCCCAGCTAGCCTTTCCGCACCGTGAGGTAATCCTGCCGGTGGTCCTACTGGTGGTGGTCCTCCTGGGGGTGGTGGTGGTCCTCCGCCAAATGGATTTCCTCTGCCTCCTCCTCCGAATTGTGGCGGTCTTCCTCCTCCACCGCCTCCTGGTGGGCCTTGGCCGAAGTTTCCTCTGGGTCTTCTGGGTGGTGCGGGACCTCCTGCACCCGGTGGTGGGTCTGGTATGTCGGGTCCCACTGCTCGGAAGATGGCGGCGGCGTCCGCAGTCATGCGATGCCCGGTGGATGGATTAATGGGTTGTAGGTGGGCCTCGGCTTCTTCTGTAATTCTTCGTACTTCTTCTGCAGCCAGTTCTTCATGCGTTATGGTTGCGGTTGCCATTGCTGCGGGTGATCGAATGTGGATAGTCTCGGGTTCGTTTATGTGAAGCAACTCAGCTGTCTGGACTACTTCTTCAATTTCGGATTCGTTGTCTACGTTGGAGGTTTCTTCGTCTCCACTTGTCTCTGATGGTGCAGGGGTCCTAGGTTCAGACATGCTGGGTTCTTCCTCCGGCTGTCCGTCGATACGCCCCCACTGTTCTCTGGTGGGTAGTCCTCTTGCGTCAATATCGCAGTTGTAGTTTCTGCCTGCTGGTCGCACTGCATCGAATCGGTTGTCTATGGGATTCCACGTAATCTCCACCCAGCAGAGGTTATCGAAGTTAAACTCAACTGGTCGATATCGGGTGGGTCCCGATGCAAAGTCTACAAAGTAACCGGTTTCTCCTCGGTATTCTCTCCACCTAGCTGCTCCTAGGAATTGTGTCGGTACGTTGCGGTCTCCCCTGCGTTCAAGGGAGTATGTTTGAAAGTTTCTCCACTGGTCTCGAGTTGTGAACGCCACGGTGAGGGATCTTGGTCTTAATGTAACGCCACCACTGGCGTTAGTCTGACTTGGACTGCGAAAGGGTGTTCACGACTTAGCGAAATATCCTCGACACAAGTCACGTGACTTGGGCATGTGGACACGGTGCCTGGCGGGACTCGTGACTGTTGATGACTAAGCACTAGGACGTCCGAGTCACTAGGCTATCGAAGAAGATGACTTGCTCAAGGAGACAAGCGAAACACGTGTGGAAGAGAAGAGAGGAAAGTGGTGATTGAAGAAGACCAAGATGGCGTATCTTGGTCTTATCGAGCCACTATTTATACACATACGAGGACACTTTAAAGCTCCTCCTGAATCCGTACGATTAGTAGCGTAAGTAGCTCGAACCCTACTACAGCTGTCCTAGGAATGAGTCATGCCACATCGGCATGTGATACTGTACTACTACGCTGACTGATACACAAGTCCATGACACATTACGTCTTACTAAGGGGTCATCACCATGCAGTAAGAGTCCACTTTGCGTACCGTGACACCCAGTGTGGAGCACCAGAGACAGCTGGCGCTAAGCTCCACAATACACAGCCCAGTGGGCCATGCACACCTGGATATGAATTAAGGGGCTACCAGATCCAATCTCCTTGTGCATAGCGCAGGGGCTAGGAAAACAGTGGGGGTGAAAGTAGGACTACTGGGCAGTACATGAACAGGAGGTTCCTCAGCAGTGACAACTGACGCCTCAGTGTCCACTGCCTTGGGCAAGGCTGGTGAGGCCCCAGACAGACCTTGACCTGGTGTGTGATCCTAGGAACACAGTGACCAGCCAAGTGGAGTGGCTTGGGCACCAGGGCCCATAACCTGATGAACAGTACACATATAGGACATACTCACAGTGACAAAGAAGACTGTGGTGAGATATGTGGGTGGTACTTGAAGCAGCAACAGAGAGATCTAGCAAGTGAAGCAGATGGTGGTCTGGCACACAACAGATGAGGAACTGGTGTTTATACAGGAGAAGAGACATACCTGGCACACAACAGATGAGGAACTGGTGTGGTGCCAGAGTGTACAGAGTACTCTACTTATACTATACAGAGGGGTGACACTAGTACAACAGAAGTAACACAGAGTCACACAATACAAGGAGCGTTGTTCTACAGAGGGACACAAAGGAGTGTGCAGAAGGAGAACAAGAGCGCAAAGAACAATAGACTAGACTATGATATCATAGTGACATCACAATAAAGATAGAACAAAAGGAATGAGTATAAGGACGAAATACAATAGGAGTCCGGAGGAGTCCATGATGTCATTGTACAGTGATGTCATAGATAAGAAAGTCCAAGATTGTAAAGATCATAATCTACATAAGTCCAATATATCTTATCTAAAGCAGTCCATTATCTGTGTGTCCATGCGAGCCGCTAAGTGCGCGCAGGTCACTTATCAACAATATGAGCTTCTGAATGGTTGTGCGGAAGACATGGACATCAAGCCTCTTGCCGAAAATCTTCGGCATTCTTCCCCTCTAGAAATGTCTGACCTTCGGATGACACTTCAGGCAAGACAGTCTTACATGACACAGACGGCGATAAGTATTGTTCAGATCCTCATGAAATATGTCAAGGGTTTCGAACAACAACAGGCGGACGCGGCGCTGCAACACCCTAAGAGGAGGCCTCTTCCAGACGGACACAAGACTGTATTTCATCCTCTTCGGGTGTCCACAATTGAAGAGGCTAGCATCGATGGCAATCTCTTGGTACACGATGTAACGCCACCACAGGGGCGTTAAGTACGACATGTACTCCGTAAGTCAACGGGATCGGAAGTGCGCGAGTCGGTTAAGACTCAGTTCGAGGGTGAACAAGTACCACTAGGTCTCCCAGGGACACTAGGGTAATAGTGGAAGATAGAGCTCAAGCGTAAAGGCGAGCGAAGACAGGGACTCAAGCGCAGCGGCGAGTCAAACGGGAACCGGGAGGCTAAGACTGTGTGGTATTACACAAGAAGTCAAGTCTACCGTACAAGCTAGGTAGGGCGTGACTTATATACTGGTACAGGATGTTTGTGAGCTACAAACATATGGCACAATCCTAGGATACTGGTCCTAGAGAGCTAACAAAGGGGGAATACATATGTAGAACAAGGGAATCCTGCAGGACAATGCGTGAAGCAGAAGTCATCAGCGGGTTCTGGAAGTCGCGCCATGGGGCGTCGGAACGGTCATACGGTAGGTGCAAGCTAGAAGCCGGAAAGCGTGTTGAACCGGATCGTACCGTAAAAGTACAATGAATATGAAATGAGAAGGGAAAGATGTGATATGGAGGCAAAATCGTAACATTACCCCCCCACCAGACTCGAAGTCGCCACGACTTCGACTAGTCACTAGTGTAAGCGTAATCCTCCTCGGCAGGTATGTTGGAAGGGATGGGAGACGGGGTATGGGGACAGGTGTGACGGCGGAGGAATAGGAAGCATCTGCGCTCACTGCAATCCCAACACTGCTCATACATCGGACACTTGATCTCCTCGTGCCTCGCGTCGTGTCACAGACACTTGCCACACCACCTGGGGCGACTGTCTGGGTCAACATATGCGGGGGACATGGGGGAGAGCCTGTGAATCAGGCAAGTGTTGGTGTTGCGTTAGGCCTGTCCTAACGATGCTCGACTTGAGCGATGACAGAGTGGCTCAGTATGCGAAGGGCGACTTAGCAAATGTGAGTACACGACCTCAGGAGGAACGTGACCGCTACTAGCACTGGGGTGAAGTCCACCAGGCGTATATGTCGCTGGGCAATCTGCCTTACCAAGGCCAGACGCGATAACAGGCAGGAGACGAGGAGAAGGCAGACGAGGAGAGAGGAGACGAGAATCGGATAAGGATTCAAGAAGACCAAGCTAAGGAGCTCGGTCTTCGTACTGTCCACTAGATATACAATTGTTGAGGAGCTTTGAAGCTCCTCCTGAACGTAAGGTACCCTATAGCAATAGTAGCTCGAACCCTACTACAACTATCCTAGGTATGAGTCAAGTCTGTACTACGCAACATGTGATAACCACAACAAGCTGACTGAGACGACTGTCCCTGACTAATACTAGGGTAGTCAGAACCCCACGAGAATGCAGTCCGTACCAATGAGTCCGATCGTAACATCACCCCCCTTTTCAGGTGCGACGCCCCGACACTCCAAAGCCCTCCTCCTCGTAGCGAACCCGCGTACGCTGCGGCTGCTGGGCGTTCCTCTTGCCCCTATGGGTCTTCTTCTTCGTCAGCTCATAGTCCACCATGGTGCCCACCTCATCTTCGATGCACTCCAATGCATTGGCCATCTCCAGCCAGCGCCGACTACCTGCCACCTTACCTTGAACCTCCCCCAGGGTGGCGATGAGGTCGTCGATGCGCTGGTTAAGGCGCTGCTGCTCCCGGTCGGCGAGGCGGTAGCGATGGACCTCCGCCGTGAGGGAGAGGTCATGAAGGGAGTCGAGGCAGCGGTCGACGCGCGCCCAATCTTCGAAGGCCTTGGTGAAGAGGACCATGTCCGCTGCGGGGTACATGGGTTTGCCGCCGTAGAGGGGGCGAGCGTAGACCTTGTCCGACTCGTTGATGATGCCCACTACCAGAGGGTCCGGTCCCATGATCACCTGGTGGAAGCGGGCCTTGCGCTCGACCCCATCGGGGGAGACGATGCGAAAGGGGAGGTAGTCCACACCAGTGTTGGCCTTGAAGCCACTGGGGACGCGTGTGTTGATGATGGCGAGGGGTTGATGAGTGGGAGCCCCCATCACTCCAAGGTCCCGCTTGTACATGGGGGATCCGTCGGTGTTGAGCGAGTAGGGGGTTTCACGTGGATTGTCAGTGTCTGTGGTGGAGGAAATGAGGGGGTGTGTAACTGGGTAGTCGTCGGGAGCATCCTCGGCCAGACCCCAGTCTGGAGTATCATGCGCCGATGCTTCAGCTGCTGCTGCCTCAGCTGCGCCCTCCACAACTGCTCGTCCCTCCACTCCTTCACTACTTCCTTCCAGGGCCACACGGGCCCGAACTCGGTGTGGTACTTGGACAGGTTCACAGTCACCGTGTCTGTCAAGGTGTGGAACGAGGCTATCTGCGGCCTGGCCCTTGAGTAGGGCACGCTCTTCCTTTTCTGGGACCGCCTCGTAGGCAAGAGGCTGTGCACTGGGGGAGTTGGTGTCTCCTCCAACGGTGGGGTCTGGGAAGGCTCAGAGGACGGTGAGGGCATCCTCACAGGTGGCAGGCCCATGGGTGGTGGATAGGGCCTTGGTGACGGTGTCGATGGTGGACTGCGACGGGAGCGAGCAGGAAGACATGGTGTGAAGGTAGACAGGATGACGGATCGTAGCAAAAGTTGCTGGGGGACTTAGCTTGTAGTGGGCCCTTCTTATATGCGTTTCCCTAGCAGGATTTAGTGCTTTGAAGTCCTGGATAGCCTGGTCAGCAAACACTTCACTCCGGTCGACCCACTGATTCTCCGAGTCAGGGTACCCCTTCCATTTCACGAGGTACTGCAGTTTCCGCGTTCTTCCGAATCTTTGCAAGTCTAGAATCTTCTCGACCTCATACTCTTCTTCGCCTCCTACCAGATCCGGCGGTGGGCACTGGTAGTTAGGCCCATGTGTTGCAGTCTTGTGGTATCTGGTGAGAAGATCGGTGTGGAACACCGGGTGGATGCTCCACTGTGTGGGAAGTTCAAGGCGATAGTTGACAGAGGACATCACCTGTGTGACCCTAAAGGGGCCATGCCTTTTGGGCGCAAGCTTGGCGGTTGGCTGGTTGGTGCGCAGGTGGCGTCCTTCTAGCCACACGAGGTCTCCTTCTTTGTATTTGGGCGTATCTTTGTGTTTGACCCATGACTTCTGTGCCTTGATAAGAAGGGCCTTGGCCTGCGCTCTGGCCTCCTGGAATTGGTCGATTCTCAGCGCCACTTGGGGTATGGGCGATGGCCTATCAATCCAATCAGCGTGTGGATTGTACCCCATTAGGAGGTAGAAAGGGGACTTCCTGGTGGTCTCGTGGGGCCAGTTGTTGTGCGTGAATTCCGCTATAGGGAGATAAGTTGCCCAATTGTCTTGCCTTTCATTGGCCCAGAAGTGGAGATACTGTTCGAGCCACTGGTTAGTCCGTTCCGACTGTCCATCTGTTCGGGGGTGATAGGCGGTGGAGACGTTCTGTGAGATTCCCAGAATCTTGCATAGTTCTCGCGTGAACTTGGACGCAAAGCATGGGTCTCTGTCGCTAATAACCTTGGAGGGGAGCCCGAATCATAGGAAGACGTGCTTAGCGTATAGAGCGGCGGTTCCTTCTGCGGTGATTTCTTCTTGACAGGGGATGAAGATGGCTGCCTTGGTACAATCGTGGTCTGTGATGGTGAGGATTGAATCAAACCCCTGCGACTGGGGTAATTTGGTGATGAAGTCGAGGGCAATAGTTTCGAAGGGGAGCGCCTCGGGGTTCGGATAGATTGGGGACAGTGGTGCTCAGGTTGGTCGGTTGTTGGCCTTGTGCCTCTGACACTCGGCACATCCCTTGATGTAGTCTGATACGTCTTGGGCGAGGTTTGGCCACCAGTAGGAGCGTCCCACCAATTGTGAGGTTTTGTTGATGCCTGGGTGTCCATAAACTGGTGGTGTATGGTGAGCGGAGATGATACTTCTCTTGTCGTACAGTCCGCCAGTTACCACTCGTCTTCCGTCTTTGTACCAAGTGCCTTCGATCTTCTTTAGCCGGTGTGCGTCTATCCATGGGCGAAGGTAGTCCTCGTCTTGGCGGTATGTTGCGTCCGGTCGCTCCATCTCTCCGGGTTCTATCGTCAGGGTGTTTGGCATAACAGTCTCGACCTGTGTGGCTCGCATGAAGAGTGCATCGGGGAGGACCACTACATCCTTGTTGTCGTTGTCCCCCTGGTCATAGTCCAGTCTTCGGGAGAGCGCGTCTGCCCTTCCGTTGGCTGTGCCTTTGATGTGGTGAATCTCAAAGTCATATTCTGATAGTTCTAGTACTTCCCTTGCAATGCATCTGCTTATTCTTTGCGGTGACCTCCAGTATTGCAGGTTGAGATGGTCGGAGAACACCTTGGTTTTGTGTGGGGAGCCTGCAAGTAGGGGTCTCCAGTGGCAGAAGGCTTTGATGATAGCTAGCAGCTCCAGGTCATAGATGTCATAGTTGCATTCTGCTTCATTGAGTGTCGCAGAGTAATAGCCTATGGGGTGTCGTTTACCGTCCTCTTTGCGTTGTAGGAGTACGGCACCCACCGCGAAGCCTGATGCGTCCACCTCCATCTTGAATTGTTCTTTGAGGTCCGGGTGTGCCAGTACTGGTTCGCTTGTGACCAGGGTCTTGAGCTTTGTGAAGGCGTCTTCTTCTGCTTGTCCCCACTGCCACTCCGTGTCCTTTCGTGTTAATCTGTTCAGTGGTCGTGCGTGTGTGGCAAACCCTTTGATGAAGAGGCGGTAAAAGTTGCAGAAGCCGAGAAAAGATCAGACTTGTTTGACTGTGGTCGGCGTTGGCCAGTTGCGGATGCCGGCGACTTTGACAGGGTCCATGCGTGTCACCCCCTTTTCAAGGATTACCCCCAGGTAATTGATTGCCGGCGCGCCAAAGACACATTTCTCTGGTTTGAAGTACAAGTCATTGTCCTTTGCGATCTGGAGTATGTCACGTACGGCTGCAATGTGGCCTGCCCAGCCATTTCGGGAGGCGATGCCTGTTGCGTTTGTGCCCGAGATGCCCAAGGAGTTCCTTGAAGAGGACAATGTCCACGCATTTGGGTCTATGACTCAGGAGCACTATGACGCCTGGAGGCATATCGAGGCAAGTTTCCTGTCAACTTAGAGGAATGAGAGCTGGCTGTCACGTGACCTGGCACGTGACCCGCCTAGAGCTGGTCCAGAAGGGTCCGGATGAGCTTGCGCCCGGACCGGAGTATGATACGTGACTGATGTGACTGCTGACTTGTACGGCTTGTGATTGGACTGTGATATTAGGGTTTGTGGCTGTGTATTAGGGTTGCTGGGCTTGAAAGCTCCAGCCCTAGTAGTATAAGTAGAGGGGCGTTCGCATACGAACCCCTTAGCTTTGATATCTTGAGGAATACCTTCCCTTCCCTGCGCCTTAGCTCCTTGTCCTGTGTGCATACTCTTCGTCGTCATCAGCTCCCTGCTATAAGTCGTGCACGTCGCCGACTTCTCCTTCATCATACTCGACTTTGCCATCATTGTCCTTTGCCTTGCCTACCTTGGTCACGCCTTGCGTATCACCCTAGCTGTCACCTACGGGATACTGAAGACCTTCGACGCGTATACTCAGCAAACCGGTCCCAAATCCAAGTCGGATTGATACGTCCAGAAGGAACGTAACAATGCCGATGTCGTCCATGTAGATGCGAATGGTGGTGCCCAGCAACTCGTGTTTGTTGATGGTAGGGCCATAGAGGGAGTCCATCATCTCCTGGAAGGTGGCAGGCGAGTTGGTGAGGCCAAAATACATGATGAGTGGTTCGAAGAACCCGTGGCGCGTTTTGAAGGCAGCTTTTTCTTCATCTCCTTCTTTGATGTGGACGTTATTGTATCCCCAGCGGACGTCGAGCTTAGTGTAGATGTCCGCATTACCCAAGTCCATGATAAGCTCCTGTATGAGCGGCAGGGTGTTGCGATCAGACTCATTGGTACGGACTGCAGTCTCACGGGGTTCTGACTACCCTAGTATTAGTCAGGGACAGTCGTCTCAGTCAGCTTGTTGTGGTTATCACATGTCGTGTGGTGCGGACTTGACTCATACCTAGGACAGTTGTAGTAGGGTTCGAGCTATTATGGCTACTGGGTACCTTACATTCCGGAGGAGCTTCAAAGCTCCTCGTCAACTGTATATCTAGTGGATAGCGCGAAGACCGAGCTCCTTAGCTTGGTCTTCTTGAATCCTTATCCGATCCTGATCTCCTCTCTCCTTGTCTGCGCCCTTCTCACTCTCTGCCTCCTGTCGCGTCTGGCCTTGATCAGGCAGATCGCCCAGCGACACATACGCCTGGTGGACTTTGCCCCAGTGCTGGTAGCGGTCACGTTCCTTCTAAGGTCGTGTACTCACATTCGCTAAGTCGCCCTTCATATTCCTTGCCACTCTGTCCTCGCTCAAGTCGAGCCTCGTTAGGACGGGCCTAACGCAACACAGGGGGTACTGATTACGCATGGTGAACGAGTTGATCTTTCAATAGTCCTGGACTGGTCGCAACTTCCCATCCTTCTTCTTGACGAAGAAGAAGGACGATGCGTAAGGGGACTTCGATGGTCGGATGTACCCCTTCTCCAGTTGCTCGTCAAGGAATTTTCGGAGGGCGATGTCTTCGTCGCGTGACATGGGGTAGATCTTGCAGTCGATGGCGGTCGGGGCGTCCTTCTTGAATTCGATGGCATGATCCCAAGGTCGCGAGGGTGGGAAGCGATGTGACTCTTCTTCGCTGAACACCTTGGCAAAGTCCGCATACTCTTCTGGGATCTCTGTTGTGCTGGTGAATTGCTGCGCTTCGATGGCCAGCTCTGTGGCGGTGGTGCGTGCCCTGACTGTCTCCCATTCGTCGTAGAGTTGTTGCACGGCATGGCGCTTCTCATCTTCGGTGAACTCGGTAGGGGCGAATGCAATGGTTACCCCCCTCTCATCTGGATGTGTGGTTCGAAGGACCACTGGATAAGTGTCTTCTTTGATGACGGTGTGTTGCCAACTGATCTGTGGTTCGTAGGTGGCCAGCCATGGGTAGCCAAGGACGATGTCCTCGTTCCCTGTATCTGTGAGTAGGAACCTCATTGTTTTGTGGGTTCCTTTGGTCTGTACGTCGAGATCTGCGCAGTGCGTGATTAGTCCTGCTTTGTTTTCGGAGTTATCGATGTTCCATATCTTTTTGGGGGTCTCTAGCCTTTTGAGACCAATCCCCATTCGCTTTGCAAATGCGGGTTTAATGAAGCTGTCTGTGGCTCCCGAGTCCACCAGTGCTTTTACTTCGGCCATGTTGTAACTTGTTCAAATGGAAACTGGAATTCTCAACGATCGGTAGCGTGTGATTATTACAGAATTACAACAGAGCGCCCTCACCCAGGCCGACGGGTTCAGGCGTTTGGAAAACCCTCTTTTCCCCACAGTTCTTGGAGGACCAGGTCCTTTACTTCATCTGGCGCTCCAGCTACTCCCTGGAGCCACTCCTGGGCTTGTTGTTGCAGGGTTACCACTGCGCGTGCTTGCACTCTTGGTTCTTGGGCGTAGTAGTCCGTATCTGACCCCCTACTGTTGCTGCTTTGCGCATTGTTGCGATGCTGTGGGCAATCACGACTGAAGTGTCCCTTCTGGTTGCAGGTGTAGCAGATCACTTCCCTTGCGTCTCGGGGTGGTCCCCTCCCTCTGCCTCGCCCTCTTGGTCCTCCTCTGGGCGGATAGGGTGGCCTTTGTCGATCGAGTATAAACTCTGCTCCGGCGAGTCTTCCTTGGGCGTCTTCTGCTTCCGCACCTCGCGCCCGTGTTCTATCCGCGGAGGTGTCCATTGCGTTGGGATTTTGGTGATGGGGAAGGTTCCTTGGTGCCCATCCGCTCTGGGGGTTTCCCCACGGGCTAGGGCGTGGAGTAGTCCTCGGAGTGGGGGTTTTTAGTGAGTTGAGACGTGCCTGTAGGTGCATGTACTGCTGTTGTTTCTTCATTGCTGCTTGCTTCCATGCTTTGAACGTGGCGGGTTCGTACTGTTCATAGACCTTGGCGAACAACGCCTTTGGTAGTCCTGCCGTGAACAGGTCCAGCGTTTGAGGGGCATCGAGGTTGTAGTCAGCTTGTCGGGCTAAACGTTCGAAGGTAGCCACATAGCTGTCAATGTCCCCTTCCTTCATATGGACGCCTCTGCGCAGTTCCGCCTGCGCCTGTTCCTTCTCCATGGTGTTGGCGAATCGTCTGGTGAAGGCGCGAAGGGTCTCTTCCCAGAGGTGTCGAGTGTGTTCGGGGAATCCAGCCTCTGTCTGGCGCATCAGCCAGTTGGTCATATACATCACCCACTCGTTAACCGTCTCTCCCTGGATGTAGCCGAGGAAGAGGAGTGATCAGCGGTAGTAGTTGCGCATGATGTCGCTTGTACTGTTGACTCCTTGATAGAGGTTCCACTGCGCTCTGAACTGCAGGGCCTTGGCGTGGTCTCCATTGAAGACCATAGGCGGGTTGCCTTGGAGTCTGTCCGACGATCGAGGTGGGTTACCTATGGGAGCCACCCCTGGGAATCCGCCTCCTCCGGGTGGTTCTCCTCCGCCTCCCCTGTGTGGATGGCCTCCACCTGGGCCTCCTCCGTGTGGTCCTCTTCCTTTGGGAGGGTCTGGTTTGTAAGGTCCGATGGCCCTCATGAGAGCCGCATCGTCTGTGGTCATCCAATGTCCTGTGCCGGGGTCGATGGGGAGTAGATCTTCTGGGACTCCGTCTTGTGGTAGTTGTACCGGGTCCATTTGGAGTGCGTACATTGGTTCTAACTGTGTGGTTGTCATCTCGTCTGGTGGGTGAACAATGATCTGCTCAGCTTGGGGGGCTTCGTTAAGCGTAATCCCTCCGGCTAGGTTTGCTAGCTCTTCTTCTTCTTCCGCGTTCACCTGGGAGAGGTGATCTTCTTCTGACTCTTCGTTGCTTTGATCTGATCCGGAGCTTTCCTCTTCGGTGGTGCTTGTAGTGACTGCACCGTCAATGGGTCCCACTCTTGCTTGGGGAACCACTTCGCTTTCTAGTATATCGCACCGATATTCCCGTGTGGTTGGTCTGACCACTGTTCGTATTCCTGTGTCGTTTGTTGCGAGTATACACCAACAAGTATGTTCAAAGTTGAACTCAACTGGGTAGAACCGACTTGGTCGGTTAGGGAAGTCAACGAAGTATCCGGTTTCTCCTCTGTGTGTCCTCCACCGAGCAGCCTTTAGATAGTGCGTGGGGATGTTCCACTCTCCTCTACTAGGGATAGTATATGATTGGACTTGATTCCAGTCCCACCGATCTTTTGTTGTGGCTGCCACCGTGTCACTTGCAGGGGGTAGCTTGGTCTTAATGTTGCGTTAGGCCTGTCCTAACGATGCTCGACTTGAGCGATGACAGAGTGGCTCAGTATGTGAAGGGTGACTTAGCAAATGTGAGTACACGACCTCAGGAGGAACGTGACCGCTACTAGCACTGGGGTGAAGTCCACCAGGCGTATATGTCGCTGGGCAATCTGCCTTACCAAGGCCAGACACGATAACAGGCAGGAGACGAGGAGAAGGCAGACGAGGAGAGAGGAGACGAGAATCGGATAAGGATTCAAGAAGACCAAGCTAAGGAGCTCGGTCTTCGTACTGTCCGCTAGATATACAATTGTCGAGGAGCTTTGAAGCTCCTCCTGAACGTAAAGTACCCTATAGCAATAGTAGCTCAAACCCTACTACAACTATCCTAGGTATGAGTCAAGTCTGTACTACGCGACATGTGATAACCACAACAAGCTGACTGAGACGACTGTCCCTGACTAATACTAGGGTAGTCAGAACCCCACGAGAATGCAGTCCGTACCAATGAGTCCGATCATAACAGTTGGACCGATGGACCCGACTGCCGCACCACTTGCATGGCTCGCGCTCTCGTCGGTCTGGACACTGCGCCACCAAGTGATCAGTGGACTTACACTGAAAACACTTGCGTTGCTGCTGGCGGCCTTCTCCCTGAAGGCGCGGCATCTCGCAAGGTCCTCCAGCACGTGGGAGAAGGGGGATCTGCTCGGGTGTCCCCCTGGGGCGCACCGGCTTCGCATGAAGCTCTGCGTATTTGTTGGATATAAGGGGGATAGCTCGAGCGTACTGCAGTCGCTTGCGCACACCAGCGAGATCCATGTCAAGTCCGAACTCATCCTTGGTCAGCTCAGACTGGAGACGCCGAAGGTCCGATGCCTGCATCTGTATCGCATCCCTGCGCACCAAGCACTCACAGAGATGGGACACCTCAGCGTGGAGACGGGGACTTTGTAGCTCTGCAAGCACCTTGTCGAGCACGATAGCATGGGGGTCGTGGGGGTGAAACATGTCTAATTGGTTGTTGGTGATGTGCTGAGGAAGTTGGTCGCCGTACACTGAATTGAGGAAGACCTGCGAGATGTAACAGGGGTGGCCCTTCCCCATGGTCCCGACGACCTCCTGATAACTCTTTCGGTAGTAGATGAAGCGGGCAGTTTGTAGCGGGTGGTCAACCCCGCCGATCAAAAGTGGGAAGAAGGTAGGGGAGGTGGGGTCGTTGGGGAAGAAGGGGAGACCGGGGTCGACTGCATCTTCCTCTTCATCCTCATCATCGAGGAGAACGAGGGCGGGATCTGGCTCAGTGATGCGTAATTGAGGAACGGGCATAGGGATGTGGTCAATTCCTGCGGGAAATGGTGGGATGGAGACAAAGGTTGCATCGACCTTCGATGATTCAAGAGGGGGTGGTGGTGTGAGGGAGTATGGGACTAGTACGTTGTGCACGACGACAGGCATGTCGACAGGTGGAGGTGAAGCTGGCGAGGGTTGGACAGTCGAGACAGTGGGGAGGCTGAGCGGTGGTACGGGAGTGGATGGCCTCTCAAGCTTGGAGAGGGCCTCCGAGACTAGGACAAGGACAGGAGGCGGGGGCGAGCTAGGGATTACCGAGTATGGCGTGCTACCGTCCACGTCGGACAGGACACCGAGGTCCTGTGATGGTACAGTTAGATTTTCGAGGATGACCTCGACTGGATGGCGAGTGGGGATAGTAGAGACGATGGGAGTTGAGGACATAGTAGAGATGGGGATGGGGAATGATGGTCGTTGAAGGGATGTCATTTATATCTTTCGTCCAGCCCCATCAGCAGTAGGATTTAGGTGATAGAAGTCGGCAATGAGTTCCGAGGCATGTCGTACGTTCTCGAGCGGTTCCCACGAGCTGTCGCTTATGGGGAATCCCTTCCATTGGACTAAGAATTGAAGTTTGCGCCCTCGGCCATGCAGTCGAGACTGCAGAATGCGCTCCACTTCGAACTCTTCTTCTCCATTGATAAGGTCAGGTGGGGGTCGTGTGAAGTTCGTGCCGTGTAGTTCTGTCTCTTTGTATGGGGTGAGGAGGTTGGCGTGGAATACAGGGTGAATCTTCCATGTAGTGGGGAGTTCCAATTCATAAGAGACGTCTGATAAGACCTTCTTAATGCAGAAAGGCCCGTGATGCTTCGGGCCAAGTTTGGCAGTTGGGTAGAAGGTTCGCAGATTCGTACCTTCTAGCCAGACCTGGGCTCCTTCCTGATATGGAACGAAGCGCGTCTTCCCTCGCTTCATCATCAGCTCTTGCACATGTTTGATGCAGTCCTGCGCGTGTTGCCATCTGATAACCATTTCTTCTAGGCGCTGTTCGACGGATGGGGATGTCGTGGGCTTTGGCGTCCACATGGTACGTGGTTGCCAGCCCATGATAAGCGAGAAGGGTGATGTGATGACTCACTGTCACTCAACAGGAAGTCACGATGGGTTCAGAAGACCGGGGGTGGTGGAGAACTCGGGGCGGGGCACAGGGACTACTGTGATGGAGGCACTTTGGCTCAACCGACAGAACTGGCGTGTCGGCTCAGGGAAGTGTCACTAAGTGCAAGTTTACTCGACTTGCAGCTGAAGGGGCACAGGCTCGGGTGGCTGGGAGAGGCAAAGGGAGGATGTCACAAGTGGACAGTCTGAGGGACTGTCCGTTCTATTGTGCTAGCTTATATACCTATAGGGATGGTCTGTGCGTAGGTTTAGGGCAGGCTTAGGGCCGCCTGATGGGTGCTGTGGAATACTGTGGAATGGAACATTCCGGAGACATCTAATAATAGTGTCCAATGAGAAAATGAGAACGTATCATACGACTGCTCCGCAGTCGATGACGCGATTGTGGTGTGACTGCTCCGCAGTCCAATCAGATAAATCCAGGGAATGGTACGACTTGGAGTCGTCAGGTGACTTGATAAACCATGGGAGATCACGTGACACATCACGTGATTGTCGGAGTATGGAATTCAAACTCCGACCTCGGATTTCCCCTTTAGGAAGGTGATTACATAAGACCGGGCCGGCGCGGACTGGTCTTAGACGCCTGAGTCACGACCCAAGTTTCTAGGTTCGTGACAGGTGACTCTTTTGTTGTTGCATTTGGCCAGGCGTTGTGCGCGAATTGCGCTACTGGCAGAGCCTCGGCCCAGTTGTCCTGCTGCACATTACTCCAATGTCGTAAGTACTGCTCCAGCCATTGATTCGTACGTTCTGACTGCCCGTCCGTCTGAGGATGATAGGCAGAAGAGATGTTTTGGCAAATACCAAGGACTTTGCAGAGGTTTTTCATAAATGTGGAGGTAAACCGGGGGTCTCGATCTGTGATAATCTTTCGGGGAATGCCGTAGTGCGGGTACACATGACGCAAGTAGAGTCGCGCTACTCCTTCTGTGGTTATTGACTCGTGACAGGGAATGAAGATGGCTGCTTTCGAGCAGTCGTGGTCTATGATCGTCAAGATAGAGTCATACCCATCAGACACTGGGAGTTTCGTGATGAAGTCCATGGTTACGACTTCGAATGGTTCGGTGTCTGGGTCTGTAGTGATGGGGAAGAGGTGTGGCTTTTGTCGGTGTGTGTTGATTTTATTGGCTTGACACGTCACGCAACCTTTGACGTAGTCTTCCACATCTTTGCGCATGTTGGGCCACCAGTAGTCGCGGCGAAGAAGTTCGAAGGTGTTTGCGATTCCGGGGTGTCCCATGGCGGGAGTGTCGTGGAAAAAGGTGATTACCCCCCGTTTAAGATCGTTGTCACCCACGACAACCAAGGCGTCACCTTTCCACCACAGTCCCCCCACCTTTTTCAGGTTATGAGGCTCAACCCAATGCAGTACGTCCTTCTCGTCGAGGTTTTGTGAGATTTGGGTCCAGATGTCCATGTCGTGCATTGACATCTCGGTAGCGTGGATAAATCGTTCAGCGGGGAGGATGATTACATTGTTGTTGTCCTCTTCGTCGACCGTGTAATCCGCTCGCCTCGATAGGGCATCTGCACGACCGTTCTTTACTCTGGAGACATGTTTCAGTACGAAGTCGTACTCTGATAGTTCCAAGAACTCGCATGCCACTCGTCGACTAATTTTTCGTGGTTCCTTCCAGTACTGAAGGTTGGCGTGGTCAGTGTGGATGATAATCTTGTGTGGGGAGCTGACGAGGTATGTTCGCCAAGCCCTCAGCGCTTTTACGACCGCCAGTAGTTCTCGGTCATAGATATCATAGTTGCACTCTGCCGAGCTGAGTGACTCGGAATGGAATGCGATGGGGTGTAGTTTCTGATCTGGGCCTAGTTGATTCAGTATGGCCCCAATAGCCACGTTCGAGGCATCTACTTCTAGTTCGAACAGTTTCAAAAGGTCAGGGAACAATAACGTGGGCTCATGCCCAATACACCGCTTGATGTTTGTGAATGCATCTTGCTCGTCTTGCCCCCAGCGCCACAGTGTGTCTTTTCGTGTGAGGTTGTGGAGTGGTCACGTGAGTGAGGAAAATCCT
Organism: Lactarius deliciosus; assembly: GCA_021525775.1. NCBI lineage: Eukaryota > Fungi > Basidiomycota > Agaricomycetes > Russulales > Russulaceae > Lactarius > Lactarius deliciosus. The sequence goes on along the minus strand of JAKELK010000149.1, from coordinate 55,198 downwards.
CGGATGAATCGGCGGTAGAAGTTGCAAAACCCAAGGAATGCGTGTACCTCTCAAAGGGTTTTTGGGGCTTGCCACTCCTGGATGCCCCGTACTTTAACGGGGTCCATGCGCAGGTTCCCATGGCCTATGATCAGCCCTAAGTATTCCACTTCGAGGACCTCGAATTCACACTTTTCTGGTTTGATGTACAGATCGTGCTCTTCGCACAGGCAGAGAACCTCATGGAGCATGGCACAGTGGTGAGGGTAATCGATGGCGGTCGTGATTAGAATGTCGTCCATATAGATGATCACTTCGTTGGTGAGGACGAGGGGTCGAAAAATGGTGTCCATCATTTCTTGGAACGTCGAGGGGGAGTTCGTGAGGCCAAAGTACATAACTAAGGGTTTGTAGAGTCCCTGGTTAGTTTTAAATGCGGCCTTCCATTCGTCCCCCTTGTTGATCCGTACATTGTTGTATCCCCACTTGATATCGAGCTTCGAGTACAAGCGTGCTCCGCATATTCGATCTACCAGCTCGGGGATGAGGGGGAGGGGGTAGTGGTTTCAAATGGTGATCTCATTCAACCGTCGGTAATCTTGTACGGGGCGTAGCCTGCCGTCCTTTTTCTTGATAAAGAAGAACGGTGATGTGTAGGGTGACTTTGATGGGCATATGTACCCCTTTTCTAGTTGTTCCGTGAGGAATGTCGTAAGCGCCTCTTGCTCGTTCTGCGCGAGGGGATAGACTTTACAATTGAGCGCGGCGGGGGCATTGGGTAGTAGGTTGATGGCATGGTCCCAAATATGTGACGGAGGGAAGTGATGGGACACTTCTTCGTCGAATATTTTGCGATGACGATGATACTCCGTCGGGACCATTTCCTCGAATGTCCGTTGTTCCTTCTTTGCTGCTTCTCGTTGTGCTAGCTCCGATGCAGTTGTCGTTTTTCGCAAAAATGCGATTTGGGGCTCACATCTGTCGTCCATGAGTTGCTCCCATGCTTCCTTGTCAAGTTCATACGTCTCCAACGCCCGAATGGATGCCTCCATGGGCGTGGCTTCGTCTGACAAGTGAAGACTCGAGACTACAACTGGTTGAAACTCCTCATTCAACGTTGCATCTCCCCACTTGATACTCGGCTCGAAGGCCGTGAACCAAGGGTATCCTAGGATAACTTCGTCCCTTCCCAGGTTTGTGACCAGGAAACGAAGCGTCCTCTCCTCTTTTCCTGTCTTCACGGTGAGGTCCGTGTACTGAGTGATGGCGCCGTCCTGGTTATGGGTGCCGTCTACATTCCAGATGCGGATAGGGTGAGTGACGTCCCTTGTCCCGATCTGGAGTCGTTTAAGAAGTGTGGAGCATATAAAATTGTCTGTCGCTCCTGAGTCGATAAGGACTTGTCGTTCGGCCGTTGCATGCGCAGATTTAAACAGAACTGGAATTCACATGGATCGATATCTGCTAGTATACACGTTTAAGTTTAAAGCTCTAGCCCAGGCCGCCGGGTTCAAGCGTCGAGAAAATCCTCTCTTCCGAATAACTTTTCGACCATGAGGTCGCGCACCTCCTGTGATTGTGCCTTCATCGCTGCGATCTGTACATGTTACAATCCCCGACCACCGAAGCTGCCGAGCGCCCAGAGTACGGCCCGGAGGCACCGCCATCAGAAGGCGTGACTCCCCAGAGCCCGAAGGCCAGCGGTAGTAGACTCGGTGCGGCTAGGGACCGGTTCTGGAAAGCCTTGGAGCCATGATGTCATGGATCACGTGACTAAGGGCTAGGCCGACCTAGACCGATGACGATAGATGGCGCGATTGACCATGTGACCTTTCTAGAAGCTTCCATGTCTGTGCACGGACCACAGAACCTGAGAGAGCGGACTTAGCTGAGTACGAACCTTATGTACCTGCATATATATATACCAGGCTTGTTTCGTCCTCAAGTCCCCAGACTTGAGTTACTTAGCAATACCAGCTTTGTATCTTGGGAACCCTGCTCTGCCTCTGTTCTAAGCTCTTTCCGCTTTACGTGTGCATCACCATTCTCGCCTTGCCTCTTCGAGCGTGTGCCTTTGACCGATCTCAGTCTCCTTTGTCACCGTCGTTGACAATGACCACGACGTCTTCTGCTAAGCCTGCCGTGGGTACTTCGAACCGTGGACATCGCCCCGCTGGTGGCGTTACAGTACATCTGCCTGCTCTTCATTCGAAAGGACGCGATTAGCTGATACAGCAACAGTACTGATGGTGGGAGTTGGTATGTTTGCAGCCGGGGGAGGGGGGAGCGCAGCTCGCGAGGGACCAGCAGGTAACGCCATGGCAGTGCTGGCTGCAGCCACACACACGCCTTTTTGTGGGCAGTTACGCAAGATGTGCCCTTGAGCACGACATCTAAAACATTGTCCCTCCTTCTGAAGTTGGACTTTGTCGGCGTCAGTGAGGGCCACGGAAGCTCGGGCGCGTCCAACATCCATGGCGTTTGGGTCGCGCGTTCTGTTGAGGGCCTGGACCCACTGCTCTTGGCTGTGTCCTCCCTTTCGATTGCGCGACAGTTTGTTTTTTCCCAGGCGATCCTTTAAAATAAGGTATTCAGCCTGCTGAAGTTGGGCTGCTGCCTTCCACTGCTCCCAGTTGACAGGGTGCTGGAAGTGGATAGCGTTAATGACTAACTGGTTAGGTAGTCTGTCTTGGAAGATGTCGAGGGTTGTGGCTTCGTCGGGGTTATACCCAGCCTTGATAACAAGGTTTTCGAAGGTGGCTATGTACGTATCGATGTCCTCGCCCTTCATGGTGAGGGTCTGGAGTGACTTGCGGGCATTGGTGCATTCCGCCGAGTCAAAGTAGGCAGCTATGAATCTGTCTCGGACGGTGTTCCATAAGACCATGTTCCCACGATCTACTCCGTTGGCTACCTGTTCGTTAAGCCATCGTGCTTGTTCCGCCACCCAGTCGTCGACAAGGGGGCCCCTAATGTAGGAGAGGAAGGTCATGGCGCGTGAAGAGGGGATCCTCAGTTGGTCGACATCTGGGTTCATCCCTTCGTAGAGGTCGAACACGAGCAGGAAGGCTTTACTTTTGTCCCTTGCTCCTGTAAACTCTGGGGGAGGGTTTCCTCCTAGCCTTCCGTGACCTCCAGGTGCGATTATCGGAGCGGCTCCTGCTGGCGCGGCACCACCACCGCCACCGCCACCTCCTCCGGTTGGGGCTCCACTGGGTGGTACTGGGGCTCCTCCCCCTCCTGAGCCAGAGGCTCCCGTAGGTCCTCCTCCTCCTCCTCCTCCAGCTCCTCCGCTGGTGAGTGTCGTGCTGGCCGAAGCTTGCTGCTGGGTTTGCGACATTGCGTAGGACAGAAAAGTGGTCACCGGTAAATTTGCAGTAGGGACGGGTACACTTGGGGAGTCGGGGTCTGGGCTGTCGATGTCGATGCCACTAGCGGTGTGGGTTCTAATGGGTCCTACTCCGAGTGCGGGAGGTATGATGCCGATGGTGTACCAACTCCCTTGCTTTGGCGAGTAGTCGATGTATGCCCACTGACGGATGTTGTCAAGATAGTGGATTTGTCGGTATTTTTGTGTGCTGGGGTGGAAAAGGAAGTATCCTTCAGCTCCGTCGTGTTCAGCCCAGACTGCAGCTCCTTTGATTTTGTTAGAGAGCTCGTCGGTACTGTAACATTCGATATATTTGGCCTGAAACCGAGATTGGCTGCGACTAGACGTCGCCACTGTGAGAGACTTGACTTAATGTAATGCCACCACAGGGGCGTTAAGTACGACGTGTACTCCGTAAGTCAACGGGATCGGAAGTGCGCGAGTCGGTTAAGACTCAGTTCAAGGGTGAACAAGTACCACTAGGTCTCCCAGGTGTCATGGACGCGTATTATTTCCTTATTTTTCTGTATTTACTACGGATTTATGCAAGGAGATATAAGGGCTAAAATACAAAGAGACTTCGAGTCAGTCATAAGGGTTTGCCACCCATGTGCACGTGACCGTGGGACTTAGGTCCCTTATATGTATATTAGTTCTGATTGGTAGATAAGGATGGAAGGTCATGGAAGGTTCTGGAAGGATCCAGAACACGCTTAGTAGTTTACGCTTACTCGCTGTATTAGGTTTTACTCAGCAAAGTGGAGCCGCTCGTAAGCGCTATGACAAGTGCATCAGTCAGCACAATAGATAGCGCTATTAATAGACACGATGCGTCAGCTCCTGAGTCATGGAGTCTTACTATACACTTAGTAATAGTGTTCAGACTCAGTTCGTACTCAGCCGCAGTAGTGTATATAAGCTTCCCTGTAGCGTCCTGAGTGGAACCAACTTGTCCTCTTGGTTCTCCACTCAGGTGCGTATCCCTCTGTATTACCTTACCTCTTCCAATCTAACTTGTCCTCTTGGTTCTCCACTCAGTGTGCCACTGCGTGATCACTGACATCTGCGTCCTTGTATAAAGGGCATAAGTTGATCGTCCACTCCACAGTGACTGTACGTATAGCGCGTGACTTGTCTCCGCGCTAAGTTGAGTGTGCCCCCTTAACAGTTCTCATCACTTTACACTTGACTTGGCGTAGCGCGGCAGTCGCACCGCTACATTAGGACAAGTTCCTCTTACACTCCTGAGCCCCGAGCTCACCAGCATTATCATTTTCCCTCTAGGTGGTTGACGACCATCAGTCCCTTGTGTTACCCACCTCATCCTTTGCCTGTGGACCTCCGTAAGCAGATTCTGTGCTATTGTGGTACAACTGTAGTGTCCGTAAAACCGGCATACATTGTGCTTGCCTATAGGCTCTGTATCTGGTCACAGTTCAGAGTTTGGGTACTTGCTGCAGAACTGGTCACCACGCCAGATAAGCTGCAGTGAGACGAGAAGCCAGCCAGGCCTAGCCTGCGACAGCTGTACGCGTAGTAAACAGAAAAGTTTGAGAGCACTTCGGTGTGAGAGGCAGCCAACAGGTCGAGAAGACTGAGGCAGACAGCCTTGTGGCTCTACACATATCCCTACCCCATTCCTGAGTGTCCCTTTATCGCCGCAGCCTCGCGCAGTGTGAAACAATCACTGTGTATTGGTCTCGCTTGATAGGGCATTCTATTCATCTTCGAGTTAGCGTTTCGCGCTCGTCGTAACACATCGTCTAAAGTTCCACCTATCCCAATTATTCAAACTGCCTCGTGCATTTGCGAACCTTCGGGCCCGTCTTCGTAGTGTCTTCAGGAGGAGACAAGCTTCCATATCACCAATCCCCACCCCCGAAATTCAAGCCTCTGCTTCGGCATCGCTTCACGTACTCCGGGATCACCAGTCTGAAGAAGACCGGATCCCCTCACCCATCTTTTCATCACCATCTCCTACCGTATCCACGGAATCCTTTCACTCCGCGCACTCCTCCTCCCAAGACACAGCCGCCCAGTCAGGCGAAGACGTCCTCGACGAAGACAACGTTGTTATCCGGATCCCTCACTTCCAGTTGGAAGAAGCACCACGTAACCTTGCCGAACAATACGTTCAGGCAATTTACTTCGACTCAAGGTACAGCAGGCCTCTTGTTGCGTTTGTGCCCGAGATGCCCGAGGAGTTCCTTGAAGAGGACGACGTCCGCGTGTTTGGGTCTATGACTCAGGAGCACTATGACGCTTGGAGGCACATCGAGGCGAGTTTCCCATCGACTTAGAGGAACGAGAGCTGGCCGTCACGTGACCTGGCACGTGACCCGCCTAGAGCTGGTCCAGAAGGGTCCGGATGAGCTTGCGCCCGGATCGGAGTGTGATACGTGACTGATGTGACTGCTGACTTGTACGGCCTTTGATTGGACTGTGATACTAGGGTTTGTGGCTGTGTATTAGGGTTGCTGGGCTTGAAAGCTCCAGCCCTAGTAGTATAAGTAGAGGGGCGTTCGCGTATGAACCCCTTAGCTTTGATATCTTGAGGAATACCTTCCCTTTCCTGCGCCTTAGCTCCTTGTCCTGTGTGAACACTCTTCGTCGTCATCGGCTCCCTGCTATAAGTCGTGCACGTCGCCGACTTCTCCTTCATCATACTCGACTTTGCCATCATCGTCCTTTGCTTCGCTTACCTTGGTCACGCATTGCGTATTGCCCTAGCCGTTGCCTACGGGATACTGAAGACCTTCGACGCGTATACTCAGCAAACCGGTCCCTAATCCAAGTCGGATTGATACGTCCAGAAGGAACGTAACACCTCTCCTCGAGCTCTACGGCCTCTACGGCATAGTCGAAGACACAGGGTACACAGCCCCCCAACTAGTCGGATTCGCGGCCAACTTAATCCCTCACCTTCCCTCTCCTCCCCCATCCAAACGTGGCTCCTCGCAAGGGGAAGCAAGCAGCTCATCTAGCACAAGCTCAATATCCACAAGGAGCTCGCTCGAAGTTCGCCCTTCCTCCCCCAACTAAAGCAGAGAAGGAGTTCATCTCTCGTATCCAAGATTGGGACGAGATCTCGCCAGACGAACAGCTTGTTCTTTTAGACAACTTTCGAAAGGCACAAGAAGAGGCTGAGAGAAAAGAGAGACAGAAAAAGCTAGACAAGATGGCTAGCAACCCCAGCAGTTCCACATTACCCCCCACAATCCCTCCAGTTCCTGTTCCCCCACCTACTATCGATGACTGCCTAGCACTCATCAACCAATTGGGCCTCGCCATGGGTCAACTTGCGCAACAGGTCGCTGACCTGACCATGCAAGTAACCATAGGAGCGAGTCGCCCCTCGTCTGGAAAGCAAAAGGAAGTAGTGGCCCGTCCCAAAGCTTGGGATGGGAAAGGCGACTCTACAGACGCCCGTCACTTCCTAGCTGCCTTCCGTAACTGGGCAGGATCATCTGGAGACGCCATGAATACCTGGCATGCTGCAGACAGCAAATGGTATATCGACGAGCACCGCTGGATCGTGGCAGCTCTCAACTTGATGGAAGGAGACGCAAAAACCTGGGCCCTCCCATTTTTGGAGCAGGCCAACGCAGGTGGAACTCCATTCGGAGGAACCTTTGACGGGTTCACCGAACAGTTCAACCGTAGGTTTAGCCCTCTGGACGTCAAGGAAACAGCTCGTGAGGAGCTAAAGAAAGTCAGACAAGGAAAGAAACCAGTCGCCGACTATACGTCGGTATTCGAACAGTACTCAGGGCAAACTGGGTGGTCTGAGGCAGACCTCCACACGAGATTCTACGATGGACTTAACGAGGACATCAAAGACGTCTTGTCATGGTCCAACCTCCCCCAGAAGACCTACGATGAATTGAAGAAAGCAGTGCAAACCATAGATCTGCGCATACGTCAGCGCAAAAATGAAAAGAGCGGGAAACCCTCTACATCTCACAATGCACACCCCCCGGACCCCAATGCCATGCAAGTAGACGCCACATGTCAGCAAGGCACTCAGAAGAAAGGGGAAATCTTCAAATCAATCGCCGAGTACCAGAAATGGATGAAAGGAAAGTGTTACGGTTGTGGGTCAACCGAACACATCAAGAAGGACGGAAATCACGAGAGAGACGTGTGCAACCACTGTCAAAAGGTTGGACACCGGAGCACCGTCTGTCAAATAAAGAAGATGGGGAAACCTGCTAAAGCGAAAGCTGCAGCAACGACGGAATCCCCTGGCCAACCTTCATCATCCTCGAACACCACGGCAACAGCCGCTTCAACAAGTACAGCTCCAGCAAAGACGCCACAGGTAGACGTAGCTAAGTTAATGGAGTTGATGAAAAGCCAACAAGAACAGCTAGACGCTATTCGGGCGGCTTTTTAGTTAAGGGGTCGCGTATAGCTGCGACCGGCCCCTCTACAGTAGATGACTCGGCTCCATGTAGTTGTAAAATATGTTTACGTTCTTCTCGCCTCGTTTCGGACTCATCTCCTGTAAATCATACAATCTCTTCCTCTACCTGTAAGTTAGATAGTAGTGACGTTTCTCTTTCTGGACTTTCTGAAACCACATCTACATCTGCCTCGGAGATGAACAATACTAGTAGTGTTCCTGTTGCTCCACTTTCTTTCGAAGCAGCGCCGCACATGATGATTTCTGATGCAGCACTGTCTTCAACTATTATTCCCGAAACAAAAGATAAAAAATCACATTTTCATATTTCTGTGTATTTAAAAGGATGTCATCGTACTGTAAAAGTAGCAGCAATGGTAGACTCTGGGGCAACTTCGTTGTTCCCGGACAAAAAGTACGCTGACCGCCATAAGATGTTGCAGGTTCCTCTTGAGCAGCCCATTACACTATATAACATAGACGGGACTCTCAATGAAGCCGGTAGTATCACCCACAAAGTTAGACTTACTCTGCAAGTCGGCCCTAGTGAAGACAGTCATGACTTCTTCGTCACTTCACTAGGCCCAGAGAACGTCATATTGGGACTACCCTGGCTCCGACTACGGAACCCCAACATAGATTGGCAGGAAGGCACAATGTGTCTCAACTCCACCGCTGAAATAGCGCAACCGGAGCTCGAGATAGAGGTGATGCGCATTATGGCGAACCGTATGGAACGTCGCCGTCTCCTTGCGGAGAAAGTGTTAGACACGGCCCAAGACGAAGTTTTCTGTCTGGCAGGCTTTACATACTCTCAGCAGATTGCAGAGAAAGCCACAGCCGCCAAACCAAAGAAAACCTTCGAAGAAATGGTGCCAAAACACTATAGAAACTTCGCAAAAGTATTCTCTGAGGAAGAATCCCAGAGGCTCCCCGAGCATCAACCGTGGGATCACGCTATAGACTTAGAACCAGACGCAATCAAGCACTGGAAAGTCAAGTCGTATCCCATGTCACCAAACGAGCAAACGGAATTAGACAAATTCCTGGAAGAGCACATCTCTAAAGGATACCTGGTCCCATCAAAGTCACCGATGGCTTCACCAGTATTCTTTATAAAGAAGAAAGACGGAAAGTTACGTCTAGTGCAGGATTACAGGCGGCTTAATAAAATCACCATTAAAAACCGCTATCCACTTCCGCTCGCTGCTGACATTATCAACCGGTTGAAGGGAGCCGAATACTTCACAAAGTTCGACGTCAGATGGGGCTATCACAATATTCGAATCCAAGCCGGAGACGAATGGAAGGGTGCCATTGTCACCAACCGCGGGTTGAACGAGCCAAAAGTAATGTACTTCAGCATGACAAACAGCCCAGCTACCTTCCAAGCCCTCATGAACGCCGTATTCGCCGATCTCATCGCACAAGGAGAAGTCGCAGTCTACATGGATGATATCCTCATCTACAGCCGAGACTTAGAGCACCACCGTCGCATAGTTCGCGAAGTGCTCAAACGTCTCCAAGACTATGACTTATATCTCAAACCAGAGAAATGCGATTTCGAGAAACGCGAAATGGAGTATTTAGGGATGATTATCCGTCCCGGAGAAGTGCAGATGGACCCTGGCAAGGTCTCTGCAGTAAGGGAGTGGCCTACACCCACAACGCTCAAAGAGGTTAGAGCTTTCGTGGGGTTTGCCAACTTCTATCGTAGGTTCATAAAGGACTTCGCGGCCATTGCCCGACCCTTACATGACCTCACTAAGAAGGATACTCCATGGCATTGGCATTCTGAACAGCAGGAAGCCTTTGACAAGCTAAAGGAGTGTTTCGTACAAGAACCTATTCTAAAGGTGTACGACCCAAACCTCCCTACGTGAGTCGAGACTGATGCTTCAGGATTTGCTACTGGCGGGATACTTACTCAAAAGTACCCAGACGGTCTTTGGCATCCAGTTGCGTATCGCTCAGAGTCAATGAGCAAAGAAGAGCGCAACTACGAGATTTACGACAGAGAAATGCTCGGCTTAATCCGCACCTTAGAGGACTGGAGACATTTCCTCGAAGGCATCTCCTTTGAAGCGATCACCGACCATAAGAATATGGAATGGTGGGCAAGCATGAAAGACTTAAACCGCCGGCAAGCATGCTGGGCGTTATATTTAAGTCGCTTCGCCTTTAAGATCACTTACAAGAAAGGAGATTCCATGCAAGCCGACACACTTAGCCGATTCTCAAAAGACCACGTCAGGGACAATGAGGATAACCGCCAGGTTCAGGTTTTACAACCTAAGCACTTCCTCAATGCCGCCAAAGCACACTTCCGCCCGGAAGTGGACTCCCTAGGCAGCCGCATCAAACTCGCGTCTATTAAAGAAGCCGAAGTTATAGAGGGTCTTAAAAACTTACAAAAGACCGCTCCTAAGGCTCTTACAGACGGAGTTGCGCTGTGGGAAGAAGAAGACGGGTTCGTTTACCATAGAGGAAAACTCTATGTACCCAACGACCGTGCCCTACGTAGAGACGTGGTAAAGTCATGCATCTGTAAAACATGGGCAGGGCCTAAGCGAGCTGAACACTCTGAACACTTTCTGAACACTCTGAACACTTCCGAACGATCAAAACTTTAATTTCCGTGCTAAATCGAGATTCGGACCGCGTCTCTCTCAACACCGTATTGCCGGACCACTACACAGGGATTAAACAAAAAAAAATTAACTTAATTCTGATTTCTGAATTTTCATGCGTCGGTAATGAGTTTTTTTTTTCGAGGAAAGATTGTTGAATATAAATACAATTAATTGATTAATACTACAAACTACAGTACTACACCGCGCGCAGACAAGTTGAGTATTGGAGGGAGGTGGTTGCGTTCTGGGGGCGTGGAAAGGTAAGCCCCGACGCTGGCGCTCCTTCCCGCGCCGCGCGTCAACGCCGTTTCCAACACCCGTTCCTCGTCTTCGTCGCCCCACTCGTCTCTTTTGCGCGCACACATACGTATTATCACAGTAAGTCAATCAATATATGTTATAAAGCGTTAGCTCACCATTTTTAGATGCTTTTTGAATATCTTCGCTCGATCGTTCGACTCGCTTGGGGCTGGGTGGGCACCGTGGCCATTGGGCCAGTAGGGGGCTGGGTAAGTCGTCGACTCGCCGATCGAACGCCGCGCTGACCGTCCGATAGATGCGACGCAGGGGTCTGCGCGCCGAGGTAATCATATCTGTGCGCATGAAGGTCGTCTCTGGGACGGAAGAAATAGTCGACCTGGTGTTGCAACCAGTTCGACTCGCACTCCCTCGCGGCGCGGCGGCTGTCCAAGGCGGGGAAATTGAGGAAGTTTAACTGGGAGGAGTGGATTAGTATGCGTTGGAATGTATACAAATGAATCCACTTCTCTGCTTGTTTTCGGCGCAAACTCGCTGTGTGCCGTGTGAACGCGTGTCCGAGCGAAAACCGTACTTTCGCGGCCCATATACGATATCGTCTTGCGCACTCGGGCGAATGCGCGAAGCAATCAAGCGAGTGATCAAGTGGATCCAAGGCGATGCTGTCCGTCCGTTCGGAATCAAAGCGGCGTCGTCTCGCGCACTCAAACGAGGGAAACCTCCAAGTAATTGCAATTCCGCACTTACTATGAACAATCTATCACGCGTGGTGGTACAGGCGCGTAACGTCTTTGGTATTTTCACCGTGTCCCAGGTGCGTCAGGCGTCGTACGTACATATCGAATACGTTATAACAATTATCGACATGACTAGTAAAAAAAGTCAACCAAAATAATAAGGACGGTAACTTGGAATTTGCTTACACAATGATAGCACAGAGTAACAGGCGAGTAGCAATCACTCAGACACAACCGCGTTTTCCTCAACAAAGATCTCACCACGTGAGATTCCGTCGATTCTGTCACCCTGTCCATGTGTTTTAAGTGACGGGGACCGTGAAAAAAAGAGGGTAAGACTAACTTCCGAAAGAAAAATGGAGGCGGCTACGAGATCCGGCATATCAGGGATGGAGACGCCGAGGCGGTCCATAAAACAGTGTAACCTATCCACCTTGAAAGTAGTACTTGTTATGCTCTCCTCTATATTGGACATCCGCTCCTTGAGCGCTCGAAGGGTGATCTCATGCTCTTCAATCTTCAGTCTGACCCAGCATTTCTCAAGGTGCAGGGAACTACGCTTCAATTGGGTAAGGTGGAAGGAACGACGTAGGTCCTGGTCCTGGCCAGCCTCCTGATGCGGGTATGAGTTAGACCTGAAGACTTACAAAAGTTGTATCATTGCGGCAATACGCAGGACGGGACAAAGAAACAAACCCATTGGAAAACGTGGGGATGGGAGGAGGACGGCGGCGACGAGGTGTTTCCGCCGAAGACTCCTGCAAAGGTCGCTTCAGCGGGGATGTGTAAGGCGAGGTCGGTGGTGAGGGCACCCGCGAGGACGGAAAGACATGCTCTGACATCGTGGTAAGTTAACTTGGAGAAGGGGTTGTGTGACTGGTTGGCCTGTGACATGTGACGGGTTAGCTTGTGCGGCACATTTGGCCTCGCACCTTTTTTCTTGTCTAAGTCGATCTTCCGGTGGTTGTTGAACGTTGAACGTTGACCGTCCGCGTCCTGCCTCAAGCCACCAAGAAAAAACACCTTCAGTGAGTACATGTAAACTTATAACACTCTGACGTCAATCCACAGGACCAACACTTTCGCCTACACACTCCACCGTCCCAAGTCGTGTGCCTGTGACTGCCTACAGTTTTGGTCCAGCCGCTCACAGTCATCCGTCATAGTGCTGAGTTTGAGCGCAAACGGTACGTTCCTTTTTTCTGTTTACCCTTGCTCCCAGTTGACCCTTCCTTCCCTCCGCTTTTCTCTCGCCATCCCCGACGACGACAGCGACAACAAAATGGGCTGCGACGGAGAGCACTCCACTCCAGCGCCGGTCCCGCGCGCACCGCCAATGATAACGGTGACGGTAATGGCAACGGCCCTTGCTGCGCACACCCCCGACGATGACAACACGGGCTGTGACGGCATTCCGCCACCGGCCCCACGCACGCTCGGCGGTGGGATCACCTACCCATCACCCTGCCACACTTCTAGCCACGACGACGACACAGGTTGTGACGGAGGGCATTCCGTACCAGCGCCGGTCCGGTGCGCACCCCGACGACGACGACGAGATGAGCCACGACGGAGGCTCTACACCAGCACCATCCCCTCACCCGTGCTGTCCCCTGCTACGGGTACCCTCTACGACGACGATGAAGAGCAACCCCGCTGTAGCTGCCCCGAGCCATGCGGCCCAACGACGACAGCAGCGGCCGCCTGAACCGCCCGCGCCCCGACGACAATGGCAGCGGGCCGGCGGCAGCGACGGGGATGGGGATGCGGCCGCCGCTGCCCTGAACCCCGTGCTTTGACGAACGGTAGAATAGATACTGTAGAACTGTATTGTTTTTTAGCCCACAATAAAATTTATTATTTCCTTATTTCATGACTGGGCATATCTGAATTCGAACAGAAAAAAGATATGCACGGAGGTGACGTCCATATCGAGAAGCGATGTAAGCGATGTCAGTGCCTGTCGCCGAATATGGGCTAGGTTGACAGGTGCCACCCAAATTGGGTGTTCAGAAGCGTTTGAGAACGGGCTAGGTGTTCAAAGTGTTCAGAGGTGTTCAGAGTGTCCTCAAACACTTCTGAACACCTCCCCAACTTACTGATGTGCCACGACAGCACTACTACAGGACACCCAGGTAAAAACGGAACCATTGAGCTAGTCAGTCGCTACTACTGGTGGCCACGCATGGCAGGCTTCATAAGTTCATACGTAGAAGGATGCGATCGATGCCAACGCTATCGCAAAGATCTGCATCCCAAAGCTATCATCCAGCCGCAAGAAGTACCTGAGGGCCCATGGCAGTTAGTAGGGATCGATCTAATCGGTCCACTGCCCATGTCACGAGGAAAGGATATGATCCTTAACATAGTGGATCACTACACCAAACAGATCCATCTATTTCCTGTGACCTCTCAAATTACGGCTGATGGGGTAGCATCCATCTACTTTGAACAAGTCTTCCCCTTGCACAGGATCCCTCGCAAAGTTATTAGCGATAGAGGACCCCAGTTTGCTGCAAGGAGCATGCGGGCACTTTACAAGCGACTTGGAATAGACGCAGGTCTTACCACAGCCTATCATCCTCAAGCTAATGGACAGGTAGAGCGCAAAAACCAAGAAGTAGAAGTCTACCTGCGCCTGTTCATTAGTAAGAGACAAGATGACTGGGCAGACCTGCTCCCTACAGCGGAATTCGTAGTCAATAGTAGACTAAACTCAGCCACAGGGCACACACCCTTCGAGCTACTATATGGCTATACGCCTGACTTTACGATTCCCGCTGGAAGGCCCACTGGTATTCCAACGCTCGATAAGCGTCTTCAACACTTAGTTTCCTCAAGAAAGGATGCAGAGGCCGCTCTACGCCTAAGTAAATGGCGAATGCAGACAGACGTTGAACAAAGACATAAGCCATACGTCTTCAACGTCGGGGATAAAGTTTGGTTGCAAGCCAAGCAAATAAAGATACACCAACAGTCGTCCAAACTGGGACCCAAACAGCTGGGCCCATTTGAAGTCACTAAAGTCCTAAGTGACGTCGACTACAAGCTTGCACTCCCCCCTGCATTACGGATCCATGATGTATTTCATGTAGACCGCCTCTCCCCTTACAAAGGAAACGAAGTTAACGGGCTTCTGCCACCTCCACCTGAACCCGTCACAGTCGAAGGGGAAGAAGAGTACGAAGTCGACCATATAAGAGACAGCAAACTCTTTGGTCGTACTCTTAAGTACCTTGTTCGCTGGAAAGGTTACGGTGAAGGCGAGGATACTTGGGAACCCGCTAAAAATCTAGCACATGCCCCGACTAAAGTACAGGAGTTCCACTCCTCTAATCCGGGCGCACCTAGAAAAATAGTGGCTCTCATTTACGCGTCCTTGCCTTGGCAACCTTCTCATATGTACACAGAGGCCAACGCGGACGTCGACCCTTAAAGGAGGGGGGTGATGTCATGGACGCGTATTATTTCCTTATTTTTCTGTATTTACTACGGATTTATGCAAGGAGATATAAGGGCTAAAATACAAAGAGACTTCGAGTCAGTCATAAGGGTTTGCCACCCATGTGCACGTGACTGTGGGACTTAGGTCCCTTATATGTATATTAGTTCTGATTGGTAGATAAGGATGGAAGGTCATGGAAGGTTCTGGAAGGATCCAGAACACGCTTAGTAGTTTACGCTTACTCGCTGTATTAGGTTTTACTCAGCAAAGTGGAGCCGCTCGTAAGCGCTATGACAAGTGCATCAGTCAGCACAATAGATAGCGCTATTAATAGACACGATGCATCAGCTCCTGAGTCATGGAGTCTTACTATACACTTAGTAATAGTGTTCAGACTCAGTTCGTACTCAGCCGCAGTAGTGTATATAAGCTTCCCTGTAGCGTCCTGAGTGGAACCAACTTGTCCTCTTGGTTCTCCACTCAGGTGCGTATCCCTCTGTATTACCTTACCTCTTCCAATCTAACTTGTCCTCTTGGTTCTCCACTCAGCGTGCCACTGCGTGATCACTGACATCTGCGTCCTTGTATAAAGGGCATAAGTTGATCGTCCACTCCGCAGTGACTGTACGTATAGCGCGTGACTTGTCTCCACGCTAAGTTGAGTGTGCCCCCTTAACAGTTCTCATCACTTTACACTTGACTTGGCGTAGCGCGGCAGTCGCACCGCTACACCAGGGACACTAGGGTAATAGTGGAAGATAGAGCTCAAGCATAAAGGCAAGCGAAGACAGGGACTCAAGCGCAGCGGTGAGTCAAACAGGAATCGGGAGGCTAAGACTGTGTGGTATTACACAAGAAGTCAAGTCTACCGTACAAGCTAGGTAGGGCGTGACTTATATACTGGTACAGGATGTTTGTGAGCTACAAACATATGGCACAATCCTAGGATACTGGTCCTAGAGAGCTAACAAAGGGGGAATACATATGTAGAACAAGGGAATCCCGCGGGACAACGCATGAAGCAGAAGTCATCAGCGGGTTCTGGAAGTCACACCACGGGGCGTCGGAACGGTCATACAGTGGGTGCAAGCTAGAAGCCGGAAAGCATGTCGAACCAGATCATACTGTAAAAGTACAATGAATATGAAATGAGAAGGGAAAGATGTGATATGGAGGCGAAATCGTAACACACAACGATGTCTACCTGGTGCAGCTAAAGCGATCACCAGACGATCTCAGCAAAACAGCTGTCCCGACGTTCAATGACCAGTTGACAAATGCACGAATTTGGGGTGGACAACAGATTCGGTGGAAGGACGTTGACTCTTGGGAACGTCGCGAAATCTTTCAGCTTGGGTTTGGCAGCTTCCACTTGACCATGAACCTACTCTGGTGTATTCTCGAAACTCACTGGGGGACACTAGGTCAAACAGGCAGCTTGACCCATCTCTTTGCTATTCTCGAGAAGGCCCGGCTTGGTGGCGAACATCCCGACTATCACACACTATTGGCTGCTCTGACCCAGATCCTTCACGGTCTCATTCTCAACGCTTGGTGCAACGAATGTGACTACTTGTCTCTCAGTAGCTTTGCAAAAGCTGATCCTACGCCTGGTGTGTTATTGGATTGTGCATTTTGGATCATCGATAAATACGCAACTCCGGAACCTCTGTTTGAGCACATGAACCCAAAGGTACCGCCTAAGGATCTAGACTCTGGAGTCGAATCTACTAAGCCGGTGATTGATGTCGTACACAAGAACATTGTACTGCTGACCTGCGATCTCCTCTGTGTCACGGAACTAGTCAACGCCATCTCCACCGGGGACTTTGGGCGAGTTGAGGATATCCTACCCATTCTCACGTGTATGTTCCAAGGATCTGGGTCCAACAATTACTCGATGGAAATCCTCCACCTGCTCTTCAATATCAAGGAGGTCTGGACTCCTGCATTTGCGTAAGTCCTATTTGATCTGCCTTGTGTTGCTGACTCCCGGGTTCATCACATAGCGATATTATGCGCGACAATATGCTCGTAAATCCCTCTGGACTTCCCGGTCATGCTATGGGGATCGACTTGAACATCAAGCACCTCATTCGATACCTCAAGGTATTTCTCTTAACTGCGCATCGTACATAATGGCTGAGGGAATGGGGCATCTTAGACACTCTTTGCCACCAAAGGGATCTACTCGAATTGGGACCGACTTGGCAACATTTCTGCCGGTATTAACTATCTTCAACTGGTAAAGAAACAAGTCACAAAGTCACTCAAGTCAGGGTACCAAGGGTCCACACATACAGACGTCGACACGTCTGCTCTCGTCTGGCGCATCGCAAACAAAGCAAGAGAGCTTGAACTGCAGACTACGATTGTCGACCGGGAGGATAATTCGACATCGCGCCCGGTTGCCGACATCTTTACAACAGGATTCAAGAAGTTTCAGACATCATCCCTAGCGACATTCAACAAGAAACTCGCCAATATGAGACAAGGAAGCCCAGGTCCAAACTGTTGGAACGTGATAAGTACGTAAGGACCTTATCTATAGCAGTTACGACATTACGGTAGTATGTTTGCCTATTACGGTAGTTGGGATACGTACTACAATGGGCGCAATACGCCCTCTAGGCGAGAGAAGTCCTATGACTATCTCGAAGTGGTAGTTTACATCAGGCGTGTGTAAAAACGCGATATTGTGGACGCCTGTACTCATCACTTTTACACAAATGGTCAGGGTAGGACCATAGAGTATAAAGTCCCTCCTATGGGGAGGGAGGCGAATAGACATTCACTCTCTTTCTCACTTGTGCACCCTCTCCACGCTACAGTCTCTCAACCTACTCTAAGGTGAGAACGTGCATTCCTGTTTGCTGCGTGCATTGCTGCGCAACAGGTTATGGGCCCTGCTACAGGGTTTGCCGTCGCACTCTTTGATAGAGTTGCGCCCGTGGTCACTGCCCACCACGTTGTTACCTTTGAAAAGAGGTACTCGTGTGGTTGTAGGCTCTAGACTCAGGGAGGCTCCCTGGTTACTAGCAACCCAGTATTGTGCTCTTGAGGAGCACACAGACTTGGCCAATCGCCTATCTAAACAAGGTTCTATTGCGCGTCCAATTAATTTTGGAAAGGCGAATAGCTTAACCTTGGGGTGACGTCGAGCAGGATCGTCCGGCTTATTGGCATTGATGTTCTCAATGTCAAGATGGGTTTTTCGACCCATTCTGTTGGAAATAGCCTAATACTGGGCTATTGTTGTGCTTAGTATTGCCAAAGGCGATGCTGGCATTGACAATCTTTTGTTTCACACAGTATTGTTATTATAGTAACGCAATACTGACGTTCGCAAAAGCCAACAGATCCATACAAACCATGTCCTCTCAACTCACTCAGCTTGTCCCCGTATTTGATGGCTCTAACTGGGCCACTTGGTCTCAACAGATGACCGCTTTCTTCATGTCCCAAGGGCTTTGGGGCTACGTTGCTGGCACCATTGCCCAACCTCCTGTTGCCAAAGTTGCTGACAGAGCAGCTTGGAACAAGAGCGATGAGATGGCTAGGGGTAATCTCACCCTTCGCCTCACCCCTGCTATTCAGCAGGCAGTCACTGGGGCTACTTCCCAGGCGCTCTGGACTTCCGTAAAAGACCGGTACGGTGCGGTGTCCATGCCCCGCATCTACAAAGACTTCAAAGAAGCGATTTCTATTTGCTTCAATACGAATCAGCACCCCGCTCCCCAGTTCGAGAAGATGGCCGCCGCCTTTTCTCGTCTAGGGAACGTTACTGTTGGTACTGGCCCTGCCGCCACTAACCTCACCATTAAGCCTCAGTTGCAGGCCCTTATTGCGATGTCCGCTCTGCCCCCGAAATGGGAGCACCTTATCCCCATTATGTGCAACAATCTCCCTGTTGCAGATCTCAAACTTGAGACTGTATCGGCTTGTGTTGAAAGCCAGTACGAGACGGAGACTAACCGCGGACAGCATAAGGCCGCCCAAACAGCGCAGAAGCTTTCTGCCGTTAAGCGGAAGCGCGCTGACCCTCGCTTTACCAAGCAGGGTTCGCAGCAGCAGTCTAGTGCTCCCGGCCCGTCCAATCAGCAGCAGCCTTTTAGGCAGCGCGGAGGACGTGGATCTGGAAGAGGCAAAGGCAAAGGGAAAGGCAAGGCACCTGCCCGTGCTCCACAGCACTCGCATATTGCCTCCGTCGCCGCACTAGCCCCTCCTACTTCCCACAAGGTGACTCATATTGGGTCATCTGGTGTCTCTACCAGGACAGAAGTCGAATCATCCTCGCCTCAGAGGACTCCCGGCTTCTTCCCTTCTGTCAACAAGGCACTTTCGCTCGCTGAACGGCTGGATGTACCTGCTACAGTCCAGACCGTAAAGACGCTCGAGCAGCGCTTCGCAGACGTTGACGCTATCATGCGTCCTCGTATTGAACGGTTCATGGACGAGGAGTATGACTCCGAAGTCGATATTGACATGTCGCAGCAGCCTTCGGGCAGTGCACAGCCGATAATGAACATAGACGGATTAGATGACACGGAGATATTTGGTGAGCAGTCAAATGCTCTCCAACTTGACTTGTCGGATCTGACATTAAGTGATATGACTTCTGATACAGAAAGTCGCGCTCCCACACCTCCTTACGTCAATCCTGCTTCAATTGTTGAAGCAACAGTCAGGTGGGCTACTACTGGCGAAAGCCGTTTCCCTCCTCGATCTCGTTCTAATGAGCGAATCGAATCTATTTGGCGCAGTAATCAACAGTGGCTGCGAGATCACGAGATGCCAACGGACCCCCGTTTTGGCACTCTTATCTCTCCGGCCGCCACAGGCCGTTCACTGACACCGGAGTCTTTTTTAACCGGACCCGATGAGAACACCCTTGATTGGGGTTCTTGTGATGAAGAACAGTACATCTTTTCTTCACTTCGCACATCACATGCTGATAACGTTACAGAATTAGCCCTGCCCCCAAAAAGTCTAGGGGATGGCAAATGTAATGGATACGTATATCTACGGGAATCGCATGTACTAGTACCGAAGTCGCTTGATATGTACAATATTAGCAGCGCTCTCCTCGATTTACTTTGAGTGTGAGCACAATGAGTACTTCAGTCAATGTGCAGAGTGTATAAAGCGTACACAAAATATGTGGCTCCTTGACTCAGGAGCTTCAGCACACTTCACTAATAATCTTAGTGATTTTATCGAGTACAACCCAATTGCTAAGTCTGAAAGGATGCCTGTTAAGACTGCAGCACAAATGCTATACGTTGAAGGAACCGGTTCTGTCTTGCTTGAGCATTACGTCGCAGACAAACCTGTAATTACTCGGGTATATCCGGTTCTATATATTCCACGCATAAGCATACGTCTTCTGTCTATGGGTGTCTTCTTACAGCAAGGTTTGCGCGTTTTGGGGAATTCGCAGCATATTAACTTGCTACGTAAAAACAAAAAGATTGTCCAATGTAAACCCCTTCTCCACAGACAATCCCTATATTGGCTAGATGCCTCTATATCCACTCTAACTGAGTCGCATATTGCAAACCAGTCTGCGTTACTTAATGTAGACTATGACCTTATGCATCGTCGCCTCGGTCACCCATCTAAAGAGGTTCTAAGACGAGCTAAGGAACACACTAAGGGCTTTCCAGAAGGGATTATAATTCCCTCCTCTGATGTAATATGTCCTGGGTGCGCGCAAGGCAAAATGCCTGCTGCCTCACATCCTCCGTCCGATACAAGGGCTAAAGCCTCTTTCTCTCGGATTCATTCCGATTTGAAAAGCTTCCCTATACCGTCATACCATAAATACAAGTATTTTATCGTCTTCTTTGACGATTATACTTCCTTTGCATGGATCATTCTTTTACGGGATAAAGCCTCTGCTATTACGGCACTTAAGCAGTGGCTAGCGTTAATTAAAAATCAGTTTAACGCAACCATTAAAGAATGGATGTCAGATGCCGGCGGTGAATACAAATCGGATGCCTTCCTAAAGCAGCTTAAGGATGCTGGCATAACAGTGCTACAGTCTGCGCCACATACGCCACAGCAAAATGGGTGCGCTGAGCGCTTTATGCGCACTATAATGGACAAAGCTCAGGCTATGCGCCTTGATGCTTGCTTACCACAGAGTTGGTGGGAATTTGCAGTACTTCATGCTGCACATTGTTATAATAGAACCCCCATAAGTCGCCTTCAATGGCAGACTCCTTACAAACTATTACACAATGAAGTCCCAGACATATCGCATCTCAGAGTATTCGGATGTGGCGCATATGTACATATTCCAGAAGCTCGCCGGGTCAATAAACTTTCTCCCAAAAGCGAACTGATGATCTACCTTGGTAGAGGAGCTGGAATGAAGGCTGATGTCTTCATGCGCACGCCTAATACCTTGTTCTACTCAGACAAGGCACTCTTTGATGAAGCGTTATTCCCTAGGTGTCCTAAGGACAATACTAGGAGCATACCCTGTGGTGTAACTCAGTTAGATGAGACAGTTCCTAGTGAGCAGTCTAAAGACAACGCCGCTCCCGGTGATGATGACGACCTACCACCTGAGCCTCCTATTGTAAAAGGGAGAAGCGCTCCCCAGCCGGCCGCTGGACCTCCTCCTAGCACTTCTGCTGGAGGATCTGGATCGCAGCTACCTCCGCCTTTACCCCCTGTTCCAGTACCTGGTCCTAGTGAACCTAGGAGATCGGGGCGTATAAGGAGACCAGTTACTCGTCCTGATAATGTCTATGGAGATAGGCCTCCTACAGCGATTATTCGTGACATTGCGCGGACTCGCACATGGCGACAATTGACTGAAACACAGCCGGGTAGCTCCCAGCAGCGTTCTAGTCAAGATCAGACGGTTTCAGGCGATGTTCCTGAACAAGCCGAATCTGATTCTTCCAGTGCTCAGAGTGATAATCCGCAGGATTCAGACGAAGTAGATCAGCAATTACTGATCCGCCTAGCTCAGGAAGGCGGAGTCAAATTTCTAGATCTTCTGCTCGCCAAAGCAGTTTCACCAACAGATCTAGAGTCACCTGATACCTCTAATATTCGTGAATGGACCTATAAGGACATTCAAAAAATGCCAAGTGAACTCCAGGGGGAGTGGCGTAATGCGTGCAAAGAAGAGCTTGACTCTCTTCGCAAACGCAGAGTCTATGATCTTGTTAACCCGCCGCAAGGCAGAAGGGTAATTAAGAATAGATGGGTGTTTGACTTAAAGTCAGACGGCCGTAAAAAGGCCAGGCTAGTAGCCAAAGGCTTTTCTCAGGTTGAAGGCATAGATTATGACGAAATATTCTCACCAGTGGTACGGTTTGAGACTGTCCGGATGATGCTCGCACTTACAGCGCTGAAGGATTGGCACATCTCTGGACTTGACGTCAAAACTGCCTTCCTTTATGGAGACCTCGATGAGGAACTCTATATGGAACAACCTGAAGGGTTTAAAGACCCTAGCCAACAAAACAAAGTCATGCGCTTAAGGAAAGCTATATACGGACTTAAACAAGCTGCACTCGCTTGGTGGAGAGCGCTGGATAAGTCTATGAGTTCCCTAAGCTGCACACGACTTCAATCAGACTCAGGTCTGTTTGTTAACGACAACAAAACAATTGTAGTTATTGTTTATGTCGATGACGTCCTCTTCTTAGGAAGAAATAAAAAGGACATAGCATCCCTGAAGAAGCGCTTCATGGAGATATGGGAATGCAGAGACTTAGGTGATACCAAAGAGTTTCTACGCATGCGCATACTACGTTCTAAAGGAAGAATCCTGTTAGATCAGCAGGATTACCTTCAGAAAGTGCTGCAGCGTTTCAAACTGATTAACGCCAAATCAGTACCTACCCCACTACCGGAAGGGTATCATCCATCCCCTAATAAGGGAACTGCAACCCCAGAGCTCCGCGCGTCATACCAACAAGTGATAGGATCTCTCCTATACATTATGATTGGTACACGACCAGATATTGCTTATGCTGTTACCAAAATGGCACAGTTTGCAGCCAATCCGTCTGAGGACCATATGAAGCGTGCACTTTACATCTGCCGCTACTTACTTGGTACCTCTAATTATGCTTTAGTCTTTGATGGCAAAAGTGACGGTGGTATAATAGCATATGCAGACTCTGATTGGGCTTCAGACCCAATTACGAGAAAGTCCACTACGGGCTACTTAGTAAAGATGGCTAATGGAGTGTTCTGCTGGAACTCTAGAGCGCAGAAGTCTATCGCGCTCTCATCCACTGAAGCAGAGTACATGTCGCTGTGTGATACAAGCAGACAGTTGGTCTGGATCCGTTCGCTCTTTAGTGAGCTCGGAATTAATCTTGGACCGATTCCATTATGCGGAGATAATCAAGGCTCCATATTCTTATCTTCTAATCCTGTTCAGGAGAAATGGATCAAACATATTGATCTACATCACCATTACATACGTGATGTGATCCGTGAAAAGAAGATAGAGTTATTCTTCATTGAAGGAGCTGAGAACCCCGCAGATCTCTTTACTAAGAATCTGGGTCGTATTAAGTTCCTTAAATTCAGGGAACAGCTAGGGCTAGAGTTTGGTGCGCTGCCGTGCACGAACACCATGTCTGATGATGGAGATCCGTGATGGAGAGCGTGAAGGAGCTATTGTACTCTCGCGTACACCGCTTCTTCTTGAGGAACATACGTTTCTCTATGTTCATCTGCGTTATGAGCAATCGTCTCCTCACAGGACAGAAAAACCTTACTCTCAAAAGACATGGTACAATGTCGCTTTGATTAGCAGACAAATGACTCTAAGCCTTTCATTGAACTACCAGAGGGAAGTTCGCATGTCCTGTCCCTAATGGGGACATAATAATGGGATGTCTGAGTTGGAAAATGTCGTTGACATTCACAACTTGATGAGACGTGTTAGAGTCGGGTTGGACACCACTCTACTAATCGACTCTGAGGCAACTTTCACTCGATGCTCTTACCCAGAGCTCGTGAGGACGCTGCTATTTGCTTAGACGCGCTTTAATTAGCTGCACTAAGCAAGGGGGAGTGTTGGAACGTGATAAGTACGTAAGGACCTTATCTATAGCAGTTACGACATTACGGTAGTATGTTTGCCTATTACGGTAGTTGGGATACGTACTACAATGGGCGCAATACGCCCTCTAGGCGAGAGAAGTCCTATGACTATCTCGAAGTGGTAGTTTACATCAGGCGTGTGTAAAAACGCGATATTGTGGACGCCTGTACTCATCACTTTTACGCAAATGGTCAGGGTAGGACCATAGAGTATAAAGTCCCTCCTATGGGGAGGGAGGCGAATAGACATTCACTCTCTTTCTCACTTGTGCACCCTCTCCACGCTACAGTCTCTCAACCTACTCTAAGGTGAGAACGTGCATTCCTGTTTGCTGCGTGCATTGCTGCGCAACACAAACCACTGGCAGTCTGAAGTTGATGAGATTGCCCCATGTCAAGTAATAGAAGACGAGGGCGTAGAGGATTCAGATGTCTCAGGGGAATTGTTGGTACTTCACGATGACTAGGAATTGCATAAATACAATATTATACTCGCTTTCGCTTTCATTGCATTACCGACTGCCCAGGAATACACGCGTAGTCCTTATTAAACTGTGTGATGACCTTGAATATCTTTGCAGACCACTCGGTTTCCCAGTCAACCGACTTGTCCAACAATTCCCTTATTTCCTGTGCAGTTTTTATTTTTCTCGGGTCTGCACGTACTAGAACAGCTCTCTGTGTACCTGAGAGTATGAGGTCAGGAGGCCGGACAGCACGGAGTCAATCTGCTGAGTGCTCAAGCTTCAGCCACTCGATAAGACGGGTGTTACGTTCGGCCCGGAAGTGGACACTGACATCACGGATATGACACTGCGTCAGCAGTATATTGTCATGGACTTGTTGGATCAGTCAGCCGGGTAAGCTCCGGCGCATGTGATTGTGTACAATAACGGATCGGATCATGACTCAATGTGACTCGTACTAGGATAGTCATACTAGGGTTCGCTCTACTTACGCTACTGGCTAGTACCTCTTGGAGCGGTGCTTGAAAGCCCGCAAGTATCTGTATAAGTAGAGTACTGTGAAGACCAGGATCGGCATCTTGGTCTTCTTCCAAATACCACCACCAGTCTCCGCTCTACAGGGTACTCCCCCTTGAAGTGAGTTGTCCGACATATCCCTCTAGACCAAGGGATCCCTCGTGACTCATCCCTGTTCCCTCATGACAGTGGACAGCTATCCCATCGGCAGTGTCTGTCATTGCGTCTATCTCTATCTCAACCCCCGTGTCACATCTCCTTACACGCTCTTGTACGTCATTGATCATGACTCTTGGGACGACCTTCGCATAGTATCAAGTCCGCCCCTACACTTACCTTTGGGGGACGATTTACACGGATACGAAGACCATACCGGACATCTACAAGTCCATCCAGTGGACTTCCCCCAAGCCCGAGTTAACTGCAACTACCATAGCAAGAGGATCGCCACCCACTCCGAAGCCTAAGTCAGGCAAGCGTTCGTGGTAAACGCTACAACAGGACTCCAGAGATGGACGTTCTTGCACAGGGCGATAGGTTTTATTCGTTCGTTTTGCCTTTTGTGCAGGAGACGGGGGTGGAGGAGCCGCAGCGAGCTTCCCAGGGAGGAGGTCTTGCAAACTGAAGTATTCCCCGTGACAATCCACGGCAGTACAACAGTGAGCCATTGTGTATACAAGTGCTGTTAACAAGAGATAAGCCATTGGTCCCGATGACGAGACATTTCATACCAGAATTAGAACTGTCGTCCAGATAAGAAGCAAACTCGGCACGAAGACAGGTTCTACTCTTCACTAAATTGATGCATGAAAATGGTGCACGTTCACGTCGTTTTGAGCTCGACTTCAGTGGGCCCCTAGGACGGTCAGGGTCACCCAAGTCGCCTTCAGTGTACTTGTCCAGAGAGATATCATGAACCCAAGGTTCATAGAAGATAACAAACAGAGCATCATCATCTGAGTTACGAAGGGCGCATCCACCACGCTGAAGTACATCGACCATAGATCCAGGTAGCCCAGCTGTGCAGACGATCTTGACGTCTGGGAAGTCAACACCCTAAGGTAGTATATCAGCGCTACGCCGGTGACGAAGACAAGACATTGCCATACGACAGATTGACCCGATGTCGCTACCAAAATACGACAAGTCCCAGTTGACTCCGTAAAAGCCGAGTGAGTGAGCTGTAGATACCTCTGAGACATCGTGCTGTGGTAATGCCTAACTATACCCTTGTCTCGATATTCAACCAGAAGACATGAATCCAGGTGCGTGGCAATCTGGCAAGCCAACTCCTTTTTGTCCACGAAGATGAGAACACAGGGCTGAGATCTCATAGAAAAAGGAGATGCGAGGAAGCATTCATAGTTCTGGAGATCATTGATATTGTTTATAACCTCGTGAGTTGTGTAAACCGTATTTGGGCGATTCGAAGTTATATGAATGGCATCATAGCCCGGGCGCAAGAGCTTCTTCTCGACTGTGGCACGTATATGCGGCGGAAAAGTAGCAGACAACATAGTCCAGCACACACTCTGAGGAAGGATTGCCTTTAGTTCATCTAGACGACCCCACGCTGGATGAAAGGCGTCAAGGCCATAAAGTGATAGACCAGCAGTGTAGACATTGTGAGCCTCGTCAACGAACATGCGCACAACGTGCTTCTGGAACCAGAGATTGCATACAAGAAGAGTGAGCTGAGAGAAGTGACCTTCACGAGATTTAAAAAGCTGTTCGACGGTGACAATCAGGAGTCGGGCATGCCCAGGACAGCGCTCCTTTCCGTCCCATACATTTTCCTGCGAACGTCAGCAAGACTGAACTGATTTGTCGGTGATGATTAGGAGAGGCACAACTCACAGTCCACCACGCATCCTCCCTTGGAGTATCTTCATTTATAACTACTGTCGGAATGCCATACCAGGAATTAAAATCAGATTCTTGCATCATCTGAAGGCACTTCAAGGGTGAAAGAATTAAAGTCACAAGTTTTTTGTTTGGGTCGTCCAGCAGCGCGTTCAGAGTGATTGGTAGTGTCTTGCCACTTCCAGTTCCAGCAGAAATGATACAGTCCTTCTGATTCTGGTTAGCCAAGACGACTCTTAACTGCATCTCGCGAGGCACTTGGGTGGAATTGGTGACACTGTAGCACATGAGTGCAGCCCGATAACAGGTGATCCTGTCGTGTCCATCAAGCGTGTCCAGAAAAGATACCGGTAGACATTCACAGAGACCAATGTTTGATATCAATCGTTCAAGATCCTCACCAGGGCAGGTCCGAAGAAATTGAAGGTGATCGCAGAGCCCTAAAGCAGTATCAAGAGTGTGTGTGGACATCAGAGAAAACACCAGAGCAATGTGACGTGGACGTATTATCTTAGATAAGATAATCAGGCTATGATCAAAGATCCCAGTTACTATATTGAGGACGTCCTACTATACATGGCTGACAGGCAGTGACAGCTCCCGATCATAGTCGCTACCCCCCCCATTTTAAACCCAGCTGCACCAGTTGCTCTATCGAGCGGTCCTTGCGTAGTTGGCACCCCCATAGAGTGGCTGGTTACGAGTCTACCGCTCATCCTCTCGCTATCCAGCTCCAACCATGCGACTCTCCTGCGACCATTCTAGTAACCATACTTCAAGAACAAGTCGACCAGTTCAAACAATCTCGGAGTGCCGATGAGAGGTTGCATAAATGGCTTGACCCAACAATCAACGTACTGTATGCATTCTCGCAGACACTTGGCAAAGGGATTGGTTTGGTGAATATCAATTCATCTGCCGGCGACCTCACTCTGATACCAATTTGGCAGGTTTTCTCTCCTGCTAAAGTGATATTTGCTGGTTGTCCTCCTCTTGGTAAGTGTTACGTTCCTTCTGGACGTATCAATCCGACTTGGATTTGGGACCGGTTTGCTGAGTGTACGCGTCGAAGGTCTTCAATATCCCGTAGGCGACAGCTAGGGCGATACGCAGAGTGTGACCAAGGTAGGCGAAGCAAAGGACGATGATGGTGAAGTCGAGTATGATGAAGGAGAAGTCGGCGACGTGCACGACTTATAGCAGGGAGCTGATGACGACGAAGAGTTATGCACACAGGACAAGGAGCTAAGGCGCAGGGAAGGGAAGGTATTCCTCAAGATATCAAAGCTAAGGGGTTCATATGCGAACGCCCCTCTACTTATACTACTAGGGCTGGAGCTTTCAAGCCCAGCAACCCTAATACACAGCCACAAACCCTAATATCACAGTCCAATCACAAGCCGTACAAGTCAGCAGTCACATCAGTCACGCATCACACTTCGATCCGGGCGCAAGCTCATCTGGACCCTTCTGGACCAGCTCTAGGCAGGTCACGTGCCAGGTCACGTAACGGCCAGCTTTCATTCCTCTAAGTCGATGGGAAACTTGCCTCGATATGTCTCCACGCGTCATAATGCTCCTGAGTCATAGACCCAAACACGCGGACGTCGTCCTCTTCGAGGAATTCCTCAGGCATCTCGGGCACAAACACAACAGTAAGTGGCCTCGTTTATTCAATCACAAGGATCACTTGTGACATTGGGGGTTCTTAGGCGGCCAAGGAGGTTGAAGCAAGTCAAGACATCATTATCAATATCTTTGAGCGCATCAAAAATTTCTTCAGACAGCTGGAGGTTTATACCAAGGTCCCACCAACTCCGGCAATGGCAGACATGATGGTGAAGATAATGGTCGAGGTGCTGGATATCCTTGGGATGGCCACAAAAGAAATGAAGCAAAGTCGAGCGAGTGAGTTCATCTTTCGACTTATGTTTCTCGGGCCTGATGCACGTTCAGGAAAGTTTCTGAAGAAGGTGGCAGGAATAAGTAAGCTGGAGGATGGGTTGAAGAAGCTGGACAAAATGACAAATGAAGAGGCTCAAATGGTGAATGCGGAGGTGCTGAAGGTTGCACATGACATCAAGAAAAAGGTAGAGGGGGTCGACGAGAATATCAAAGTGGTTGACGAAAAAGTGCAAACGATTATCAACGGTGCGTACACGATGCTTAGCAAGTCATCAACACTATCACCAACTTTGAACCATATAGACGGAAAGGAAGTAGCGACGGAAGCAAAATTGGTCATGCAAACAACGTCGCACAACGTAGGCGACATAAAGGGTTCGTCATCAATCCCGTCATTGTCGGTGGTCGAGCGTCTTACACGCTCACAGGCGTGCAATTACTTAAGAGCCTTAGAGAGTGGCAATCTCCTTTGGATCTGTCCACAAATCACGTCATTGCATCTGATCGTCAACACGAAGGAACGTCAGAGTGGTTCTGTAAAGGCATCACCTTTGAGGAATGGAAGATGACTGGATCCCTGCTGTGGGTCCACGGGAAACGTATGCCCTTCTTATTCTTCATAGCTTCTGTAAACTGATGATCCGCCCATTCCGTAGCCAGCTCTGGGAAAAGCATTCTATGGTTCATTGCTTCTCAACTCTCGCATATCTAGTGGCTGATGATTTCCGAGAAGCTCTGCAATCATCAACGATATCGAAATGCCGCACAAGGCTGGACTAGCCTCCATGGCATACTTTTATTTCGATTTCCAGGATGTCACCAAACAATCCCATCGCGATTTACTTTGCTCACTTCTCATCCAACTTTCCGATTGTTCCGATCAATTCTGCGACATACTCTCTCGGCTCTATGAGGTGTATGGCAAAGGCACGCATCAGCCTAGTGGGCATCAGCAAAATCTAGAAAAATCTTAATATGCTTGGTTTGCTTATTTCATGGATAAGCCTGCAAAGCCATTTTAAGATGCTTATTTCTACTTAGTGAAGTAGTCAGTAAGCATGAGAAAAAACCCAAGTAAATCATAGGTATGTAAAGCATAGCAAGTAAATAAGACATTAGACAGGCAAGTGAAAGCTGGGCTAACCTAGTATAAGCAGAATTACCAAGGAATTCAAATACCAAAAGCAATTTTATTCGTAAGATAAAATATGTACAAGTAGCAAAGTGGTGCCCGTCTGCATCCCCACCGTCCACGCCCATGCCCGCATCACCACCATCGCCACCCGATCCCCATTGTCACCGTCCATGTCCGCATCACCACTGCCCGCATCGCCATCACCATCGCCATCGCCGCCCTCGCTATCCCTGCCGCCGTCCCCATCCCCACCGCCTATGCCACCCGCCGCTGCCCCATCGTCATCGCCATCGTCGTCAGTACCACCACATCCCGGGCCGTTGCTACGTCCATTGTCGTGGTCGTGGTCTTCGTGGTCGTCACTTCGTCGTGGTCGTCGCCATCGTCACTGGCACGTCGTTGCACAGTTGCGCCATGAGTCGCGCACTGGTTGCCGTGTACGCACCGCGGCTGCGTTGTCGTGCACGCCCCGCAGCTGTGTTGTCGCGCACGCCCCACAGCTGCGTTGTTGCGCACGCCCCGCAGCTGCGTTGTCGCGCATGCCCCGCAGCTGCGTTGTCGCACACACCCCGCAGCTGTGTTGTCGCGCACGCCCCATAGCTGCGTTGTTGCGCACACCCCGCAGCTGCGTTGTCGGTTTGATAGGCGTGCAGGGTTCGGTTGTGGTGGTGGTAGGGGCGTGGTTTGGGTCCACGTGGGGTGGTGGATGTCAGTGGTGACATCACCACGGTGGCGTAGCTGCTCGTTAGTGAAAAGAGTGGGTGGACGGGTTTAAAGCACTTACGACTGGGGCGGTGACGTCGGAGGCTGGCGGCCAGCGACCATTGTCATGGGGTGTAATGCCACGGCGGTTGTGCGGCAATGGGAAGCCCTGTGATCGATGTCAGTCTGCTACATATACCATACAGTAACTTACAGTACGTCCAAGTTGAACGTTGAACATGAACGACTTGGACGGAAACAGCGTCTGGCGGAGGCTCAATCTGTGGCATGGGAAATTGAACCATCACCACGACTTAGCCACTTTTTTTTTTGCCACGATTCACCCTCCTCTCAAGAGCGCTGCCGCCCTTAGGTGCGATTTTTCTTTTTCTTTTTTAATTTGTTTAACTGTCTTCGAGCTGCTGTTGCACGCTCCCACCGGCGTACCCCGCGGGTACGCAAGCCACTGCCACGCTGCCAGAACGAGCTGGGCTTCGGTCCAGTGTATCAAGATACATTTTTTTTTTTTTTTTTTTTTTTTCATTTTGATTCGTTTCTCATTGGCGTTACAGAGCCCATATCTTCCTCACTTGCCGCTACTGCACCTGAGTCCTTCAAGCCGCCCACCTCTCCCACCCATGCAAGAGGCATCTGTTGATAAGTGACCCGTGCGCACTTAGCGGCTCGTATGGACACGCAGATAACGGACTGCTTTAGATTAGATATACAGGACATGTAGATTAGATCATTATGATCATTACAATCTCGGACTTATTGTATTCTCTTATCTATGACATCACTGTACAATGACATCATGGACTCCTCTGGACTCCTATTGTATTTCGTCCTTGTACTCATTCCTTTTGTTCTATCCTTATTGTGATGTCACTATGATATCATAGTCTAGGCTTTCTATTTGTTCTTTACACCTTTGTTCTCCTTCTGCACACTCCTTTGTGTCCCTCTGTAGAACAATGACCCTCGTATTGTGTGACTCTCCGTTACTTCTGTTGTACTAGTGTCACTCCCTGTAGCAGTATAAGTAGAGTACTTTGTACGCTCTGGCACCACACCAGTTCTCATCTGTTGTGTGCCAGGTATGTCTCCTATTCTGTAATAACACCAGTTCTCATCTGTTGTGTGCCAGACCTCACATCTGCTTCACTTGCAAGACTACTCTGTTGCTGCTTCCAGTTTACCACATATCTCACCACAGTCTACTTTGCCACTGTGAGTATGTCCTCTATGTTTACTGTTCATCAGGTTATGGGCCCTGGTGCCCAAGCCACTCCACTTGGCTGGTCACTGTGTTCCTAGGATCACACACCAGGTCAAGGTCTGTCTGGGGCCTCACCAGCCTTGCCCAAGGCAGTGGACACTGAGGCGTCAGTTGTCACTGCTGAGGAACCTCCTGTACATGTACTGCCCAGTAGTCCTACTTTCACCCCCACTGTTTTCCTAGCCCCTGCGCTATGCGCAAGGAGATTGGATCTGGTAGCCCCTTAATCCATATCCAGGTGTGCATGGCCCACTGGGCTGTGTATTGTGGAGCTTAGCGCCAGCTGTCTCTGGTGCTCCACACTGGGCGCAGGATCTCCTCACCATGGGAGTGTAAAACCTGGTTCAGACTCTGGGGGGTGTTCACCTTATGGTGTTCTGCAACCAGACTCCTGCCTTGTAGCGGCAATGGGAAAGGATTCAGTGAAGCCACTTGTGGCGATGAGGCAACCAACAGGCCGAGAAGGCTGAGGTAGACAGCCTTGGGCTCTGAAAGCATCATTTCATATCCCCCTGACGCAAACTAGTGAGCCATGTCTTAGACACATCCTGGCTGGCAGCTGGCTCCTAGTATGGCAAAGGGATCTTCCAACCTGGGCCTAGCCCTTGTATCACTGGCATACCACAGGAGGCAGGACGCGTTAGCGTTCTGGCCTTACAGATTCACAGACAGGAGTGACTACCCCATCACATCTTGCAACTGTTATGAAGCACTGTCGCTGACTGCTCCTCGGCGATAGATAAATCATCCCTATGTCTGGCCAATCATCCCACGCTGCCTCGCCCACTGGTGCCACCGGTGCGGCTGCAGGCGCCACAGCAGGGGGCTCACTCCCCCCTTTTCCCACTGGGTCCACACCCTCCTCACGCATCGCCAATGCCTATGGCAACTCTTTTGGCATGCCCTCAGGCATCCACCTCAGCAGGTTTGACGGGTCAAACTGGAACGAGTGGTCTGGGACCCTGGAGGCCATCCTCACGCTGCACGAAGCTGAGGATGTGTTCCACCTTCAGGTCCCTCCCTCTGGAGTCACCTCTGATGAGTGGGACTCTGTCCAGCGTCGGGCAAAGGCGTACCTCCGCCTCTACCTGAAACCCGACGTCTACTCCCTCGTTGCCGACCCTCTAGCCTATCCCACCTTTAAGTCAAAGTGGGACAAGCTGAAGGATGTCTATGCTGGTGCTAGCGGAAGCACCACCATATTTAATTTGTGGATTCAACTCACCCAAGCCCGCCTCGACGACTCCGCGCCCATGGCCTCACAGTTGGCCAAGCTCAATGAGCTGCGGGTCGGCCTTACCAACGCACAGATGGGTGTCACTGACACCCAATTCTGTCTTATTCTTCTCCACGCCCTGCCAGCCTCCTACGAGGTTCTGGCATCCACCATCCTCGCCAGTGGCGCCCCCTCGAAGCTCAAGCACGCTGAAATAATTGCGCGCATTGTTTCCGAAGAAGCGCGTCGTACTGGCCCCTCAGGCTCCTCCCTCAACAAGGCTGCCCCCATTAGGCCCACCAGCAGTGGCCCACGTAAGAAGAGAGACCATTCTCAACTTACCTGCCACTACTGCAACAAAAAGGGGCATATCAAGCCTGACTGCAGGCAGAGGAAGAAGGATGAGGCTGCGGGGAAGTTGAAGGACACAGGCAACAAGGCTGCCAACTCCCATGTACTAGTACCTACCACCGCCTCCATTAAGGAGGTCAATGATGAGCCCGCCATTAACTGGGTGGACAATGCAGTTGGAGTTGCCTTGTATGCTGCCTCGCGTGTGCGTTGGATGATGGACAGTGGTGCCACACACCACATCACACCACATCGGTCCGATTTCAAGGACTATACCCCGTGCAAAGGTGCTGTGCGCCTTGGGGACAAGTCCACCATCGACCAAGTTGGTGTAGGCTCCGTCGTCTTCACTACGAGCCAGGGCCTTCCAATTACCCTCAGCAATGTGCTACATCTTCCACAGGTGAAGACACGCTTCTTGTCGACGCGTGCCTTAGCACAAAAAGGTGCAGAAGTGGCCTTTGACAGTGGCTCGTTTAAAATATCTGTCAAAAAACAATGTGTAGCTATTGGCTACTTGGAGGACAACCTCTATTGGTTGGACGCTTCAAGCATTGGCCTCAATGCTCACATCAAAAGTGCTGCCACCACTCTTGATATCTGGCATCAGCGCATGGGACACATCTCCTCTGCTGCTCTCAAGTCATACGGTCCCTCTGCCACTACTGGCATGGACATTGACAGCTCTACCACGCATACAGCTGTGTGTCGTGGGTGCGAGTTGGGAAAATCCACTCGCCAACCTTTCTCTGCGTCCTCCACCAAAAGGACAACCCGCATTTTTGAGATTGTACACAGTGACCTCGCCGGTCCAATGCAAACTCAGTCCCTACAAGGCTCCACGTACACCGCCACCTTCATAGACGACCACTCCAAGCATGCAGTGGTGTACTTCATTAAGTCGAAGGATCAGTTTGTGAAAGCGCTGCAGATGTATTTGGCCTGGGGTGAAACCCAGACGTCCCATAAACTGCGCGCACTCCACTCTGACCGCGGAGGCGAGTACATGGCGAGCCAAGTACAGGACATTCTCAAGCAGAGAGGGATAGAGCATCACCTTACGATGCCAGGTTCACCACAGTCGAACGGAAAAGCCGAGCGGTTTAACCGCACCATTACGGATAAGGCAATGGCCATGCTACACACAGCAGGCATGTCTAAAGGCTTCTGGGAGCATGCAATGAGCACTGCGGTACACATCTATAACCGCTCTCCCACCCGTACGCTTAAGTGGCGCACACCCTATGAGCTCTGGTACTCTGGCAAAGTACCAGATGTCTCTCACTTGCGCATCTTTGGATGCAAGGGGTACATGCACGTACCCGCTGATAAGCGTCGCAAATTGGATGCGAAGGCCATTGAGGTCACGCTTATTGGGTTTGAGCCCGAATCAAAGGGCTATAAGCTCTGGGACCGCCAAACCCGCTCTGTCCGTTTGTCCAGGGATGTGACATTCGACGAGAGTAGCTTCCCGTCCCTTCAGGGTGCTGGGACACACCCACCACCTTCTCAAGTGGCCTCACCACCACTACCTACACCAGTAATTGCCGTACCTAGCACGTCGGTGTTACCACCACAGCGAGCACCCTCCCCTACACACTCTGACAGTAGTGAGGAGGATGTCGAAGACATTTTAGACCCCACACAAGAGCGCCCACACACGCCACCACCACCTGCCCCACCCACTCTTCCTGTCACACCTAAGCGTGAACAGCCCCCTCTGACATCACCACCGCCACGTCAAAGTGCAACGCGCATTATGCGCAATGTCCCTCCTCCCTCACCAGATATGCCTGGTGGTTTTGAGGACCGCGCACAGCGTAGTCAGCTGTTGCGTGAGATGGACAATGCACCTAGACGCTCTGCCCGTGCACCAGTGCCCAATCCCCGCTACTTCACAGCGGATAATGTGGCCACACGTGGTAGAAGGCTGGGGTTTGCAGAGCTGTTAGCTGCAGCTTATGTCGGAAGAGATCCTGCATCCTATGCAGAGGCCATGCGGTCTGTGGATGCAGGTGAGTGGACAACGGCGTGTCAGTATGAGATGGATGCGCTCGCCAAGAATGGCACATGGGAGTTAGTAGATCTCCCGCCTAATCGCAAGGCAGTAAAATCCAAATGGGTCTTCAAGCTCAAAGCGGATGGCCGTTACAGAGCTCGCTTGGTGGCTAAGGGGTTTACGCAAATCCCTGGCATAGATTTTGATGAAACCTTCTCTCCCGTCGCACGATTCGAGTCGCTGAGATTACTTCTGGCGTTGGCCGCGCTGGAGGACTGGCACATCCATCAAATGGATGTCAAGTCTGCGTTCCTCAATGGCGTGCTTGACAAGGAGATCTACATGGAGCAACCACAAGGGTTCATCACCACTGGTGCAGAGACGAAGGTGTGTCGCCTAGTCAAGGCGATATATGGTCTCAAACAAGCCTCCCGTGCATGGAACTTGCAATTCCATGGAGTGCTACTAGCACTCGGCTTTAAACGGACGTTTGCCGATGCCGGCGTATATGTGTTGCCTCAACGAGAGGGGGATGGACCACTCTTCGTTATCGTTTACGTTGACGACATCACAATTCTGGGTGCTTCTCTGGAGAGAATTAAGCGTCTTAAGTTGGATCTTTCTGAGTGCTATGAGATGACAGATCTCGGGGAGATAGAATCATATCTAGGAATGCGCATTGTGCGCGACTGCTCCCTCAGACGCATCGAAATAGACCAGTCTGGCTATGTCAAGGATGTCCTTGAACGCTTTGGCATGTCTGATGCCACACCACACTCCACACCCTTGCCCGCTGGTGCTGACGAGCACCTTCATAAATATACGGGTCAGGCTACTGCCTCTGACATTACGCACTACCAGTCACTCATTGGTAGTCTGCTGTACGTTCAGATTGGCACTAGACCGGACATTTCCTTCGCTGTGTCACGACTGGCGCAGTATGCAGCGAATCCTTCCCCCCAACATCTGCGACTTGCGCAATATGTCCTGGCTTACTTAGTAGGCACTGTGGATATGCGGATAGTCTATGATGGCGCCAGTGGAGACGGCCTTGTTGGCTACTCTGACTCTTCCCTGGGTGACCAGGTTGACGACAGACACTCCACTTTGGGTTATGTGTTCCTATTAGCCAATGGTGCAATAAGCTGGTCTTCGCGAAAGCAAAAGACAGTGGCCCAAAACACTACAGAGGCGGAATACATGGCCATGACCGATGCGGCCAACCAAGCCGCTTGGTATCAGAGCTTCCTTTTGGAACTCGGGTACGAGGTCGACGACCCCATCCCACTGCATGGTGACAACAAGGGTGCCATTGACTTGGCCTTGAACCCTGTCACTGGGAGGCGATCGAAGCACATTGCCATTAGGCATCATGTCATTAGGGAGTACATCGAAAAGAGGACCATCACTCTTATTAGAACCCCTACTCTGGAAATGGTCGCAGACGGCTTTACCAAGTCGCTCGCGCGCACCCTGCTCCAACAACACAATGTTGACATGGGCTTGTGCTAAATCCTAGATTGCTGATCACGGGGAGATGTTGATAAGTGACCCGCGCGCACTTAGCGGCTCGTATGGACACGCAGATAACGGACTGCTTTAGATTAGATATACAGGACATGTAGATTAGATCATTATGATCATTACAATCTCGGACTTATTGTATTCTCTTATCTATGACATCACTGTACAATGACATCATGGACTCCTCTGGACTCCTATTGTATTTCGTCCTTGTACTCATTCCTTTTGTTCTATCCTTATTGTGATGTCACTATGATATCATAGTCTAGGCTTTCTATTTGTTCTTTACGCCTTTGTTCTCCTTCTGCACACTCCTTTGTGTCCCTCTGTAGAACAACGACCCTTGTATTGTGTGACTCTCCGTTACTTCTGTTGTACTAGTGTCACTCCCTGTAGCAGTATAAGTAGAGTACTTTGTACGCTCTGGCACCACACCAGTTCTCATCTGTTGTGTGCCAGGTATGTCTCCTATTCTGTAATAACACCAGTTCTCATCTGTTGTGTGCCAGACCTCACATCTGCTTCACTTGCAAGACTACTCTGTTGCTGCTTCCAGTTTACCACATATCTCACCACAGTCTACTTTGCCACTGTGAGTATGTCCTCTATGTTTACTGTTCATCAGCATCTCTGTGCTTCCCCACCCTTCAAGCACCTTCCGCCGCCTCTGCCTTAAGCCCGTGGCCGTCGCCTCCACCCCTCGCCGCATGCAGGTCCACCTACCCCCACCCCGTCACAGCGTGCAAGAGCTGCCATGATGCGGCACGCAAGACCAACCACGATACTAACCCGCCGCGTACAGGTCCCCGCCCAGGACACTGCTAACGGTACACCCCGACGAATCAAAAAGTACGTTATCAGTTCGTTCGAGCCCACAATGTGCTGACGCTGGTTGCAGGCCCACGCGGATACCTTGCGTGCCACGTCCACCACTGCCTGCCAGGGGCCCATGTGCACATGACAACGATGACGCAACCGTGGACGATGGCGGCGGCGACAGTGAGGTGACATCGCCACGACGGCGGCGACGATGGTGAGGCGACATCGCCACGGCGGCGACGATGGTGAGGCGACATTGCCACGACGGTGGTGGCGGCGACGGCGACGATGATGGCGACAACAACAACAACGGCGATGGAGGCACGATGATGGCGAGGTAGCGGCGGAGGGCGGCGGGGACAGCAGTAGGGGTATGGCCTCCTTTGTATATTACCTGTAGATATTGTAACCCTATGAAATAAAGTTGATTTTCCTGTATTTTGAAAGCTGTGTGATAATCAGATTGCTTAGTAGTTGACTTAAGACTGCTTATACCAAGGCTTATATTTGTGTTGAGCCTGGTGGAGCCTGCCCAAGAAAGAGTCCAAGTCGAAAATAAGCCAGACAATAAGGTCAATAAGCTGCAATTAAGTCAAGTTCAGAGCGAGGCTTGACTTAATCCAAGCAGGGTCAGGCTTAGCAAAATCTGGCTTTAGGTTGCTTAAAACTGTTGTTAAGTCATATTAAGCACTGTTAAGGACCATTAAGAAAAATCAACATTTTCCTGATGTGACAGTGCATTGACTTGCTGCCTGAAGGAAATGCTCACCCTTCCTAATCACCGTCCCGTTTATCTGATTATGGATGCTCTTGACGAGTGTCCCAATACCTCCGGGATTCCATCCGCTCACGAACAGGTCCTTGACCTCATGAAAGAGCTCGTCTCCCTGCAAATATTAAATCTTCATATCTGCGTGACCAGTCATCCAGAGGTCGACATCTGGTACGCGCTTGAGTGCCTTCCGCTTTGTTCAGTTTCCCTTCACAACGAAAGCGGGCAAGAGAACATCAGTATTTGTACGGGTTGCTTGACGGGGGTTGTACCACCTGGCTACAGGTGGCACCACCTGGTACAACCCATAAAGTTAGCAATTTGGCATGTCCACAAGCCATGTCTAATCCTTCAACAAGTTTCTTACAGAGTGATGACCAGCAAGCAGGACAAGTTCAGAAAGTCATACAAGTCCAAGTATTAGGCATATCCACTAAGTTAAATATGTGTCATATATTTGTCATATCACATTTGTCATCATATTTATCATATCATATCTGTCATCATATTAGTCATATCATATCACATATTAGCCATATGATGGTGAGGTCACACGATTTGCAGCATAAAAATAATATTCTATTCAAAATCAAACAAATACATGGGTACTAGTACTACAGTGGGAGCCGTGTTGGTGGTGATAGTGGCGGGACGGCGGTGGCGGGGTCGGGGTCATGACGTGGCATGCAGCTTCATGTTGCGGCGGGTCGACAGTTTTGTGCATGGCGGGCCGGCGTGGTGCTGGAGTGCCGAGTGCCGTGGGTCGAAGTTGGTGGGATGGGTCTGCCTTGCTGGCGTCGCGGCAGGTTGGCGATCGCGAGGTTTTGCGCGTGGTACTGTAGTAAAGTTGTGCTGGCGTGGTGGTGGCATGGCGCGGTTGACGGTCGGGGGGGCTGGGCCGTGACGTGGGTGGCGATGAGTGTGAGAAAGAAAAAGAAAAATGCACTTAACAAGGTGCGTCGTGGCAGTCGGCGGTGGTGTTGGAGTGACGTCGCAATGGTGCTTGTGAGTGGCGTGCCGGGGTCATAGTGGCATGGCACGGTTGATGCTGGGCTGTGACGTGGGTGGTGGTGAGCAAAAGAAAAAACAGAACAAAAACAAAACAAAACAAAACGCACTCAATGAGGTGGGTAGTCATGTGGGCAGTGTTGGTGGCAATGCGTCAGGGCAAAGAAAGCGAAAAAGGCTTGTGGGTAGCGAGCGAGTTGGCGTGCTGGTGGGCCCCGTGAATCGCATTGAGGGTGTCGTGGTGGTGGTGGAAGTTGATGGAGACAGGGGCCGCGAGTTTATGTGTGGCGAGGCGGCAAGGCAGCTGTAGCGGTGACATGGTCTGTGAGAAACGACATGGAAAGAAAGAAAAAGAAAAACATATCTAAGAGTACTAGGCTGAGCTCCTTGTCGTCTTGTGTATTGCAATGGCACGGCGTCAGGGCGGAGCTTTCGTGTGGCAGGGTACTGGTGGTGGAGGTTGATGGAGACGGGGACCCACAAGCTTACGTGTGGCGAGGCGGCGGTGACGTGGTCTGTGAGAAACAACATGAAGAGAAAAAAGAACACTTGCCGGTCTTGTCGTTGTCAGCCGGGGTCTTGGGGGGTTTCGCACAGCGGGGTGATGGTGGTGGAGGACTTGAGGCAATGGCGGGGGCTATGGGTCGATGTGTGGCGAGGGGGCGACATTGACATGGCTCTGTGATGGTGAGAACCGATGTAAAACAAAAAGAAAATAACTTATCTGAGTGCACTGGGCCGAAACCCAGCTTGTCGTTACTCGTATGCTGGCATTGACACTTGAAAAGTAAGGGATGGAGTAGATTGGTGGGAGGGAGACGAACGTGAACCAATTGCAAGGAATGCAGATAACTTACGTGATACACGTTTTTCGGTAACAACCGAAAGTCTGAATAAACGCAGACATTCCCAAAAGGTTCCCCACCAATCTAAGAACAGTCCAACCCTTACTTTTCAGGTGGTGCAAGCGCGACTTGCAACTCTTTGTCCACAATCCGGTAACGATAAGCTGGGTTTTGGCCCAGTGCACTCAGATAAGTTATTTTCTTTTTGTTTTACATCGGTTCTCACTTAGTGATGTTCCGGCCCGGCTTGGCCTGAAAGCCCCGGCTTTGGCCTGGCCCAAGGCGGCTCTGGCTTTCAAAAATGCCAGGCCAAGCCAAAGCCCCCACTTAGGGCTTGGCTCCGGCTTGGCTTGGCCCAAGCCACGGCTTGCATAGATGATAAATTATTTTTTTGTGTCTACAGTACAAGTATCTAATCTGAATCTAATCCATGCTCTACCATGCTCCGCTGTTCCCCTTGTGTCGTTGCTCTGGCCCAGACTCTGGTGTTCCTGCTCCTCTGGCACTGCACTGGTCGCGCAGGCCTCCGCGGGGCTTGAAATGTCGTATGTAGGTCTGTGACGATCGCGGACCCATCTGTGCCGAGTTGCTAAGGCCGCGTGTGGGTGCGATGAGGTCGGGAGTGACTACACAGTGCTTGCTCGGTTGGGTCATCGAAAATGATTGTGCACGCTTCTGCGCAGCGCACCACTTCGCATAGGTAATTGCCTGTATCGGAAGCGCGTCGTGTTCAGGCTGCTAAGGCCGCGCGCAAATGCAGCGAGGTCGGGAGAGGAAATGTGGAACCTGCTGGGTCAGGTCATCAAAGGTCGTTGAAAATGGTTGCGCACGCTTCTGCGCGGCGCAACACTTTACATAGGTAACCACCTGTATTGGAAGCGCATCGTGTTCAGGCTGCTAAGGCCGCGCGCAAGTGCAACGAGGTCGGGAGATGATACATGGAGCCTGTTGGGTCAGGTCGTCAAAGGTCGTCGGAAATGGTTGCGCACGCTTCTGCGCGGTGCAACACTTCACATAGGTAACCGTATGTATTAGAAGCGCGTCGGGTTCAGGCTGCTAAGGCCGCGTGCGAATGCGGCGAGGTCGGGAGAGGAAACATGGAACCTGCTGAGTCAGGTCGTCGAAGGTCATCGGAAACGGTTGCGCACGCTTCTGCGCGGCGCAAAACTCTGTCTAAGTGTCCATATAAATCGGAAATGCATTAAGTTCGAGTAGCTAAGGCCACGCGCAAATGCAGCGAGTTCGGGAGAGGAAATATAGAGCCTGCTTGGTCAGGTCATCAATGGTCATCGGAAATGGTTGCGCACGCTTCTGCGTGGCGCCAAACTTCACATAGGCGACCGCCTGTATTGGAAACGTGTCAGGTTCGGGTTGCTAAGGCCGCGCATAAGTGCGGTACACTGGGGAATGCAAGGGGCAGGCGCAGGGGTCACTGGAGAGGAACAAGACAAAGTGAGGTGACAGCACATAGCAGAGACACCACAGAAGAAAGGGAATAAGTCCATTTGGGCGCATGAGAATGCATTGCAAGCAGGATCAGCATTTGTACTCACAAGAACGTATTGCCAGCTGGCAGACCACGCTGAACGAACAGAAGCATGTAATCGCTTACATAACCAAAGCCCCGGCTTGAGCCGTTGGCTTTGGCTTTTCACTTTCCTGAGCCGGGCCAAAGCCATTTCTAGGCCGTCATCATGGCTTGGCTTGGCCCGGCCTAAATTGGCCTGGCTTGGCCCGGCTTCTGGCTTGAAGCCGGGCCATGC
Organism: Lactarius deliciosus; assembly: GCA_021525775.1. NCBI lineage: Eukaryota > Fungi > Basidiomycota > Agaricomycetes > Russulales > Russulaceae > Lactarius > Lactarius deliciosus. Next base: position 13,120 of record JAKELK010000149.1, on the reverse strand, counting down.
ACATCACTATTCTCACTGTCACAGAGCCACGTCAATGTCGCCCCCTCACCACACATCGACCCATAGCCCCCGCCATTGCCTCAAGTCCTCCACCACCATCACCCTGCCGTGCGAAACCCCCCAAGACCCTGGCTGACGACGACAAGACCGGCAAGTGTTCTTTTTTCTCTTCGTGTTGTTTCTCACAGACCATGTCACCGCCGCCTTGCCACACGTAAGCTCGTGGGTCCCTGTCTCCATCAACCTCCACCACCAGTACCCCACCACGCTGTTACAACCCGCCCCTCAGCACGCCCTGAACGACCCCTTGGCACCGCCGGGAGAAGGACACGTGCAGAAATGGTGCAAGAAGAAGAGGAGCAAGTAGGAAGACTCGTGGCAGAACATGCCCGAGAAGACAGAGCTAAGTCACCTGACTACTACCGTCATCCCAACTACGCTAAGAAACCGCAAGAGTTTTGGGAATAGCGCACGTGACTTTAGCACCCGCCCATCATGTGACCCTGGCACGTGACCTGGCTAGAACCGCACCAGAGGGATCCAGATGAGCTTGTGCCTGGACCGACCTAGATCGCCTCATGTTTGTGACTTGTACGTGATTGTGCCTTGATTCTGATGGACTGTATGACTCGTGTTTGCTTATCTCTGACTCATGCAACGAGGGCCTTATGCCATTGGCTGACTGTTATCTCTGACTCGTTGTGACTCATTCCTAGGATCGCTGTATTAGTGTTTTGGAGTTCTGGGCTGGACTTCAAAGTCCCCCAGCTGTGTACTTATACGCGGGCTTATGGTCGCTGAAGACCTAAGCTTGATTTCTTGGACTATCCCACCCACTCTTAGTACCACCTGTCCACTGACCACGGGGTGGCTTGCCTGTCTGTTGACCACGGGGCATTAATACTATTTGCATCATCCCTCTATTCTCTGCCTGTCTGTTGACCACAGGGCATCATGACTACCAACAACCATTATCGTCTTTGCGCCCTTATCGCCTTGTGCATACTCTGGGCCACCTTACTACGTCTCTCAAGTGAGCTAGTAAGCAATCATGTGAGTGACTTCGACATCTGCTGTGACCGTTAGGACTCGCGTCACGCCTTGTACCAGATTACAAGAAGAACGCCCGGTGGAGCGTTACACACACGAAAGCTCCGCCCCAACGCCGTGCCATTGCAATACACAAGACGACGAGGAGCTCGGCCTAGTACTCTTAGATATGTTTTTCTTTTTCTTTCTTTCCATGTCGTTTCTCACAGACCATGTCACCGCTACAGCTGCCTTGCCGCCTCGCCACACATAAACTCGCGGCCCCTGTCTCCATCAACTTCCACCACCACCACGACACCCTCAACGCGATTCACGGGGCCCACCAGCACGCCAACTCGCTCGCTACCCACAAGCCTTTTTCGCTTTCTTTGTCCCGACGCATTGCCACCGACACCGCCCACGCGATTACCCACCTCGTTTGTTTTGTTTTTTGTTTCGCTCATCACCACCCACGTCACAGCCCAGCCCCCGACCATCAATCGTGCCATGCCACCACAACGCCAGCATGCCACTCACAAGCACCATCGTGACATCACTCCAATACCACCGCCGACCACCACGACACACCTCGTTAAGTGCATTTTTCTTTTTCTTTTTCTTTCTTTTGCTCATCGCCACCCACATCACGGCCCAGCTGGGGGGGTCAAAATTTTTAAAAATTGCACGGGGTTGGTAAATTTTTTTAAGGGTCCGAGCCTTAACCCCCCCCCCAGTGTACCCCCCAAAAAGGAATTTTTATCCAAATATAGAACCGATGCAGTTCACCTCTCGCATTTCTGAATGTGCTGCACCCACGTGCAGCCTTAGCTATTGAACAATGATGTCCCCCCGAACCTTGCAAATATCTGTATGACGTTGTGCATCACGCAGAGGCATGCACGATCGAATGGCCCAGGGATGGACGAGGCACAGCGACGTGTGGCCCATGAGGGCTATGGCAGCATCCATTGCAAGGGGCAAAAAATTACTCTCATATTCAGCAATAAAAGAATTATCTACGCCGTGCTAGGTGTAAATATAAAGGAGTCAGGATGGGGCCAACGACGTCGCATGCCTTGTTGCATGCCTTCCGTTGTTGCGGTCTTCGACTCGTTGTCGGCGTATGGTTGTCGTAACTGCTGACATCTTCGTCACTCTGCGTTGCCGTGGTCGCAGTCCTAACTGCTCCATTGTGGTCATGGTCGTTGTTGCTGTCGTCTTCGTCACTCTATGTTGCTGTGGTCACAGTCCTGTCGTTGTCGTCACTGCCTTACCGACGTTGTCGTCACTGCCTTACCGACGTTGCTGTAATGGCCTGGCCATCGGCCTGTTGTCGTTCGCGACTGGCGTTAAGGCGGGACTTGCATACCGTGTTGAGTCGACGTTGCGGCGGGATCTCTTGCGGCGTGCACACTGCATTGTGGCATTGTGGGGGCTTGCATGCTGTGTTGTGATGGTGTTGCAGCGCGATGTCGTGATGGGTCTTGCGCGCTGTGACAGGGTGGCAGAAGTTGCAGACGCCTATGGCGAAAGGTGTATGCGGTGACCACAGGTTTGCATGCAGTGAGACGGAGGTGGGATTGAGATACGCGCGAGAGAAACAATAATAAGTCATGAATCGCTTGTTCTGAGAGAGATAACCACATACCGTGAGCAAACTGCCGAACCCGCCAGATACTGAAGCAGCAGAAAAAAGATGGCAGGACAGATGCTGTAATGGGTCTTGCATGCCATGATGGGGTGGCAGTGGTGGCGAGCTTCCGTGGGAGGGAGGAGCCCAGGTACTACATAGGCGGTGAGAAACACAATGGAACCAAAAAGAAAAAAAAACCTTATCTTGATCACTGGGCTGAAGCCCAGCTTGTCATCAACTGCCTCTTCCTTGGGTGTTGCAAGAATGGTGGCGGAAGGTGGCAGAGCAACAGAGCAGGAACACTGCGGGAACCCAACGGATAAGCGGGCCGGTCTTCTAGATGCCCAAAAAGTAAATATTTTTAAGGACTTTCGGCCGACCCCCCCCCCCCAGCATCGGGTTACGGAACAACGGCCCGAACCCCCCTTGAGCCCCCCCCGACCGACAACCGCACCACACCACCATGCTGGCACGATGTCACTACAGCACCATGCGCAAAACCTCACGACCGCCAACCCGCCATGACGCCAGCAAGGCAGACCCACCCCACTGACCTCAACCACTCCTCGACCCATGGCACTCCAGCGCCACACCGGCCCGCCGCAAACAAAACCATCAACCCGCACCCACAACACAAAGCCACATGCCATGTCACAACCCCGGCCCCGCCACCGCTGTCCCGCCACTATCACCACCATCACGACTCCTAGTGTAGTACTAGTACCCATGTATATATCTGATTTTGAATAGAATATTATGCCGCAAACCTCACTGTCATGACTAAGATAGATAAGACTGAATATGATATGACAAATATGATATGACACTGCAGTAGTAATTAACACTAATTAATACTATAAATATTTTTATCTATTATTTATTCTAATAATAAAAATGATATTAAAAATATCTTGGAACAACTTGCCAACTTGTGCAACTTGCACTGGCTTTCTGCTTGCACACCAGCTAAAAAGGTGGAAGTTACCTGTGTTCTTACTGATGAAGGACATCATCGAGTATGTCAAAGCCGTGGTCTACTCTCCCTCGAATACATTTATGAAAAGGTGGAGGGACGAAGATAAAGATATGGTGGTACAGACGCTCTCGGAACGAGCTGACGGAATGTAAGAGCTATCGAAGAAAATCGGACGCTAGCTAATTCATTCAAGGTTCCGATGGGTTTTTTGCCAGCTGGAAACGCTGCAACATTGCCTCCCGCAGAACGTCCCACACGTACTGTGCCAACTTCCTGCAACTTTGGACGAGACTTATGTGCGGGTGCTGAAGGAAATCGGGAAAACCAACCAATTCTATGCACATCGTCTGTTACAATGTCTCACCGTGGCAAAGCGTCCGCTTCGTGTCGATGAGCTGGCAGAAATCCTTGCACTCGACTTTACAGCTGAAGAAGGGATACCGGAGCTGAAAGAGAATTGGCGGTGGAAAGACGAGGAGGAAGCAGTGCTGTCTACGTGCTCTAGCTTGATTTCAGTTGTTGGTCCTTCCTTTCACCACATGGTTCAATTTTCACACTTTTCGGTGAAAGAATTCTTGACGTCGGATCGCCTGTCTACTTCAAGTGCAGATATTTCATACTTCCATATCCTTTCCGAGCCGGCACACACCATCACTGTCTAAGGCTCCAACCGTTTAGTTTAGGTTTACTCAGCAGCCAGTAAGTAAACAGTAAACCGTTGTAAACAGTTTATAAACAGTAAATAGTATTTATAAAATGATTTACATTGATACCCCAAAAACTTTCTCAAAAACCGCAGGATCCTGGAGCCATTTCTTCACTAACAGAAGGTTTGTGATGGAATCAGCCTTCATTGATGACCGTGTGTCCCTACAAATGTGTCGCGAGCTTGAAAAAAGTCTTTCCACAGGGACCGATGTCCCCATGATCATGAGAAAGTCTTGTGCCATTTGTGCAATGACTGGGAACTCATGTGCGTGAGCCTGGTACGCAATGGCATTAACAAGATTTACAAGTGAGACATAACTGTCACATACCTTCCACCAAACAAGTGGGTAATGCCTCTTCCCAGGTCCTCCCTCATTTGAGATCCATTGCGTGAATTCAGACTGTGATTTGGGAAGTGAGTGCGTCTGGCCCTCTTCGATGACCAGGCGTGCTGCTGCTGATCCGAGGATCCCATTGTCCGAGTCTGAGTCACCCTCGATGTGCGTCATGGGCTGGTCTTCAGGTGAGGGCATGTTAGAGGCATACTCCTCATACACATGCTTAAATACAGTTAGCACGTGCGCATGTTCATCCGCACCAAGCTTATGAAACCAGTCAGTGCGAAGCGTAGGGTGGCAAACTGGTTAATATCATGCAGACATAAGTAAAGGAACATAAAAGGGGAAAGAATCAACAACGTACCAGTAGCGACAATAACATGCATTGACCCCTTCGTGATTTTGTAATAGTGCATAAGCTTTTCATGCCCAGCACATGCGGCCTCACGTATTGCAAGCGGCCACTCTGCATCATCCATGAAAGTGATCAGATGCACACGCATGAGTTCATACATAGGTAGAACCCAAGGAAGCGTGGGTATGCTTGAGTGCGACATCACTGCAGTTACTTCAGTGAAGCACTAACCATGTGTAAGACAGTCAGATGGCATCATGGCACGGGTACTTTCGTAAATCGCTTGCTTACCTCAAGGAGTTCCTCGTATTGTCCGAGGAGGTCCCATTCTCTAGACGTCAACAGAAGGCTATGGAGCTCTTCGAATTCGAAAAGCCAAGCGTCTATGGCCTAGAAAATATATTAAGTTGCCCACAATCATTGAGAATAGTCATATTTGACTCACCTTTTGAAGAATTCGTGCACATTTGATCATCGCATGTGTCGAGTTCCAGCGGGTTCGAACATTGCGCACAGGCATCAAAGCCGCAACTTGGGTGATCACCCCCTTCTTGCTGCGATGGGTATTGAGGGAATAGTACTGTCTTGCTTTTTTGCGAAATAGTTGGCATCGCCTGGGGGTGCTGACGATCTTGACAACTGCCGTACGAAGCTGCAAGTTATATAACTATTCAGTGTTCATCTACTACTCAGGGTGCGTGAATCCCACCTTTTCGATTGCACCCATCCCACTAAAATGGTCCTGCTCACCGCTCTCCCGATCGACAAGCCCGTCACTGAGATCGCTTTGTGCCTTGGTTTCGTCATCTTCCTCGTTCTCGAAGTCGCGAAGTTCCTCATCGCTGTCGGGGTCATAGTGGACCGGGAATTGCTTGTTGAGGTGCTCATAGTAGTCCTGGAACTCTGGATCGTCGACTTCTTTCGCAACACTCAGTATCTTTTGAGCCACAAGGTTTACCACATGCGCTAGACAACGGATATGGGAGTTGTTGGGGTGGAAAGGGACACCGTAAAGCTCCATGAGCTTTTGACCAACGACACGAGATAGTACGGTATTGCTAGATACATTGTCAAGCATAAGAGAGAACACGTGTTGGTATTTGAGTCAGTATCGGTGAGGTGCGATAGGGGGAGGATTGTACTCATCTTGCTTGCCGTTCCAATATCTCTCATTACCTCAAAGAGCACTCTCGCAGACCCGGAACCAGTGTGCTCATGACGGTCCACCTGCTTGAAACCAATGACCCGCTCGACAAGGTTCCAGTCGTTGTCGATCCAAGTCGCAATCGTACCCGCAAACGCGAACATCATACCGGGTGATGTCCATGTATCGCTTGCGTGTGCAATTTTCGAGTTGACAGCCTATATAGAATGAAGGAACATTAAATACCAGCAGAAAAAGGGAGGGACGTACATGTATTTCACGGACGATCATGCTACGAAGGTCAGTAAAGATCTGTGCCACAGACTTGCGCACAGCTGTGTCGGAGGGTAAGGAAAATCGGCATTGAATATATTTGAAGAGCCTGTTGATAGACCCAGGTTCCTCTGTTCGAAGTAGCCAGCATCAGTGGATAGCACAGGAACTCAGAAATAGCAAACTTACCAGTTGTGAAGGGGAGATCTTGTTCGACGAGCCACGCAACAAAGAGTCAGGTAAAGCCGGACTGAGTCAGTTCAATCCGCGGGTTTAACAGCCCATCTTGGATGTATTTTTCCATCAACCTTGCACTTGCCAGCATAAACCCAGTGTGCGACGACTTTGTGGATGTCAACCTTCCATCATTACCACTCTTTTCAGCCTCACGCTGTGCGATAAGGCCAGCATGTTCCTTTGTATGCGTTGCTAGGTTCCCCAGCTTTGGTTTATGAGGCTCGTTGTTGTACTGGAGTTGATGTCCGATGCCATCTTTCAGTGTGCGGGGGAATGTGCGGATCCTGGGGGGACGTAGCGGTGAGTCAATCTGCTAAATCATGTCACAGTTCTGCTCTTGCTCACTGGTCACAATACCAGCACTTAAACAACCACTGCAGTTTAGATTTGCGATCAACGGTTGCCTTAGGCTCGTTCCAATGGCTCAAGGTATGATTTTCTGGCCCACGCTTCTTTTTTTGCTCATGAGCTTGAACAGGTCGAAGTGTGCTCTCGCCATCGGACATTGCACTACTTGTTCCCATCTCAGGCTCTTGGTCGCTCATAGTCGATCACTCCCGACGTGCCTTCGATCGCTTATTGCGAGGTTTATCTTTCTCCTTGGGAAGGTGGCTAGGTACCATGGCACAGCCAGTGGATGCCCCTTCTTTACTCAGTGCGCCGTCTTCACTATCACTGTCACTGACTGTCAGCGGTGTATCCACGGCATTTTGCTTGCATTTCCGGTTCTGGGAGCAAGGTCAGCAGTCTCGGAGGGACTGTGCACTTATTGTCACACTCTCACCCTTTTGGTGACGACAACTTCGTCACCTCTCTCGTCAAATATTATTGAAGGTATGGATCTTCCTGAGTCAGTGTCGGACGCGTCATTTAGTAAGGGTTTGTATGTTTTATCGCCCCATCGGTCACCTGGGAGCTCAGCTTCTGTGGCACGAATGTTAGACACATCATGAATATCTAATACTGACGCACCTTTCTCAGGATAAAGTCGCTTGGCAAGCCGGTGCATTTTTAGCTGCAAAGCGTGATGTTTCTCGGCCTCCACATTCTCTGCAATGTCTTCCCTATCCTCATCTGCCACCTCAGTTGTCGCCTCGGTTGTCGCTACAGTTTCAACTTGACCAGTTGTGCCATCTGGGTTGACGCGCGCATTCTCTGCCGCACCGCTGGAGATAAAGTTTAGGTGAGCCAACCTCTACTTGTACTTAATAGTGACTCACATGATGATTTCGAGCTCATCTCTCAACCGCTCAAGTTTGAGCATCATCGGGGCATGGAACATCTTGGCTCCGGGTTGGTCAATCGCAATAAGAAGATACTTTGTAACAATGTCCAGCCCGAACCTCCCCTGAGACACGTTCTCAAGGCGCCCTTCTGTTGAGACGTGACTGAATAAGTCACATGTCTCGTGGGATCTGATTGTGTCAGCCCATATACTATATTCGGTATCTGTCCCTTATGGACTCTTTTGGACACTACGGACTTGTACGGACCGCTTTTGTTTATCTTTATTGACAGAGTCATACATGGCTCTTATTGTTCTCTATTGTTAAGATACCGGTATTGTCTGCTTTAGGCAGCTATTGTTCTCTGCCCTCCAATGGCATTTCTCCCTCTGGCGCACAGACCACATGTATTATGTTTGGGTCACCAGTGCACACAGACCATCCTTAGCTAAGCGTCCTGTATATAAGGACTGCTATTTACGCCTTCACACTTCAGAGTTTACTTCCCCTCTGAAGTGTAAGTTCCTTCTTTACCTCTCTTTACACTACCTTTACTCACAGACAGTTTGTAGTAACTTGTCTACTAGGTGTGTATATATATAGAGTTTACTTCCCCTCTGAAGTTAACTTGTCTACTAGCATCTTGCTCTTTTACCTCGCTTGTTAGTTCTGTGCTCAACACCTTCTGTGTCCCGGCAGTCCTCACCAAATGTTGCATCCATGCGCTTGTTGAACGTTTCCCATGGTGTCTCCCCTTGGTAGCTGTTGTTTGTCATGACCCGGTGAAGTTTTCCATCCCTCTTCCCTTCAGGTACTGTAACGCTTGCCAATGGCGTTAGTCTGACTTGGACTGCGAAAGGGCATTCACGACTTAGTGAAATATCCTGAATACAAGTCACGTGACTTGAACACATGTACACGGCGCTTCGAGGGGCACGTGACACTGATGACTAAGCACTAGGACGTCGGAGTCACTAGGCGATCAATGAAGATGACCTGCTCGGAGAAGACAGGCGAAAGCACGCATGAGAGAAGAGAGGAGGGAGTGGTGATTGAAGAAGACCAAGATGGCGTATCTTGGTCTTATCGAGCCACTATTTATACATATACGAGGATGCTTTAAAGCTCCTCCCGAATCCATACGACTAGTAGCATAAGTAGCTCGAACCCTACTACAGCTGTCCTAGGAATGAGTCATGCCACATCGGCATGTGATACTGTACAACTACACTGACTGATACTCAAGTCCATGACACATTAAGTCTTACTAAGGGGTCATCACCGTACAGTAAGAGTTCACTTCGTGTACCATAACATCACCCCCTTTTCAGCCGCAATGACCCCGGCACTGAATAGGTCCGATGCCTCCCAACCAACCTTCCTGAACTGTCTCGACTCAGTTGTGAATGTCCACCATTTCCAATCGGAACTTGCTGCGAGCGAGCTCGCCTTGAACGCCTCCCAATGCCTGGGCTAGGACGTGGAGCCACTGTTCGATTCTTTCAGCCTCATGCCTGTATTCGCGGTAGCGGTGCAACTCAGCTTTAAGCCCTACATCATGCAGGGCGTTGACCGCGGTGTCGAGGCGATGTTGGTTCGCGTGTCCTCAGATGAGGGAGTGCGTCTCCTCTGGGGTGTAGTGGGGCTTACCTCACTCTCGGACCTGAGGCTTGGCGTATAGTGGCTTGGAGAACGTCTTGTCACTGTCCGAAGCGAGGGCGAGGACGATAGGGTCCGGGTTCATGATGACCTGAACGTAGGGGGCTTGGGTGACGATGCCGCGTGAGTCGGTAATGGGAAAGTGAACAAACTTCTCCCCCCGGTTGTGGACATAACCGTGAGGGGCGAAGCGGGAGTCGGTGAGGTGGCAATGGAGGACGGCGAGGTGGTGGGATACTGGCGTGTCGTCGTGGACAATGTCACCCCGGTAGAGGGGGCGACCCACGGTGTCGCAGGTGTATGGGGTTTCGTTTGGGTGGTCAGAATTGGTGGACTGAATGATGGATGGATGCTCAGCTGGGTACCACTCTTTCAGCTCTCGCTCGGGTTGTTCTTGAATCGCGCATGCATCGTCGCGTCGAAGAGTCTCCTCTTCTCGAGGATCCTCATTCTCCTTGTCGCTGCTATCGACAGCTGCTTGAGCCTCCACCTCTCCGCCTCGAACCTCCAATCCTCCCATCGTCGCATTGCCGCGTTCTTCGTCCGCTTGGACCCGGTACTCGACTCGTACCAGGAGAGGTCGAGGAGAGGCAGACTGACTGTCTCTGTTGCGTTTGTGCCCAAGATGCCCGAGGAGTTCCTTGAAGAGGACGACGTCCGCGCGTTTGGGTCTATGACTCAGGAGCATTACAACACTTGGAGGCACATCAAGGCGAGTTTCCCATCGACTTAGAGGAACGAGAGCTGGCCGTCACGTGACCTGGCACGTGACCCGCCTAGAGCTGGTCCAGAAGGGTCCGGATGAGCTTGCGCCCGGATCGGAGTGTGATACGTGACTGATGTGACTGCTGACTTGTACGGCCTTTGATTGGATTGTGATATTAGGGTTTGTGGCTGTGTATTAGGGTTGCTGGGCTTGAAAGCTCCAGCCCTAGTAGTATAAGTAGAGGGGCATTCGCGTATGAACCCCTTAGCTTTGATATCTTGAGGAATACCTTCCCTTTCCTGCGCCTTAGCTCCTTGTCCTGTGTGCATACCTCTTCGTCATCATCAGCTCCCTGCTATAAGTCGTGCACGTCGCCGACTTCTCCTTCATCATACTCAACTTCACCATTATCGTTCTCTGCTTTGCTTACCTTGGTCACGCACTGCGTATCGCCCTAGCCGTCGCCTACGGGATACTGAAGACATCCGACGCGTATACTCAGCAAACCGGTCCCAAATCCAAGTCGGATTGATACGTCCAGAAGGAACGTAACAGTCTCTGAGAGCGTCATGAAGCCTACGCACTTGGGCTTCCGTGTACAGCGCGGAGTTGAGCCGCTGGCCGTCATGGCTGAGGAGCCAGTAGGTGTTGGGGGTGTTGGGGTTGTCGATGTCTTCGATGGGGACGATGTCCTTGAGGGCGTCGTTAAGTTCTTGGTAGGTGAGGGATTCCCCGATGAAGGGAGCGACAGTGGTGGAAGCGGTGGAAGAGGGAAGAGACATTGTTGGTTGAGTGAGGAGTCCAGTGTGAGGGGATGGGGTAGACTTAGCGTCGTTAGCCTCGCTTATATGGATCCTGTTGGCTTTTGAACTCCGTTCGTACTCCGCCAATGCTTCATCCACGAAGACGTCATCTTTGTTGACCCACTGATTCTCCGAGTCCGGGTATCCCTTCCATTTCACCAGGTATTGGAGTTTCTTACTTCTGCCGAATCGCCGAGAGTCTAGAATGCATTCGATTTCATATTCTTCTTCACTGTCCACAAGATCCGGCAGTGGGCGCTGGAAGTTTTCCCCATGCAGCGGTGTTTCGCGATAGGGCGTGAGTAAATCGATGTGAAACACAGGGTGGATACTCCACTGCGTGGGAAGCTCGAGTTGGTAGTTGACAGGTGACAGTACTAGTGTGATTTTGAAGGGTCCATGTCGGCGTGCCGCGAGTTTTGCTGTTGGTTGATTGGTTCGAAGGTGTCGGCCTTCCAACCACACCTGATCTCCTATCCGGTACTTGGGCGTATCTCGGTGTTTGATCCACAGTGACTGGGCCTTTCGGATAAGGTCCTGAGCTTCTTTCCGTGCTTCTCGGAACTGTTGAAGCCGCGTGAGCACCTGGGGAATAGGGGAGGGCTTATCAATCCAATCAGCGTGTGGGTCATATCCCATCATGAGCGAGAATGGAGACTTCCTTGTTGCCTCGTGTGGCCAGTTGTTTGTTGATAAGTGACCCGCGCGCACTTAGCGGCTCGTATGGACACACAGATAACGGACTGCTTTAGATTAGATATACAGGACATGTAGATTTAATTAGTGTGATCTTTACAATCTCGGACTTCTTGTGTATTCTTATCTATGACATCACATGTACATGACATCATGGACTTCTCTAGACCGTCCTTGTACTATTGTCTTTGTACTTCCCTTTGTTCCCTTATCTTTATTGTGATGTCACTATGATATCATAGTCTGGACCCTTATTGTTCTATACGCCTTGTTCTCCAGAATAGTACATTCCTTTTGTCTCTATGAAGAACAATGCGCCTTGTATTTACTGTGACCTGTGTTACTAGCGTCACCCCCTGTAGCAGTATAAGTAGAGTACCATGTACGCTCTGGCACCACACCACCCACATATCTCACTACAGTCACCTTTGTCACTGTGAGTATGTCCTACATGTGTACTGTTCATCATTGTTGTGCGCGAATTCTGCCATGGGTAGGAATCGTGCCCAGTTGTCTTGACACTTGTTGGCCCAGAACCTCAGATATTGCTCCAGCCACTGATTGGTGCATTCTGATTGTCCATCCGTTCTGGGGTGATAGGCCGTGGAGATGTTCTGATAGATTCCCAAGATCCGACACAGTTCCTAGGTGAATTTTGACGCGAAACGTGGGTCGCGATCGCTGATGATCCTTGCCGGTAATCCAAATCTCCGGAACACGTGAGTGACGTACAAGGCTGCGGTTTCTTCCGCTGTTATCTCCTCAACACAGGGGATGAATACAGACGCCTTCGTGCAATTGTGGTCAGTTACGGTGAGAATTGAGTCGTGTCCCTGGGATGCGGGTAGTTTAGTGATAAAATTGAGGGCTATGACTTCGAAGGGCTTAGCGTCGGGTGTGGGCATGATGGGGACTAGTGGCGCTCTTGTGGGTCGATTATTGACTTTGTGACGTTGGCATTCCGTGCACCCCTGAACGTATTCGGTTACGTGCTTCAGCATATGCGGCCACCAGTGGCTTCATTCGATAATTCGAGTCGTCCGTTTGATTCCCAGATGGCCGTACACTGGGGGATTATGATGGTTAGCGATGATGGTGCGTATGGCGTCTTGTCCTCCAGTGATCACTCGTGCGCCTTGTCGATACCAAACTCCGTCGATCTTCTTGAGCTTGTGCGGGTCCACCCACAGGCGTAGGGTATCTTTGTTTTGGTCAAGCGTTTCTGGAGTTTGCGTGGTTAGGTTTCTGACGAATACCTCTTCGGGTAGTACTGTGACCCCCTCGTTGTTGTTCTCTCCCCGATCGTAGTCTGGTCGCCTCGATAGTGCATCTGCGCA
>JAKELK010000148.1:0-161203 GCA_021525775.1 Lactarius deliciosus | reverse complement strand
ATCGGTCCCTGGTCCACTGACGGTCAACCCCTGCAAAGCATCGGCAACGAGTTGACACCCTCGGCGAAATACGATTTCAAATTCAAAGATTACGCCCCTTGGGTCTTTCGCGAACTTCGTGAAGACCACTTCCACCTCGACCCGGCTGACTACCTTCTTTCCCTCACTGCACAATACATCCTCTCCGAGCTCGGATCGCCGGGGAAATCCGGCTCCTTCTTCTATTTCTCCCGTGATTACCGTTTCATCATCAAGACCATCCGACATGCCGAGCACAAGTTTTTGCGCTCGATACTGAAACGATACCACGCGCACGTGGCGCGAACCCGCATACACTGCTTTCGCGTTTCTATGGTCTCCACCGCGTCAAACTTCCGCGAGGACGCAAGATACACTTTGTGATCATGAACAACCTCTTCCCGGCTCACAAGGATATCCACGAGACGTACGATCTCAAGGGCAGCACAGTTGGTCGGCTATACCCCGAGGACCGTGCTCGTGAAAACCCGCGGGCGGTGCTCAAGGATCTCAACTGGATCGACCGCCGCAAGGAACTCGCGTTCGGTCCTGAGAAACGTGCCCTCCTCACGGAGCAGCTCCGCCGCGATGCCGCTCCTCAAGGAGCTCCAAGTGATGGATTACTCGCTCCTCGTCGGCATACACAACATGCAGCGCGGGAACCGCGACAACGTCCGCGCAACACCCTCCGCGTCTTTTCACCCGACGTCCACGTCCCCCCGCAGCCCTACGCGCATGAGCACAAGAACCAGCACCGACGACGCACGGTGACGTCCATGACACCGGAGCCCCCGCACGTCGTGCGCCGCGCGATGCACGACGCGAGCGTGAACGCCAACGCGAGCCTGAAGAGCGTCGGCGATGGGCTCCTGCCCGAAGAGGACACCGGCGACCGACAGCACTTCCTCTTCTCCCAGGACGAGGGCGGGCTCCGCGCGACGGACGAGAAGAACGAGGCGCTCGACACGGGTACTACCTCGGCGTGATGACATCTGACGCCGTACGGCTTTGTGAAGAAATTCGAGAACATATGAAGGGAATGTTGCGGACAGGGTACGTTATCCTCCTTTTTCCGTCGCCGTGTCGCCGTGCTGATTTGGTGTGGTGTGCAGCATAAGATTAGTCCGGTGCCGCCGGCTGAGTATGGGGACCGTTTCTTTGCGTTTATGCGCGCGATCATGCGCGGTGGAGAGGGCGGCGCGCGGTTCAAAGCGGAGTAGCCGGTCAGTGTCCATCACCAAGTTTTTTTCTCGCCACATCCATCCTACACCTTTCACTTCGCATCAACCCATACATCGCAAGCACAAGCAGTATTCTACTATTTTTTTTTCTCCGCACGGACCAGAGCATCTGTATCCTGCACATACCCAGCTCCAGCACTAAACTCTATATTGATCTACGTGTTCAGAGTGCTTCCCCTGCTTTTTTTTGTTCGTTACCTCGTGTCGCATGCATATCGTCCACACTCGTTACATCTCTCATTTATTTTGTAGATCTCCTCCCTTCCCGCGTACCTTCTTTATTGGTAGGGTTATTAGTCCCTTTCTTATTTTCATCGTCTGGGTGAGTTATTGTATGTAGACAGACACACGGACAGCCAGTCACGCTCTTTCTTTTTTCATCTTTTCATCTATCCCATCTATCTTGCACGTCGCATCTGTGTACGAGTTGCTCTCTTACTCTTGCAAGTCGTTAAGAATTGGTGGTAAGCTATGGTCCGGTTGTGGAAAATACAAAGGGAGAGAATGGATACAGCTGAGATGACGACGATGACAGGGTGATATGGAAACCAAAAACAAAAGATCAATAACGACGTCTCGGAGTCTACTTATACTTTCAACGTGGTGCCTACCCAGTTCGGAGATAGTGGTGGGGTGGGAAGACTCATGGGTCTTACTCCTCGTCTTCTTCCGCGCTAGGCTGCCTCTTCCGAGCCGCTGAGTACAACAGTCAGCAACATGGAGAGAGTGTGAAAATCAGTGAAAGACAAACGCACTTCGACGCGTCGCGCGCTTCTTGGCCGCCGCCTTCTTGCCCTCCACGCGCTTCTCGAATGCCTGGTCCTCTGCTCCCTGCCTCCGGTTCTCATCCAGAGCCTGTCAGTTACAAAATCAGTCCGCCGTGCACCGCATCCATACCAGAATCCGGCGCGTACCGTCTCAAACTCGTTCAGCTCCGAGTCGGGCTTATTCGCCGCCTTGTTTGAGCGCGCCTAATTTTCGTGATGAGGGGGGAAAAGAAAGGGCATGTAAATTGGGATATGCGCACCTTGACGAGGATCTCCTGGAAGCGCGCATAGACGCCCTCCTCGTGCAGCTTGTCGCGGTAGAAGGGCAGGCCCTCGACGAGCTTCTTCACGGAGCGCTCCGACTTGAACGGCAGCAGCGAGAGGCAGAACGCGATGTCGCGCCACTGGCGCGTGTCCTCGCTGAGCCGGAAGCGCTGGCACAGCTTCTCGACGATGCTCTCTGCCTGCTTTTCCTATATGCGACGTGAGTGGCGCGTAGCACGTGTGCGCGCGTGCGTGCGCACGTTACCTTTTCGATAAAGGTGAAGATGTAGCGCATGGTGCGCTGGAAGCCCTCTTCGTCCATGGCGTGTTCGCCGACCGAGAGATGGCTGATGACTGGAACGGGAGGGGGTCAGCGAACGGGAATGAGACGAGAGAGGGAGAGACGGACCGTCGGGGAGGTTGTTGTATATCGCGTTGTCCTTGGTGGAGAGGTCGGTGAAGAAGAGCTTCGCGAGGTCCGCGATGCGGGGCTCCTCGTCCTCGAGGCACTTGGCCATCTCGCCGAGCTGGCCCTTGACCTTGATCATGCCGTTCAGGATGAGGTGCGTGAGCACCATCAGCGTGTTCTTCTTCACGACGAGGTCCGTGTCCGACAGGCCGCGGTACAGCTCGTCGCTGTTCTCGTCCACGATCGTGCTGAACGACACCGCCACGTCCCCGAGCGCGATCGCGATGTTGCTCCGGATGTTCGCGTCCTTCGACGTCTCCAGGATCCGGAACAGCAGGTGGTGGTTCGCGTCGCAGAAGTTCGAGCTCACGCACAGGAACTTGCTGAACGACAGCGTCGCCACAGCCCGCAGCGTCGGGTTCTGCCCAGGCGGTTAGCTAGCTGGGACGTGGCATGCCGCGACGGACGGACGGACCTTGAACTGGTCTGGTCGGCCGCATATACGGACTAACAGGGGCCCGTATAACGCAAGGAGCGAGTCGGGCCCGTACAAGAGCTCGGTCTCGCGCACGGCTGCTATGCGGTCGCCGATCTCGTCCTCCGCATTTCCCGCGACCTGGTCAAGCTCCTCTCCGTCTTTACTCGCGTTGTCGTTCTCAGCGCCCCTCGCGAGCTTCTCCGCTGAGAACAAAAATCAAAACGTCGCGTAAGAATTTTAGATTAGAGAACGCACCTAATTCCTTTTCTTGCTTTTGGCGCTTCCACTCACGCTCGACGAGCTCCAGGTAGACGATGTGCTTGATCGCGACGTGGCCCACCACGAACAGCAGCTGGCTCAGCTCAAACGCATCGCCGGTATCGTCGCTCTTCTTCGCAGCGGTCCCTCCTCCTCCTCCCTGCGTCGATCCCGGCATCGTCGAAATCAGCGGCTGGGTGCTCTGCGGTCGGTCCTCGTCCATCGCATCCAGGTCCGGCGCCGCCGGGTCTTCTTCGGTCGGCGGCCGCCTGCGGAACGCGCGCCGCGTGAGGTTGCGGATGATCGTGTTGCTGAGGGCTTCTGGGCGGTCGCCGAGCGCGTAGACGGTGTTGATCGCCTGCTCGGAGAGGGCGAGCCACTCGCGCGAGCGGCACGGGTGCTCGATGGCCTCTTGGAGCTTGCGGAAGACGGGGCTGTCCATGTCGAGGCGCACGCTCTTGTCCAGCAGGGAGCCCTTTACCTTTTTCACGCTGCCGTTGAGCCGCTGCAGCGCGACGCAGGTGTACTTGGCGAGGATCAGGTCGGCCTTAAATGCGCGGTGAGAGGCGCGGTGCACTTGAAGCAGTTGACGGGACTGACCTTGCCCATGGGACCGAGCCCGATCTTCAGGAGCACATCTACTCTGTCCTGGACGACGCTCCGTCGTGCCAGTGCGAGCATACCGATGATTATGATCGCTCCTCGGCGCTGCTGTTTTGGTAGTGGTCGTTCAGAACCTGGTGGGAGGGGACATCAGCGCTTGAGAGTAGACTCGGCTTCTTTATCGTGCTCACTGTAAACTTGCCATAGCTTGTTCACGACGTCAGAGTGGATCTGGTCGTCGTCCATCATGTACCGCATCATCTCCTCCAAGCTCGTCAGCTCTGCAAGCGTCGCGTCGTATGTCAACCTGCAGCATCCTCACGATGAGTACATGGACGACCCGAGGTACAGCTAGTGATCAACGCACTCGATCATGTTCTTTGATATCCGGTTGACCTGCTGTTTAGGCTCCATGTCGGGCAATGGGTCAAAGTATAAGCTGCGGTAGCACTCGAGCAGGCGCGAGCGAACGCCCTTGAGTTCTTTCCCGTCTTCTGACATTGAACTATTATCTTTCGACCAAATCAGGTGCAGCATCTTCTTAATACCAATCTGCATTGGTGTGAGCGCTTGGATTAACGCATCTCGTTCGTCGCTCACCTCAGCGCTGTCGAGCTGATACTCGTGCGCGACCCTGAAAAACTCCATAGACTCGAGCACCTCAGTCTTGTGCGTCGACCCGAGCAGCTGGAAGATCAGCTGAGCCGCCTCCTCTACCTGCCGAATGAAGTTCAGCGCCTCCGAGTAGTACCGCTTGCGCAGCCGGAGGTGCAGCAGCTGGTTGCTCTCGAGCGCTGCGAGCGCCGCCTGCTCGTCTGTCAGCGCGGCCATGTCGAGCTCGGATTTGCGCCCGCCCTTTGGCTTTTGTTTTGATGACGACGAGGATGCGCCTTCGCCCTCTCCATCGACGTCGCCTTCCGCTCGGGAAGGCTCAGCTTCTTCTTCTTCTTCGTCGTCGTCGTCCATGATGCTGTCAGCGTCGTCTTCCTCGTCGACGTCCATCGCGTCCTCCGCGTCCTTGCTTTGGCGCCTGTCAACGGCGATCGTAAAACCCACCGCCGACGACACGCAACAGAGAGAGGGAGAACCTTACCGCGACCGCTTCTTCTTCTTAGATGACGACGACGACTCTCCGCCGTCGCCTGCCTCGCCCTCTGCATCCGCGCCGGCGAGGGTGTCGTCCAGCGCCTTTTCCGTCTTCTGCAGCTCCTGCACCACCTCGCGGTACCGCTCCTCCCACTCCTGCATCCCAAGCAGCCCGCCGTGCATGAGGCCATACGGGTGCGTCACGATGAGCTTCACGATGAGCGCGGTTGCGTTCTTGCGCACGCCCGCGACCTTGTCCTCGAGCGCCGCGACGGCCGCGCGCGTGATGGCGAGCCGCTGCTTGGGGAACTTGACGGGCAGGTCGCAGAGCCTGCTGAGGACGGTGAAGACCTTGGAGCGGACGTAGGACGCCAGGTCGAGCGTGCGCTCCAGCAGGAGATCGTACAGCCCGTTCAGCTGCTTCTGCGTCTGGTGCGCGTCGCTCGCCAGGTCCTCCGAGCAGGCGAGCTCGCGGATGAGATGGCCGATGATCTCCACGATCGCCATCCGCATCGGATAGGACTGCGACGAGTGAGTGGGGCCACCTGTAGGCGGGACGCATAAACGTACCTCGGAGTCGAGTTGCGAGAGCAGCAGGCTGATCTGCTTGAGGACCGCGCGTGGGGCCCACTCGGCGAACTGCGTGAGGAATCGGGAGAAGTGTCGCGGCCCCTTGGTGTCCTGCGCACTGAAGCTCTTCGCTGCGATCTCGCGCAGAATCTCGTCCCCCAGCTGAGCGTGGTCGAATTCCCGAAGCAGGACGTGGAGGCACTCCGCCATGGGTTCAGAGAGATGCTCGTAGTATTGGAGGGACTGCATGATGGTGGTCTGGGCGGCAGGCCCGTGGCCGTGATGCTTTACAGCGAGACAGATGACCTTGTAAATGCCGAGCTTGATAGGTTGGGACTTCATGTACTGCTCGTTCTCGGTGATGTGATATGCCGGCGCGGTGAGACACCTACAACGGCCCTCATGAGTGTCGCTGCAATTGGGCGAGATACCACGCACCCTATAAATGTATCCCTCTCCCCGCTCGCCGTCCAGATTTTGGACGTCTTCAACTTCAAGACCTTGCTGATTAGGGTGAGCATGGGTACGATCTGGTCCTTCCACGACCATTCCGGTGCCCTATTCTTGGCTGCGGCCCTCGGTTGTGCAGCCTTTCCTCCACGCCCCTTCCGAGACTTTGCGGGGGCAGCAGCAGCAGGTGCGTCCTCGACAGGCCCGTTGACCTTCTCTGCCGAGCGCGCAGACCAGTTGAGGAGGAACGCATACATCTCGATGGGGCCCTTGTGCGCGGCGCATGTCTGCTGGTCCTCGTGGTCGATGTCCTGGGCACCAGCATCCACCTCCGCGGCAAAGCCAGACGTTATGACGTCGAGCAGTTTGCTCATCAGGATCCCAGGCACGGCGTCTGCGTATTTGAGGAAACTCCGCAGGACATCAAACGTGTCCGGAGATGTGACGGCTTCGGCGGACTCGGCGATGGCACTCACGGCCTCTGGTGTTGTGACGACATACGATGAACGAGAACGGTCAGCTTTGATCGAGCCGCGACGCACGTTGGAGTAAAGTGTCCATCTCGCCTGGCTCCATCGAGCGTACATCGTGTTCGTGCTCTATAGGATAGTTTTCGGTGTCTTGTAGAGCTTGGAGCTCCTCTTGGAGGTCAAAGGCGTTCGCCATGCAGCTGTAGTTGTCAATTCCCCTGTCGTCGTCGTTGTCGTCGTCTTTGCTAACCCAATCGCGTCGCGTAGATCACATGCTCTGTCGCGTGAAGTCACGGATAGTCACGCGTCACGCCACATCCATACGCAACTCCATAAACTTGGTCGCGGCGTACTAGGACAGCCGTTGGCTCGTGATAATACGATTGACACGACGCCATGGTGCAAGTACAGTAATAGTCAGTTTTATGCTATACTGCGGCCCTTTTCTTTCCCCCGGTCGCCCCAAAATAACTCCTTTTTGTCTTGCCCCTCGTCTTCCGCACCTTGTGATCCGCACTCATGACTGTAAGCCTATTAGCAACATTCCATTTATAGTGTCAAGAGCTCGAGATGCACCACATGTGGCAAAAAAATAAACAAAACCGGTAGACCGATCCGATTTCGGCTTCCCAACACTTGCCTAGCGGCCTGACCCCAAGATCGAGATCTGGCATTAGATTCGATGGCTTGCTCCACCATACACGGCGAGCTCTTCGAGTGCTCTTCGCTTGCGCTATCATGCAGTCAAGAGCCTGAATGACGTACCGCCGGTGAAAGGGTCCTTGCCCTATCTACCCCCTCCAACCCAGAAACATCACGTCAAGCACACGCAGGCAGCAGCCGAGTCAAAAGCGTGCATTGTGCGCGGTGTTCACGCATGATTTCAGCGGGTGCAGAACGAACGCCCCAAAAGATCACCGGATTACTGTTTGAGCGGTCATTCTGGATTCTGAAACTTCCTTGGCAAAGAAAAGAGCCGCATGGCCAGAACCAGGGTGTTTTTGGGACGCAGATCTGTTGGGTGAGTAACGACCTATGTATGAATCGATGACGCGATGACGGACCGAGGCTCAAAAACCCTCGGAACGAAGTCCGATTGTGCCCGACACGTGACTATTATAGCGCTGCTCGGCACAAACATACAACAGAGATGAGCCTCTGGCCATACGGTACATTCTATCATTCTCGCTCACTAGCCGTCCGCCTGTTTTTTTAGTCACCTCCAACTCCAATCTTCCCTTCCTCGCTTCGGGAGCTCTGCCGTAACTGCGTGCGTGCGTGAAAATGCGAAAAATGCGAGATACATACAGCTTCCGTGCATGTATAGCACCCAAACGTCTGGACTCCGTCCGTATACATCAGGCAAGATGGGGCTCGGCGGTAAACGCCCAGCATGCGCAAATCGTGACGCAAAGAACGTGCGAGGCGGAGAGAAGAGATGAGAAGATGCCCCGCACGCAACGCACTGTAGACGCCAGCCTTTGGGACTTTGTGCGGGGCGAGACCGTATGCGCGGAGTTATACGGGGTTCACGGGAACGCAGGAGGGTGGCGTGGCTGCATGGCGCTAACATCCCCAATTCATGTTCATGTCGCAGATAACCCAGTGGCGCCCCCGCCGTGGTTAGCTATCCGTGCGAAGCAAAACAGCGCGCTCGCCAAAGATGACGTCGACGTACTGTAGTGTACACAGCACGGAGAAAGCCCTGTCCCATATGATATCTGGCCAAGGTTGCAATACTACTCATTGAAATTTTTTTCCATGGTGAGTTGGTGCCTGCGCAAAACGTGTATTGTTGGTCCGAGGTGGGGTCCTATTGGCTGAGCGTGAACGTATCTTGTTGCCAGTGTGTGATACAGTACGGGTGTATATTGAGGCAGGGTGAGAATTATTCCAGCCGAGTAACCGGGCCGCGCAGAGGAATTTTAGCGAGTGAACCAGCGAGAGGCTGCGCGGTTTACGCTGGTCTTTGAGCGCAACGTGTATTGTATGGGCGGACTGTGTCGACACAACGTGTAATGAAATGCTGCCTAGGAAACCGGGGTGTGGCGGCGAATGTATACAGGAAGTACGTCGCTACAGAAGGAGCGAGACCTCGGCATAAGCACTGTCACGATGCCGGTCCTTTGCAACAGTCAGACGAGTACCGTCTACTCTTTGTGTTTATTTTTAAGTCCGTGTATATCCCGAGACGTGCAACTAGACCGTTCCTACCAGGTGAGCGGCACCGGAGGATAGCAGAAGTAAGCTGTCTATTCTGTCAACACTGAAAATACGTAATAAACTTTGGGTTCGGCAGCCATATGCGAAAAGCCTGGGGACAGTTTGCGGGGATTCGTTCCGAGACAGGGTCTCACCATATATGGCTCTCCATCGCCATCATGATGCCGGGTCACGCATGGGGCGGTGAACGCCCTTGATCTTGGGTCGGTGAGTGACAGCCCGTGGCACAGAGGACGGACGTCGGGGCGCATCGTCTGATGATTGATGAGCCACGGTAACAACCATTAGTCCGGCGCTGGTGAGAGCGGGGATGGCCGTCCCCTGTACGATCTGCCAGCACATGCCTAGCCGACAAGAGGTATTTTGAGCGTACAGCGTAAAGGGCGCACCCATCGTCGGCACAGTCGGGCGCGATAAAATTGCACCGCCCTGTGAGGTGGTCGATTATCGCGGGGGCAAAAATTTGTGACTCTTAGATCTCGGAGAATCGGAGCGGAAGGTGCTAAAAAGCCCTCTCATGCCCAACAACGCTGCCTTTCGGCGTGTCGATAGCGTCACTCTAAAAGGACGGGCTGGACTGTGCGTTGGCATCGTACGGCATAACCATGAGGATTTGCGGAGCAGAAGACTCGAGTTTGGGGGCAGGATAAGGCACAATGGGGGCATCATCCCACCTTGTGGACATCGAAAAGCGTGCCTGCTCGGGCCTTATATGTCTGACGTAGTGGAAGAAAACTACTACAGGGGCAGTCTCATGCGTATGGCAAAAGTAAGGGATCTCGGTGGATCATGATCAAATGATGTGTTCTAGTCTGAAACAGTGTTGATTGACCAGCAGCCACTATGGAAATTGCAAAAGCATGTGAAGAAGGCTATTGAGTAGCGCCTAGGGAAAAGGGAAGGCGAATTAGGGCGCAGAGACAAGTCCGATGACAGGTGGCCCTATGGAACAAAGAGAGCGGAAGTGGTCGGTGGATCAGGCGAGTGCGTACAAATCTGGATGGAAGGGGGAAGCGGTACGGTGTGAGTGAAGATAGAGAGGTATAGGGGGACACGAAAATAGGGATTACAGTATAGGATTGTGGGTACGAGTGGCGAGCGAGCGAGAGGGATTTCGGGGAAGTACGGAACGGGACGGGCGAGAAGAAGACGCGTGGGAATATGATATGATGGGTGTATTTGGTAATATTTGTCGGGTTGATTTAGTTGGTCTCGACGTGAATCGTAATAAAAGCCAGGGTCCCCAATTCATCCAAGCCCTACTCATCCTTGACTACCTCTTCATCCCTCCCTCCTCCTCTTCGCCTTTAGCGGCCCCTCTCCCCTCCCATTCGCAGGGTTTTCCCTGTAGTCGTCCCACTTCGCCCACCCCACCCTTGCGGTGAACATGTCACAACCAATTGCTGAGAAGGAAGCAGGGCCCACCGCGCAGTCCGATACACCTGTACAGGAGGTCCCTCAAGAGAAAAAGGTTCGCGAGTACAAGGACTTCGGCCATGACGAGGTCAAAGCAACTCGTACGTTGTTACCTTTGCTGTATTTCGCGCGGTCCTAACCTCCGATAATTTTCTTCAGATGCCAATGTCGATATGTCAAGGGTACGACTTGCTCCCTTGCGACCTTTTCATTTTCTTGTGCTGACGTTATACAGATCGAGCTCAAGGCCGACGACCTTTACGACAAGGAAAAGGTCGACCTCGAGACCATTGTTATCGAGGATGTCTTCACACTCCTCCAATGCAACGACCAGGGTCTCACCTCCCAGGAGGCTCAGCGCCGTCTAGAGATTTTTGGTCCCAACAAGCTAGAACAAGAGGAGCAAAATCCCTTCCTTCAGGTAGCTGATCGACCCCTCCGTCCCATTGACGAGTTGACTGAGCGTCACACGTCCAGTTTTTGAGTTTCATGTGGAACCCGCTTTCCTGGGTCATGGAGGCTGCTGCACTCGTCGCAATCGCCTTGTCCAACGGAGAGGGTCGTGCGCCTGACTGGCAAGATTTCGCCGGTATTACTGCTCTTCTATTCATCAACTCGGGTATTGGTTTCTACGAGGAGCGCGGTGCTGGAAATGCTGTCAAGGCACTCATGGACTCGCTCGCACCCAAGGCAAAGGTTAAGCGCGATGGCAGCTGGGTCGAGATCGAATCAGCCATCCTCGTTCCCGGAGATATGATCGCGTTCAAGATTGGTGACATCGTACCTGCTGACTGCCGTCTGACTGAGGCCATCAACGTGTCCATCGATCAGGCCGCGCTCACTGGAGAGTCTCTTCCTGTCTCCAAGAAAGACGCTGACCAGTGTTTCTCGTAAGTCCAGCTACACCCGATCGGTCGTTGGAATTTTCTCACGTCGGTCTTCATAGTGGGTCCACTTGCAAACAGGGTGAGGCTGAAGGTGTCGTTATTTCCACCGGTGTCAATACCTTCTTCGGTCGTGCTGCATCACTCGTCGGCCAGGAGGACGACACCACCGGTCACTTGCAGAAGATTTTGGCACAAATTGGCTCCTTCTGCCTTATCGCCATTGGCATTTTCGTCATCGCAGAAATCTTCGTCCTTTATGCTGGCTTCCGTTGGTCATACCGTTCCGGCCTCGACAACATCCTTGTGCTCTTGATCGGTGGTATTCCCATTGCCATGCCCACTGTCTTATCCGTCACCCTTGCTGTCGGCGCCCAGCAGCTTGCCGGCTATAAGGCCATCGTCACCCGTATCACCGCCATTGAGGAGCTTGCCGGGGTCACCATTCTGTGCTCTGACAAGACCGGAACTCTCACCACCAACAAGCTCACCATTGATCGTTCTACCATCAGGACGTATGCCGCCTTCTCAGCCGACGATGTCATTCTCCTCGCGGCCTACGCATCTCGTACCGAGAACCAGGATGCCATCGATGCCTCCGTTGTCGGTGCCCTCGGTGATACATCCCGCGCTCGTGCCGGCATCAAACTCCTCGATTTCAAGCCTTTCAATCCCGTCGACAAGCGTACCGAGATCACCTACCGTGAGGAGGCATCCGGCAAACTGAAGCGTGTCACCAAGGGCATGACCGGTATCATCATCGAGCTCTGCTCGCGCAACAAAACCGAGGAGCTTGAGAACCAACTTGAAGCCGACGTTGAGGAATTTGCTTCCCGTGGTCTTCGCGCTCTTGCCGTTGCATACGAGGAAGTCGACGGCGACGATTTCGAGGCTGAGGGTAATGGCTTCGAACTTGTTGGTCTTCTCGCCATCTTTGATCCTCCCCGTGAGGATACCAAGCAAACCATCGATGACGCTCTCGCCTTCGGTGTCAAGGTCAAGATGGTTACCGGTGACCAGCTCGCCATTGCCAAAGAAACAGGTCGCCGTCTCGGTCTTGGTGACCACATGTATCCCGCCAAGGTGCTCAAGGATGGTCCTCCCCCGGGTAGCCGCTTCAACTCTCTCGATGACATGATCATGGATGCCGATGGGTTTGCCGGTGTGTTCCCCGAGCACAAGTTCGAGATCGTCAAGCGTCTTCAGGGTCTTGGCCATCTCTGCGCCATGACTGGTGACGGTGCAAACGACGCTCCTGCCCTGTCACGCGCCAACGTCGGTATTGCTGTGGAGGGTGCCACCGACGCTGCTCGTGGTGCCGCCGACATCGTCCTGACCGAGCCTGGTCTTTCAACTATCGTCCATGCAATTCGCGGTTCGCGTGTTATCTTCCAACGTATGCGGAACTATGCGATTTATGCCTGCGCCGTTACGATCCGTATTGTCGTCTGCTTTGCCGTCTTGGTGTTCTGCTACAGGTTCCAATTCCCGCCCTTCATGGTCCTTATCATTGCCCTCCTCAACGACGGTACCATCATGACCCTCTCCGTCGATCGCGTGCTTCCTTCGGCAACACCGGATAGTTGGGACCTGGCTGAGATCTTTGCTTACGCTGTCGCCTATGGTCTTTACCTGACACTCTCCACGTAAGTCGAGTTGACGGTTGTTTCTTCGTTTTGGTCTAATTGATCCGTGTAGGATCATTCTTGTTGTCGTTATCCTCGAGTCGGACTTCTTCCAGAGGAAGTTCCATGTCCACCTCAATTCACCCCCGGGTCAGATCGACCACAACGACGAGAAGCTTCACACGATCGTCTACCTCCAAGTTGCCATCATCTCGCAGGCGCTCATCTTCGTTACTCGCGCCCACGGGTTCTTCTTTATGGAGCGTCCGTCGTATGCGTTGATGGCTGCCTTCTGCCTGGCCCAACTCGTGTCCTCCATCATCGCCGGCTTCGCTAACTGGGGCTTCACCAACATCCAGAAGATTTCGGGTGCTTGGATTGGTATTGTTTGGGTCTGGGTGAGTGACTAGACTCGTTGGCTCACACATTCTGACTGACACTTTTGATAAGAACATCATCTGGTTCGTTCCCCTCGACCTGATCAAGTTCGCCATGAAAGCAACCGTGATCAAGTACCTCCGCGAAAGTCACAACCAGGCCACAGCTGCGGCTACCCGTGCTGCTGCCGAGACTGGTCTCCCCATCGTGCGCACTCAGTCGCGTGCCGCATCTATTCATGAATCACTGTACTCGAACCGGACGTCGTTCATCCGCCGCGCTGTACGCAAGGTTGGCTTTGGCCAGAAAGTGCGTGTCAAGGCAGAAGAATTGCAGAGGTTCAGCAGCATCCAGGCGCACCAAACAGGCCAGGTGCTTGCGCGCCACCCCTCACGCCCTGGCGCATAGACGGACGATACGAGCGTGGCCTGGAGCGTGAAGAGTATCCAAAACGCATCATATCCGTGTAATTATATGACTTGCCGCCCCTCGATTTCCGGTGTCCCCTCCTTTCCCCCAACAACGATTGCTATTTGCCCTCGCGTTCATTTGACCCACATTAAGTTCCCAAGACACTGGACTCGGTGCGTGGGTGAGGCTGGTGGTCTCTTAGACACCCCGCGTTTCCGCTCTTGCGCTTTTTGGCGTCCCACTCGTTTTTGACCAATTCAAATCTCTCATATACACAACAATTGATTTCTTTTTGTCCTGTTACGTTTTTTTTCCCCTTACGGCCCTGTCATAACGACCCTCGCGCGCTTTTCTTTCTTATATAGCGTTAATTCCTGTCGCAGTCATGACAAAAATAAAGTCTATTCTTTATACCAGCATCATCCCATTCGGGTACTATGTGCGAACTTTCACTATCTCGCTCACTCGCTCGCTCTTCACTCGTGAGAGTATGTCCCTCCCACTCATCACTATCGTGCAGTAACTGGGTTGCCGCCAAGGCCATGTTCAACGCGCAAGATAGCATCATTGTGATGAAACGCCGTTCTCGTCACTGAATTACTTGCTTCTCACTTGGTTTTTCGTTGCTTGCGTAGCATCACTATGGTAGCGTTCCTCGTCGTGAGTTGGTCAATGCGCACAAATGCCGCTGCCGCGTCGTGACTTGCTCGTGTGTTCATCATTTCTCAGACTGCAGCGGCGCGGCGTTTGTGCGGGCAAAGTTCGCACGGTCTCTCCTCTGTGCTATTTTTGCTCTTGCCTATCTCGCCGAGACTCGCCGAGACGTTCTCCTGACCTGCGCTAAATTTAGCAGCACGATCTGAATGTGTGCAATGACACCACACCGATCGTCTGGCCGGCGTAGTCAGTTGGCTCGTTTCGTTTCGAGCGCGGTGCATTCATTGTCAATCGCGACTCTAAACCAACTACAGTACGGGAGCCCTCAGAGCTTTCTGTGCAAATCGGTTCTCAGTGGTTCTTCGGATTCGCTTCGGTCGCGTTCACCCCAGTGTCAATTAATTTGTTTCCCTGAAACTCAAGTTCCCTCTCACTTACGGTAATCGACCTTCTTCTGGACAACTTTTTCTTTTCTTTCCGAATTTTTTCTGGAGAAAACCGATTCCAATTGAGGCTTGAGTCACCAACTCCAATCCCGCCCATCTCAAAAAAATAAAGTTAGTGGTTCTCGAACGTAGATAGATAACAGCCCGTGCCTTTTTCCAGTCCTCTTCAGTCCCCAACTGAATTCATTAGAAGTCACCCCACATTGTCGACCTCCATAGTATCTCCGCAGGAAGGTTGCTCTTGGGGTTGCTGGTCGGTGAATTGCTGTCACAGTCATCTCAATAAGCACCAAAATCCCGTGCAACCAAGACCCACTACTTACTAATCTTTTTTCGTTGAACGCTTCCATGTTCTCGCGCGTTACGGCCGACCGGCCAATGTCGAAAACCGCGGAGTAGACGACAACGTGTTTCGGGATATCGGGCAAATCCTGATTTCGCAAAGATGCTGCTGCGCGGTCACCATCCGTAACAAAAACGTGGCGCCATTTCTCTCTTTTAGCGTGGGGTGAAATGAGCTCTTTGATCTTCTTGAAACCTTCATCCTTCGCTTTGTGCTTGTAGGAGACGGTTACCTGGATCGTAATGATGAACTCGTCGGTAACAACGATGGCATCGGCGGTGGGGAAATTTCTGGCTGTAGGCAACAAACATAATGGGAGTTTATCCCATTTCACCTTCCCCAAACTGTTCTTGCCGCCAAAAAAAGTCGTCTTCTCCTCCCCGCATGCCGGAATTTCGAGCTGGGGCAGGCCAGTGGCGGAGCAGCGAAGAGGTTCTGCAGAACCAGCGTATAACCAGCTAAGAACGAAACCTTCGAACATGTCGCCCGCGGATTTTTTGAATGCTGCTTGCGTCGATATTGTCCGGTAGAATTTGATTCGGTTGTGGGCCTCGGCGCCAGCGGCGGCACATGAGATAATCCTCTTGATGTGTTCCGTTGCCATCTCCGCAACTGGGACCGTTCTCCCTCCATTTTCTTCAACCTCCGGTCGAACGGAAAAAAGTACGTGGAATACCTGTATTGCGTCGAAAGTTGTACGAGGGGGAGGGCGCTCGACAAACGCATCCGCAGCATTGTTCACAACGATTGCATGACGAAATTCGCTCTGAGGGTCGCGTACTAACCGCACACAGGTGCGCGCAGATGGGCCCCACTTTTCGTAATTGCGTAGGAGAGCACTGGCGTCGAGACCTTGTACCTTGCTGTAGGGAAATATCCAGTGAACAAGACATCATAGAAGTCAGGCGAAACCAACCCGAGAGCTGTTATCTCTGCAGCAGAAAATCCGTTCATCACGAACATATCCGCAGTATACTGCTTTGCCCACTCTTTCCACCTGGTCTCCAATGGGGAGGTGGTCTGAATAACCCAAGCAGTGTGCCGCCCTGCAGCATACAGAAAGGCATTGCAGGGTGTATGGTCTAAACGACCGGCGTCTGAAAGTGCCCAAGTACCTGTTGGGATGGAACCAGGTTCTGGCTCTTGGGAGTGTCTATAAACACCGTCGTCTCGAAAGACAAAGATATGAGGAGCTAGCTGAAGAGACACTGGTGTCCCTTCGCTTAACAGTCGAAAGAGCAGCATCAGGAAAAACCTCCCGCGCTAGCGAAGGTTAAGCGCCTCTAATTTATCAATAACCCAAATAACAGAGATAATGCACAAGTAATTCACGCTAATCACAACTAATCACAAGCGCCTTTGCACGGGTGATGACATAATCTACAAAAATAGAAAATAGATGTCTCGGCTACTAAGCGAATTTATGTAAAAGCTGTGGCACACGATTCCAATACTGCAGAGTCGTCGAGTTGTCCAAAGCAGGGCAAACTATAGATACGGAAAATAACCCTCATGGCCATAAATCATGCCTTTGGGTGACTCCTGGGGTAACCAGTATGTGACTGCAGGTGTCTTTGTCTTCATTGTCACCTTCAAGTTGCTGTGGTCGTCTTTGCTTGCGTCTTTGTCGCATCAAGCGACACTTAGGACGCTGATATCCTAAACTACCAGTGAGCGCTTCTATTTGCAGCCTAGAGGACGTTGGGTTCGAGGAGGCGTGAAGCCATGCTGCCGGTCATGCAGACCTTTGCGGGATGCATAACTTCGCACAGAAATTCACCTAGACTGGGGAAATGTTCCTCTGAAGTTGCTAAGGGCGCGCGTGGATGTGAGACGCTCGGGAACGCGAGGAAGATAACACACTGAACTAAGAAGGGCTCGAAAGCCCTGAGAGGGAGGTACTGGGATTGGCTGATTAGAGGACTAGATACAGAGTGTATTTATACAGGAAAGCCAGAATGCAAATGTAAAGATAGAGCAAGTCCAGAGAGCAACAAAGCGGTCGCAAGGCCAGAGGGATAAAAAGGTGCTTGGGCCAATGCCTGAAACTGGCCGAAGTGCGCACAGATTTGGACTTAGCGAAAATTTCATTCGTTGTTTGGTCCTGTTTGGTCTGGACGTGGGAATGACAACAAACAAAAGAGAATCCCGTCGACAGTTGCATCCCCAGGATCCCCCGCCGAGTCTTCTCCGGTCCAACGTCTGTCACCAGTTCAACGTTCAGCTGCCATCCCCGCCTCTGTGAGACCACTAATATATTCTCAACAGCAAGGTCAACATCCTAACAGCTTCCCCCATACTGACCTGAGGCAGGACGCTGCCTCCGCACTTAACGTGCGACTTTCAAACGGAGAAAAAAAACATAAGTTCTATTCCGCGTAACCCTACGACATATTGACCACTGTCACACAGCTGCGATGACACCACACTCCACAACTACAGCCGTCCGCCAACTCTATCCCCCTCTGACACCGCCGACCCGTCACCGCCACGTCACCAGTCTTGGCCGTAAGTCCCTCCAACCCGCTCACCCAGCCACCCAGTCAGACGGGTCAGTCTCCACTGACTGGCAAATGCACAGCTATTTTGGCGTAACACCTGCCATTGCTGACGCCACCACCGAAGCCCCAGCCCCATGCAGTCCCAGACCACGCCACTGCAAACACAGATTACCTAGGGACAAGGTTACCTGCGCGCCTATAACAGTGGCGAAATGATACCGGTACGACCGCGGCGGGGTGTGCGTTACCGCTGGCCGCAAGCAACGACGATGCAACTACGATGGCAGCAAGGCGACAGTAAACTCGGTGTGGCCTCGGCACCAAGTCCGGAGTAAGTTCATCTGCCCCCCCCCCCCTCTCCCTTCCTCTTCTGTCACCGCTCACGTGGATACACGTATTCGCAGATGACTCCATGGCACTAGCTGCCCTTCTCCGCCTCTTCTGCGGGCGGGTCCAGTACGGGCGGAGGGTGCCCGTTGGACTACCTGGCCCTACTTAGCCGCTTTCACCAGCTCTTAGTCGTGTCCCCGTTGCTCTCATCGTCCCCCGCACCACTCGCTCGTTTGGCTCCCGCCCTCACCCACCACTGCTTGTATGGTAACACGAGTATCACGCGCCTACTGGATGGCGAACTCGATGCAGCGTCAGCACTGAGTTGGCAGTAAGTCCAGTTGTCCCCTCTCTTCCTTCCTCTTCGCTCACGTGGATACACGCGTTCGCGGACGGCTTCACAGCACTATCTGTCCTTCTCGACCTCCTTCTGCAGGTGGCCCCAGCGCGGGCAGGGAGAGCCCGTCGGACTACCTAGTCCTATTTGCTCACTTTCACCAGCCTTACTCGCGTCCCCGTCGTCCTCATCGTCCATCACCCTGCCCCGCACCACCCAGTGATTTGGTTTCCGCCCTCTTCCTGCTTGTAGGGTACTGCAGGCATCACACGCCGACTGGACGTGCGTCAAGCCTTGGCTTGACCTCGAGCTCAGGCCTAGTCCAGCCCTCACCAGGGCTCAACTCTTGTCCCGCCGCGCGGCCGGCGAGCCAAGGTGAGCCTTATTCGAGCTTCGTTTTTGTCCCATGGTCTCATTCACCGTCAGATGGTCGTCTAGGCACTCCCGTCGTATCATTGAGCAATCGCAGAGGTAGGTTTTCAGACCTATAGAGCATGACTGCCTTGTCAACCGCCGTACGGATGTCGCGCAGCCCTATTAGTTGACTTGTGATCTGTATTGTAGTCGTTTGATAGTTATAATAAATTTGATAATGGTTTAATAAACATGATAATGATCTGATAATTAGGACGTGATTATCTGAGAATTATCGCGAAATTATTGATAATTAAGCACTATTTTAGTTGTGGCAACGAAATGGAGATAATACAGCTAATTTCGCTAATGGTCGCTAATTTAGTCAGATTATCCCTCGCTAGCGCGGGAGGTTTTTCCTGATGAGGTAATAAAGAAAAAAGGTTTTGCCTGGATTTGTACTTAGGAAGCAATCAATTGATAATCGGCGAGGAGAACTCACCGATTCCAGGTTGCCCAGTGACGACAACCCCATTCTGACCCTTGCTCCTTGCAGTGTCATAATCAAAATCCTCCCATGCCACTTCATATTCCTGTCTAACCAGAAGACCGTGTTCTTCAGGGTAACCGAGGTCCGCCATATTCAGGGAGTCGATATACTTTTTCGGCACATATTTCCAGGTATTTCCTTTGTCGGATATCTCCTCAAGTATGACTGAGAGATCTGTTCCCCACAATTTGTCGTACAGTCTCTCGGCAGCTTGCATCACTGGCAGCAGGGCAGATGAGATACCCAAACGAAGTGATTTTTCTAGTTGAACTCACTTGGATCTAAATCAACATAAAGGTAGACATGAACATTCTGCGGGTCACGCCAGCCAGGAGGCACTTCAGCTCCATCCTTGATATCCACCCACCGATTCCCACGTGCGCTGTCCACTATCCTTTTTCGGAGGGTATTCTCTGGTTCCAGGGGAACTGGACAAACCTATGGAAAGTCTGAGTTGGAATGCTGATTTTTGAAGGTATCACCAACCAAAGAGCGGAGTGAAATTTGGTGAAGAAGCCGGCCCCCGTGATCTCTCAAGGACGCACTCTCCTCGTTCCAAATGGCCCTCCGAAGCTCACCAACGTAAGATATAGTGTGCGGGTAAGCACCTAGTGTCGAAAGCAATGGTATGAAGACCTTGATCTGAGTCGACATGTTGGTGAGTGAGGCCTAGTGAGGGGCCGGAATTTTCGACATGACGTCAGAATATTTTTTCCAGGACTTTTCGGCCTCCCCCATGTCTTGATCACATGCATGGAATGTCGGGAGAGGGTTAGGGGCTCAGCGCTCAGCTACGACAGACAATACCACAACGATGCTGCTGTGCAGCCATCACAGGCCCAGTTTTCGGGTATTAACTCATAGTCCATGCACATTTGATCTTGTTGGTGAGGACAAAGAACTAGGGATGCTGGGGTCTGGTCCAGAACAAGCCTTGGCACAGGTTTTCATTGGGATTCAGCGCGTAGCAAACTTGAATGTGGCCGTACTGTAGTACTCCCTGGCGCAAGTGAGCGCTTGCCCGTCGACGGGCTTCACTCACCATAGTCTTGGCTGAAAGACAGAAATCGTTGGTCAAATGGCTAACCTTATCCGATCTCTCCCAAGTCGGGCAGCGATTGGGCACCCCCAATTCATCCAAGCCCTACTCATCCTTGACTACCTCTTCGTCCCTCCCGGACCTCACCCGTCCCCTTCTCCTCCTCGCCTTCAGCGGCCCCTCTCCCCTCCCATTCGCAGGGTTTTCCCTGTAGTCGTCCCTTTTCGCCCACCCCACCCTTGCGGTGAACACGTCACAACCAATCGCTGAAAAGGAAGCAGGGCCCACCGCAGTGCGATACACCTGTCGAGGAAGTCCCTCAAGAGAAAAAGGTTCGCGAGTACAAGGACTTCGGCCATGACGAGGTCAAAGCAACTCGTACGTTGTTACCTTTGCTGTATTGAGCGCGTCGGGATTCGGTCCTAACATCCGATAATTTGTTTCAGATGCCAATGTTGATATGTCAAGGGTACGACTTGCGAGCTCAAGGCCGACGACCTTTACGACAAGGGAAAGGTCGACCTCGAGACCATTGTTATCGAGGATGTCTTTACACACCTCCAATGCAACGACCAGGGTCTCACCTCCCAGGAGGCTCAGCGCCGTCTAGAGATTTTTGGTCCCAACAAGCCAGAACAAGAGGAGCAAAATCCCTTCCTTCAGGTAGTTGATCGACCTCTGGGTGAGGCTGGTGGTCTCTTAGACACACCGCGTTTCCGCTCTTGCGCTTTTTTGGCGTCTCACTCGTTTTGACCAATTCAAATCTCATATACACAACAATTGATTTCTTTTTGTCCTGTTACGTTTTTTTTTCCCCTTACGGCTCTGTCATAACGACCCTCGCGCGCTTTTCTTTCTTATATAGCGTTAATTCCTGTCGCAGTCGTGACAAAAATAAAGTCTATTCTTTATACCAGCATCATCCCATTTGGTACTATGTGCGAACTTTCACTATCTCGCTCACTCGCTCACTTTTCACTCGTGAGAGTTTGTTCCCTACTCATCACTATCATGCAGTAACTGGGTTACCGCCAAGGCCACGTTCAACGCGCAAGATAGCATCATTGGGGTGAAACGCCGTTCTCGTCACTGACAACAAGTTCGAGTTATTACTTGCTTCTCACTTGGTTTTTCGTTGCATGTGCAGCATCACTATGGTAGCGTTCCTCGAGCTGACTTCCACCGTCGTCGTGAGTTGGTCAATGCGCACAAACGCCGCTGCCGCGTCGTGACTTGCTCGTGTGTTCGTCATTGCTCAGACTGCAGCGGCGCGGCGTTTGTTCTGTGCTATTTTTGCTCTTGCCTATCTCGCCGAGACTCGCCGAGAAGTGACCCTGACCTGCGCTAAATTTAGCAGCACGTTCTGAATGTGGCAATGCAGGCTGCGGTTGCACACACCACACCGATCGTCTGGCCGGTGACGTCGAGCCGTTCGAGCCCGATGGCGTAGTCAGTTGGCTCGTTTCGAGCGGTGCATTGTCAGTCGCGACTCTAAACAACTACGAGGGTCAAGCGGGAGCCCTCCGGCCTCAGAGCTTTCTGTGCAGATCGGTTCTAGTGGTCCTTCGGATTCGACTGTGTTCCCTGACCTGAAACATCGCCCATGCCCATGACGTCCGAACCAAACTAACAAGAGGTCCGGCAGCCAGTATTTGCCAACACTATCGGGGCCGAGGCGATAGAGATGGCTACCCAGGTGCACTTAGAGGCCTCCGCGTCACCGGCAGGTACGCTCATCAGCCCCGCGGTGGGTCAAGGGGGAACTCCTCACTCGCGTTTCCACTCGAGTCTACAGAGATTATTTCGCCATGGTATTTGTACTGTGTAATAGGACAGTATATACATAAGATTAAATATCGAGAACCCAACAGAATAAATACACACTATCGCACACGCACAGCTAGAGATCGGGGACACGTCAGACGATATCGTATCGACAATGCGAAGGATGCGGATAATGATCTCCTATCCGCTCAGCACTTGGCCCCCGCAGTGACCGATCCCCGGCGGCTACGCCCGAGTCAGTGGCCGACTGCAGTGACCGGGAATGTGGTGGAGGATCTGGGGTGGTGTAGATTGCGCGATTCACCGAGGGGGGGTCAAAAGCGTCCTTTTCCTTGTGCAAACCAGGCTTCGGCCTACCGCCGCCATCAGATGCGGAGGTCCGCTCTAGAGAAATATTGGGAGCGGCAGTTATCGAGCGATGAGATTCTGGGCAAGGCGGCGAGGGGGCGGATCGAGTCATGAGCGCGTGTGAGGATGGCGATGGACCTGTAGGAAGTATGTTGTCGAGAGCTGCATTAGAAGCTGGATACAGGGAAGTCGGGAAATATGCGTTGTGAGGGATGGAAACGGAGGTAGAGGAAAGAGGAATGGTAGATGTCGAAGTTTCGGGAGAGGGGTAGGGCATTATTATACCTGAGGGAGTGACGTCTCGTATCGAACCAGCGAGACCTGGTGGGATAACAGGGCTTTCGATGGATGTCTGATGAGCGGGGTGAAAGTCGCCAAGTGGCGGCACGTCCCTGGGGCTTCCGACGATAGGTAGCGAGGCAGGTATGAGCAAGGGAGGTACATCGGGACGGACCGGCACAGCGTAATCTTGCAGTACAGGACGACCAAAAGTTGTGGAGGTAAGATCATCATCGCGAATATGACCAGTGACATTACACGCTGGATACGAGGACGGCTCCCTCAGGATGTTATCTCCATTGCCCGTGGAGGGGGAGAGTAGTGTTGGAGCGGAGCCGGCATCTTGATGAAGAGTGAAGTAAATGCTGCGAATCGGTCCCAAGGTAAGGAGCGCCATCCGCTGATCGTTGTCGTTGCGCACTTTGAGAACAATTTGGTTCCAGAGTGTACAGAACTCGTGCTGCAATTCAGGTAACGTGTCTCGTGCATTGAACTTGGAAGCCGCTTCCAGAATGGATGAGAACTCGGTCGACGGCCAGGGCTGTATCGAGAAACGATTGAATTGCTGGCGAGTAAGGTAAATCAAGACGGCAAGTGACAGACTGTCGCCACGGGCGGCGTAGTATCGCAGGACGGTTTCCGGGGTGCCCAGTTCGCTGGAGGCAAGAATGAACCAGGAGTCATTGCGTCTTTGGGCCTTTGCGACAATACCAGTAACTATGGCTTGTACGACCAATGCAGTGTTTTGGTCTCCGCTATTGCCCCAACCTCTCATGACACGGGCAAACTCGGCGGTCTGCAGGCCCCTATATTGGTCTTGGAATACGATTCTGAGGATATGATCATATGCATCAGGAAATTCAGCTGGATCGAGGGCTCTCGCGCAGACGACGGCTCTCCTGTTTTTGACAGGCTCGGGAAGTATATCGGATGAGAATGTGCGGTCAAGAAACCCCATCAATGCCTCGGAAATCCTCTTTTTCCCCTCTTCGGTGAGATTGCGAAGAGGATCGTCGACGATCTTCGAGTTGCGGAAGCCAGGTAAGCCGGAAAAAAAGCGCTCCAATTCGTCGTCTTCGTCCAAACCGTCGAACGTCCACAGAAAAGCGTGGGTATCAATCTCCGATGGTGCTTTCAGAGCAGCTTCCTCGGCCGTCTTCTGCATGCCCTGCGTAAGCAGTCTGCGATGTCCTTCCTCCAAGCCTCTAAAGTGGTTCAAGGATCCATCACGAGAGCGAACCAACCAGGTACACCACCGAAGAAACCTATAGGCGATGCATGATGTCCCAGTAGCAATGTGCCACGCCGGTAATGAGAGTGGGGTGTGGTATGGGCTATCGTGATGAAAGACCGGCATCAACGTGAGGCATGCGTACAGACTCGTGGCGACGCTGACAAATGTCAGCGACAACTTGAAACCCGTGAGGCTAACTTGGTTGAGGAATACAACGATGCCGACACCGCAAAGAATCAGGGAAACATGTAGCAGCATGGGTAATGCTTCGACAACCCATGGAAGGAGAAGCCTCTCGGACCCTTCGAAAAAGAATGTACGGATCCGAGCTCGCTTGTGTGGACTGTAACGTGCCTGAGTGACCTTGAGGTATTTTCGTGCCCACTGCTGTAGTAATGCCGCGAACGTAGCACAGGCAATACAGTTTGCCAAGCTCATCGGGAAAACCCTACCCTGTAAATCCCGTCAAAGTTAGCGCTAAGCCCATTAACCACCCTAAAACGGGACTAAGCGCAGGTGGAGATAAATTTCTATTCAGTGAACTAAAAATTTCCGTTAATTACACTAAAATTTTGGTACATGTGTCTATCAAGGAATGGATTGACATAGAAGTTATTACATTCCTCGAGCACCGTTGAGCCTTTCCATTGCTGGGGTGCAACGGGACCAAAAACTGGGAACAATTGGACACTCCGACATATATCTGTCAGAGGGACAACACTTGCAGAACGACGTCCGTTGCGATAATGTCTTGATACCCGACACATGTTATGAGATGTACCAGGTGCGGAGGGTGGTGAAAACCATTCAACATAGGCAAGTTGTGCAGGAGGAGCTGGGCGCGAAGCAAGAAAAACCATGGACGCCGCTGACGTTGAGAGCTGAAACACAACCCGAATTTGAACAACTCGAATTCTGGTTCCATTCTTCACCAATCCCGTATCAAATCGCCCGGGATTGACAAGTCCACGTCGGTCGTGTCCTTCTGGTCGGATGTGTATGACGTCAATAGTTCGCTTGTCTGGGTCGTCATGATGGGCAAACTTAATTTTATGGAACACAGAAACCCGTTGAAAGGGAATAAGGGTATTGTCGGCACGCCTCCGAGATGCGCTGGCAGAAAGCTCAGGATAGTTGTGTTGTACGATGAAGTCCGCAAGGGCATCTTGAAAGTCGACGGCCCCATATCGGTTGGAAAGATTCTCGAAGGTGACACCCTTCTCGGACGGATGCATTGTCAAGAAAGGGTATAGTACTGATGGCAAGGTGGAATAGTGCGCTGGGCGTTGCACTGGTGGTGCCGAAATACCTTTTCGCGATTCGATAAGTCCATTATGCTGGTGCATCGCCTCTTGTCGCTCCAGCCAAGTTGTCATTTGCTTGTATTCGTCTTTGAAATTGGTCGCGCGGTATGCGTTCTTGGTAAAGTCAATGTGAAGCCGTTCAGATTGTTCCGTGTTATAGTTATCGGTTGAGCCAAAAAGTGTGATAGATCTCCGGTAATGGGCCAGACTGTGAAGCTTGGGAAGGTTGAAGTGTTCCCGGACTCTGAGCTCAATAAAAACTTCTTTCTCCTCATGAAATTGTCGTAGTGCCGTATCCAACACATTGAGACTTTCTGTGGTTTGTACGGGGTACTGAGAAAGATAGAAGAAATCAAGAAGTCCCCGTACAGCACGGGTCAAGCGTGCCGATGACTGAATCCCTGGAAGGGCGAGATCCACCACAACTCCAAGGATGATGCGACATACATCTTTGTGTTCTTGACCAGTAAGTCGTGAAAGAGATGTGATCCCTTTATGAAAGTGTCGAGCATTGTGGTTTGGTGGTAGGCGGATGCAACGCGCATTGATCTCCTCAGCTCCAAGTCTGGCGAGCCAGCGGACCAGATGTTTAGCGATGCCTTGATGAAGCTGGTGTAAGATATCCGGGGTGATCGAAAGAAATATATTGGTGTATGGCAAACGCTCCCAGAATGGATGGTAGGTGGGCTTGAGACCAGCTTCGCGAGACGCAGCGTGAAAGGTTGTCGGGTCACCATCGCATAATGAATATACTTCGATCGCTGTCCGAATATCGCGCAAAGGGAAAGTTTCATCGCTTCCGAGTTCGTCTTTTGGGACAGTACACTTAGGGCATCTTCCGCTGTATGTGCAGGCGACAAGTGACTGTTCGGGGTAGTCGCCAATAAACGCCGCAAAAATTGGATGACAGCGGTACCACGTCCCATCACTGGTGGCCATTGCAATGCCGGTCTCGCCGTAAGTTTCAATGGGTGACAAAAGTTTATGCATGCACGCATGAAATAGGTTTGCCAGGGCACAGCGCCGTGCCGACTTGTTTTGAATTTGCTCGAGCCGTGTTGTTGGAATATATCCCATCAACATTTGCGCGCAGCAGGTTGGTTTGCAACGGATGTCTTTAGGAATGTTACCAATTGACATATAGACTGGGTATGCGCTTTTGGACCGAAACTGCGTGAGTTGGGTTTTGTCCGATGATATAATGATGGGTATCACGGTTGCGCCTGGGCTGCGTAACTCAAGGGATTTCTAGAAACTGCGTAAGTACGCAATACTAAACTATCCAAGACTCAGGGGATATTTGACATACTTGCACGGACCACCACCATTTTCCGGTGTGCATTTCACTGAACACTTGTGTTGTATGATTTGCGTCTTTGTAATGTTGTTCAGGTGCAAATACAAGCCTTCCTGCAAAGGCTGGGTCTCCAAAGAGCGTGCGGATGCAGGGAATGATATCTCGAAAGTAAAAGTCGTGAGACCCCCCACCAAGATGAATCTCCTCGCACTTGAACTTAGGCGGCCCTGGCAATTCTTTATCGATGATGCGATTGAGCTCCCGGGCGTTACGATATGACAGGCCCAAGCTTTCGACCATCTATTTCAGTCAGTGGTCAGCTATTAAACTAGTTGTCATAGTCATGAACTTACGCTGTCAATCGCAAGTAGTTCCGTGACCGATGTTGAGGTTGGACCCCTTTTCTTGGCCCATCGGGCAAAATCCCAATCGCGCTGTGACCGGAAAGGGGACCAAATGCCCTCTGTGCCAGGATACAGGGCTTGGCCACCTGCCGTGCTCTGACCCGCGTCGGAAATGGGGGCTCCAGCCAATCCCAAGGGAAACCGCTCGACAATGGGTGTCCCATCTTGATGAGCATGGTTCTGGTTTAGAGTTTCTGTAAGTGCGGCACCCGGTCCGCTGTCAGTGGGGTCGGTGTCTATATGGTGTGGTTCAGCGTCTTCGTGACTATCAATAGGTCGATCGAATTCATTGCCGTCTAGAATGGGGTCAATTTACTAGCGTGATCGAACCAGCTACATACTCACTTGAATCACCGATCCGTGGTCTGGAGCCACCACTCGGATCACTATTTTCCGGACCAGAGACACCTGGAGGGTTGTACGTGGCAGAGCGATCCAGAAGACTATGATAGAGAGCACGACAGACGCCGCGCGTTGTCATGCTGAGGTGACGCGAATACCCTGGCATGGGTAAATTGTCGATTGCAACCAGCACAGGTAATTGGACTCATGGACGGGGAAAAATAGTGTGATACGAAATGGTGGTAGTAATAACAATGAAGGAGCGGAGTATGTCACAGCGGTAACTGGGGCTAGTACGTGACACTGGTAAGCACGGACAAAATATATAAGAGACACGGCACACACCTGGATAGACCACCCATCCAACCACTAGTCGCTCGTTTCCACTCATCCCTCCCAAGCCTTTCCCCAACTGCTGTCTTCCTATACACGCATGGCACCCCGCACACGGCAGCAGAAGAACGCCGCACCGATGGGTCCAGTGGTCCCTTCCACCAACACTGACACCCCAGCACGCCCTGTGAGCTCGAAGAAAAAGAAGAACAAAGAAACGAACCAGCCCACCGTGACCTTGCCTCGTCAGACGATCAAAATACCACCACTGGTAGGAGCGGCAGCGGCGGCAACAGGGTCTGCCAGTGGTATGTTGTCGTACAAAGTCGAGGTGATATGGCAACTTACTTGTATCTTAGTCACCTTGGGAAAGCGCGTCCTGTCCCCCGAAGATGGCCATGAACAGGGGCATGCAACATCAGGGCAGACAGCTAAAAAGCGGCATGTGAAAGACGGTTAGTTCTTGTGATTATCAGCAATGGAACCACTTACATCCAACAACCCCAGTTTCAACTCGCATTTATCCTCCTCTTCTCCAGCTGACAGACGAAGAGGATGCGTCTCATGGCGATGTTCAAAGCATGAGAAAACTGAAGCGAAGTGCGTGTCATGTTTGGATGAGTCAACGATGCCTTCTCTGGTTGTCTAACTTCACACGCTTTCTTCATGCTTTCCCACACCATCAGCGGAGACTCTTGTCGTCGTCAACTCTGCTGGGGCCAACAACTCTTCAACCGACAGCGACACCGATCACTCAAGTGATGAGGAATGCGCTTTGACACCAGCAGTCGTTCAAAAGATGGCACTCGAGGCAAGTAATTACAGTTTCTGCGATCCGATACCGGCACCATGACTCAAGGGTACTCAGAGGCCTTCTTGGCTGGCCAGCGCTACAGGTGACACGATGGGCAGTGACCAGGGCAATACACACGGTGGCACCCCCAAGGGCCCCAACGGTATGTCATTCTCTTTAGCGTCAGTCGTACCAGTACCACTCATCCCGTCCAGGTTATTCGCCGGATGACTATTTGCAAGCGGGTTGTTCGCAAGCCAACTATATGCAGGCCCAAGAGGATTATTCGCTAGCAGGCTATTCACAGGCCCAGGAGGATTATTCGTATTCACCAGCTCAGGAGGATTATTCGCACGTGGGCAATTCCCAGGAAGATGACTGGCAAGCGGGTTATTCCCAGGAAGATTATTCACAAGTGGGTTCGTACACCCTTTTTGAACCGGAAGCCGCAGGTACGTCGTATAACAAGTCACCAACATCACTTACTCATTGTGTGTTGCCAATCCAGGTGCTGCGTCCGAGGACAATGGAGCAACGCGTGCCCATTTCGAGGCAACGCTTGTCCATTCTGAGGCAACGCCTGTCCATTCTAAGGCAATGTATCCCCGTTCTGAGGTAATGCACAGTCGTTCCGAGGTAATCCATGGTCGTTCCAAGGCAGTCCATGGTCGTCCCGAGGTAACACATTCCCGTTCCGAGGCAATCCACGGTCGTTCCGAGGCAACGCATTCCCGCTCTGAGGTGACACATTCCTACTCCGGGGCGGTGCATGCTGAGGCAACACATGCCCATTCGGAGGTGACACCTGACCGTTCCAAGGCAATGCGTACCCGTTCCAAGGCTGCGCATACCCATTCCAAGACGACGCCTTCCCATCGCGAGGGCTACCAAGGAACTCACTTGGGATCTGCAGGTGAGTGTGGTTCTTGTCAACTACAGAAGGCGTTATCGTCTCAACACGGGCACAGCTTCTAATGGTCACCACGCAACACCTGCCCACGCCAACAACCGTCAAGTATCGGGGCCCATAGGTAAGCACACAAGCCGTACAATGATCCCCCCCACTTGTTAATGTGTCTGACCGTGACCAGGAGGATGGCCAGACGAAACTAACCTGCGTAGTGCTGTTTCAGGGAAGCCCAGATTAACAGAACAGACCCGATTCATGCGCGACATAATCAAAGCCTCATTCCCGCACTTGCGTGCCTCGATTATGATCCATGACGCATACCCTGATGCAACTCTTATCGGAACTTTTGTTTTGAGAGCATTCCTTGCTGCGACGTCTAACGATTCACGTGCTGTATATGTCCACCAGCGCATACGCCAAGATCATGTGTATCTTTCTAAGAT
The DNA here is from genome assembly GCA_021525775.1 of Lactarius deliciosus. NCBI lineage: Eukaryota > Fungi > Basidiomycota > Agaricomycetes > Russulales > Russulaceae > Lactarius > Lactarius deliciosus. The sequence goes on along the minus strand of JAKELK010000148.1, from coordinate 131,623 downwards.
GACTGTGTTGGTACGTCATATTTTGTATTTCTCTGAAAGACTCTGATAAATGTGTCCAGCCCCGAGCGCGCATTACCGTATTTCGTGCAGAGGTCAAGGAACGCTGTGTGGCTGCCGTCGCACTTTTGATCAATCTTAATGACTCGCCAACCTCAATCGCGGACCTAATTGACAAGCAACTCAACGACAACTACAATTATATTTTCCCGAGACGTTCAAATGTAAGTCGTTAATGGTTTTAGCTCATAAATACTAAGACATTTGTCAGAGTCTTAATATCCTAAGTGCACCACCATCTCGTCGTTTACCATATCGCAGCAATATTATCACCTCTGTGATTCGTGACCTTTTCTTCACAGGTCCGGTACCATTTGCTACACAGCACCGGGAGCTCTTCCCAACCCACCCAGGAGTTAACGGAACTGTTGCTTATGAGATTCCGAAGTCAATGCTCGCCTTAGTTTCAACAGCGGTAAGTTTTTCCCTTTTGATTGTTGTTTATTTTTTGATTGTTCTTGGAAATTCGGAATCGATCAAGTATTACGCAGCTCTTCACAAGTGGTCCAGTGGCAAGCGTCAACAGCAAAACTTCACAGCAGATGGGAGTGCAGATGTCTACCGGAGTCACTTGACCTCTCTTAATAGTATCGAGACTGAGCACAAGTCTTCTTATCATATTATGATGATGGATATATATCAACTTGCGGCGTATGTTTCCCCTTCTCATTTTCCACTCATTTCACTGATTATTTTAGATCGAGCATTGGCCAAACTGCCATTCTGGTCCCATCACTGGATATTAGCACACTCGAGATGGACGAATGAGCCTGTGCAACCAGTAAGTCCATCAGTTCTGGCACAGAACTGATCACTGACGCCTTATAGTCTTTATACCCAAGATTATACCCAAGAACTTGCCCACAATCGTTTTGATTTCTTATCGCTCATTTGGCCTCATTTAGTCATTCCTTAGCCCCTCATTTAGCCTCATTTAGTCATTTTGTCATTACTTAGTCACTCGTTTAGCCTACAAATGATCAACAATTTAATGTTAAATTTTGGGAAAATTAAAGTGTCTGCCGATTAGCTCAAACTTAGCTTTAATTGGGCACTAATTAAAAGGGGGGATAGTTAAAACGGCAAATGGGCGCTTATGTGCTAATTAGCACTAATTAGCGCTAATTAGCAGGGTAGGGTTTTCCCGATGCTGAAGAACCAAAGCCCGTTAACCCATATTGCGTAGGATGGTGGAGAAAATGGGCGTGGGGAAGAAGGGTAGGAGGTCAGAATGTCGGATCGATTTGGGTTGGTGATAGTCTGATAAATATTTTCCAGGTAGAAGTTTGAAGTGTCCTGTGGGTCCGGCCGTAGGTCCTGGATCGATATTGAGATCAACGTTGCAATGGCAGCTGAGAATAGTCCGCTCTATGACTGATGAGTCGTAGTGAAGACGATTGGAAGATGGGGACACACAAAGATGAGAGCCCCGTCGGCGTCTGCTTTCCATCTTTCGACCATCTTCCTGTCTTCTTCCTCTGCCCTTTCTAAATACATCGAGAAAATAGGTCCGGAGCCATCGACAAAGTTTCTGTGCGATGCCTGATTCGGCGCCGACTGAGGCGGGTATTGGTCGTCGCCTATGCACGCGGTACGGTGGGTAAAAATGACCGAAAGAGAACAAGTGGGGAGCAGGCAGCTGTACCTATTCCTGCGTCGCGTACGTTGGTGGCCTCGTAAGGAGCCCAGGACATTGAAGACTATGCAGTGGAGTATACAGCGAGGTGTGGTGGAGGGCGTCGAGAGTAACGACACCATGTTACGGTTGGCGGGTTATAAAAACCCTGAGGGGTGTTGGAAATGGAAATTTCCGTCCGCTTTGTGACGCATATAGATTAATCTGAACACATTGATTTCGAGCGCGCAAGCCTGAGACTACTCGCACGAGAGACAAAAAGTTTTTATGTCATCGGACCAAGTCAATAACAAGAGAGAGATGAACATGGGCCGCTTGAACTTTGAGCTGTACGGAAAGTCACGATTAAAATAGACCGTGTTCCTTGAGCAGCTCCTAAACAGTCCAACTGCCGACTTAGAACAATGGAATGAAGAACGTAAAATCACTTGCGCTTGGAAATCACCTACGGGCTCTTTGTATATCCTGTCATCCCCAAATGGGATTGACGGACCAGCGCAGTACCAGCGCCGTAAGTTAGGTCGGGCCGTGATCGGAATTGAATCGGACAGTGTAGATGATGCACCAGATCCGCGTTCGAGAGTTCGGAGTCGAGAGTCGAGAGTCGGGTTCAGCACAAGGTCGGATCTGGAATATAAAGGGGTTTTTTTCCAAATAAAATAAGAAAAGATCTCGTACTGTTGGGACCAAATGGCAAATCGCCCTACAGTAACCTCGTAAACCTCAAATGCTTGGAAAGGAAAGTTCGGATCTATGCATTATGACCTGTAAATTTCAAGATTTACAGAGATGCGACTTGCATGTGGTAAGTTATGCTCAACGAAGGTACCGCTTTTTTTGTTCAAGGCCATCAGAGGAAGATGTGAGATGAATGGTGCGTACGTTATATCAATTCACTGTTGTGATGACGACGGAAGAGAAATCACGTACAGTATCACCAGATCACTAGCATGTCAAACAAACGACACATCGTTACCCATAAAGGAGAGGTCTCAAAACATTCGATCATTGTCTAGCTATGTACACGGGAAAGCTTGATGATAATCACCTGTTGGGTCATGGTGCAGGTGGTAACACCTCGTGCTTGACTAAGTTAATCTAAGAGCTGATCCTACGTAACTGTACGGCCGAGTGCAGGGAATAGGGAGCAAGATAAAATAAAACAAAGCGCCGAAATTCTAGATTATATACTCACTTTGTTTTGTCTACCTCCGTGTCGTGTGTGCTATAAAACAAATACATAACATGACCCATTTTCTTCTGCTGTTTCCCCTCGTGCTGCTATGATGAATAAAATATGTGATGGAAGAAAACGAGGCGCAAAAAAAAGGGGTGGGATATTTGCTACACCACTTAGTCCTCACAGCTTCGACTCGCCCTCCTCCGGGTCCTTGTGCACGCCAACGAGCTTCAGTAGCTCTGCAACGACTTCGAGCGGGCTCGTCACGTGCCACTTGGCGAGTGTGCGCTTGGACGGGTGCCCAACGGCGGTCGTGAAGAGGTCTTCGGGGGTGAGCTGTAGCTTGACACGCGGGTGCTCGCGGGTCCTTTCCTCCGCGACCAGTGAGACTGATAGTGGTGGGTCCATGGTGTACGGTAGAGGGACCTCCGTGAACTGCAGCGAACGGAACATGTCCTCATCGGTCTATCGTGGCGCGGAGGGGTGTCAGCCGGACGACAGTAGACTGAGGTGTGAGAGACGAACCTTGTCGTCACCCGCACAAAAGACGAATTGGGCATCCGGGTTGAGGTATATGATACGCTTGACGATCTCGCCTTTGTTGATCGCGATCGGGCGGACTTCGAGGTTCTTCTTACCGACGAGGACTAGGAAACTGTTCAGCGATCATATAACTTGGCTCGGTTAGATAGTAACAATACCTTCGATCGGCCGTTTGTGAGCGACGTTGTTCTCAAGCAAATCCTGGCATTGCCTGCACTGGAATTGCCTAGAAAATATCCCCAGTTAGCACGCGCAAGATGAGCTTTATCCGTGCCACACGTACCCCCACTCTGGGTCGCTTGAACGATAGTGCCACGTGATAGAGCTCTTCTTGATCTCGATGTGACTGCCCGTCGTGCGCTCCGTATAATACTTGAACACCTCGAGCACCTCGGCCATCCAACTCATATCCAAGCTCTCGGTGAAGTTGGTCCATTCCTTGACACCTGGTGCACGAATGAACCCGCCATGTTCGGCAGACATGCCGAGCCCGTTGATGTGTCCCAAGTGCTGCTCGAGGAACGCGCCGTCGCGGCCTGAGATGATGTACACCAGATTCCGCGGGTCCGCAGTGAGTGCCGTGAGTGCGGTCAGGGTGTCCTCTGTCGGGACCGCCATCGAAGGTGTCTTTACGATTGGCGCCAGGGTGCCCTGTAGTATAGTAATTTGTTGTCAGGAAGTAGAAAGTGAAAGGTGGAAAGATAAACGCACGTCGTAGTCGAGCAAGAAGAGGCGCTTTGTCGCCAGGGAGTAGCGCTCGAGCATACGATGTGTGGGTAAGGCGGGCGTTTGGCGCGCAACGCCCTGAGAGTCTACGATACCGAGGAGTAGCTTAACGAGTGTCATGGCCCACGTCTGTGATGTGTGAGTCGTAATGACACTGTACAGCTTGGCGTGCCGGGTCTCCTTTTCTGCCTGAGACATTAATAATCCGCGATGCATGGCCGTTGCCACGTCCTGCAAAACAAACGAGATGTTAGAAAAAGGACGGACAGAATAAAACAGAATGATACAGACACCAAGACTCCATGGGTTGATTTGGAGCGCCTCGGTCATATTGGAGGAGATACCCATGAACTCACTCAACACGAGAGGTGACTGCTTCGTTTTGCCTTGAGCGATGACAAACTCCATCGACGTCGTGTTCATGCCGTCGCGCAGCGGTGTAATCACGCCGAGGTCAGCAGCACAGAGCAGGGCATAGAACTCGTCCTTCTTGATTGTCTGATGACTGCAAGCCATTTCTTAATGCCCAATAAGTAAATTGGTGGGAAAGGTCTCACTAGTGGTGAACGGGAATAAAGTCCAGACTTCCGAACTCTCCGTTGATGCTGCTGACGAGCTCGCTGACTTGGCGTTCGAGTTTAGGCGAGTCGGAAAGAGCGGGGGATGTAACTTGAATGAGAACAACTCGGCCTATCCACTCGGGGTAGTCGTGTAGCAACTTGGAGAACGCGCGGAGCTTCTGCACGACACCTTTCACGACGTCGAGCTTATCTCGTCCGATGATAATCTTTTTACCAGCGTAAAGCTTAAGCAGAGCCTGCAACTTCGGCTGAACTCCGGGTCGCGTGCTGATTGATTATGTCAGCATCCAAAAACGGAAGATGAATGACCGAAACTCACAGGTCACGGGAAACACGCTCGGCGTCGACGCCGACCGGAGTATGCATCACGGCGGTAACATGACCTTGGACGTCGATACCACGCGCAGCAACCTCGTAACCACATACTCGCACGCAGGATGACGTGAAGTGGCGCGAGTACGAGTAAGTTTGGAAGCATACAATATTGGCACCTAGCATGCCATCTAATATCTCCTTCCGCCCTAATGCATAAATATGTTAGCATGGTATCATGTCAGATTTTCCTGCACACGTACGCGGGAGGCACCGGAAGACTTCGCTGCTTGGCCATGGAGTGTGAACGAAAAGACCGACACAGACTTCGGGGAGCATCAAACGCAACAACTTGGGTACAAGAAGTAGATGGTAGTCATGCACCCAAACGAGATCACCGGGACGATACACGTCCAAAATTCGGCGCGCATATGCTGCATTAGCCTGCTCGTATGGGGCCCAATGCTCGTCTGCCGAGAAGGACGCGGAAAGCGAGTTCGGCGATACATCCTGCCAGAGCAAGTAATGGAACAAGGGCCAGAGTGCTATGGCAAAAGAATGTCATCATGAACGGAGTTCGTCGTAGCTGGGGCCGAAATCTCACTTTGTTTGCAGTAACCGTCGTAGTGTCCATGAGCGACCTTATCATCCAGCAAGAGCGGGACATAAGTCGTCTTGGTATTATCTTCGTCCTCGCTTTTGAATTTCGCGATCTCTTCCTCAAGCGCGGCCTTGTCCTGTTCGGAAAGTGAAGTGGACGGGACCTTGACTCTGTCCCCGGCTAAAGAAATGCGCGTGATCCGGTCATTAAGGTGTCATGGGTAGAAACGGAGCGTTGGACATACCCGACGTGGCATTGGGGCTCTCAATGTCACCTATCCATCCGAGGATGACCTGCTCGTGGGTCGCCGATAGTGACCGAAAGCCGCTGATCATGGCGGCATGGCCCTGGCGCGCGGAAAGCGACCACTTTGGCTGAAGTGCATTGTCTGAGGCGAGAGTAGGTGTGGAGGAAGTAGGGTCAGATGTACGCGAGGTGATGTCAGTGGGCTGCTGCGGCGGAGTTGAAGGTGGGGAGGGAATGCCAGGGCGCGACGAGGTGTGGAGCGTGGCGGTGATGGGTAGATAGTGGCATACGTGGAGGACACGGCCAGAGAGGGTAATACCCTTTGCACGATATTCAGCCTCACGAGCGAGAACTTCAGAAGTAAGATCCTCAAGCTTGATTGGCTCGGGGACGCGACGGGGTTCGTGGAAGCTATCCATGTATATATGTTATTGGGATGGTAGAGGCTAGTGAAGAAGAAATACGGAAGAGTGTACGCGAAGAAGTAAAGGTATGTAAAGGATTATATAGGGCTTTAGAGCGATGGTTATCGAGAGCAAGAAACAGAAGACCAAGTACACATAAGGACACCGGTCCCTCTCTTCGGCGGAGGACACGTGGGTGACCCAATCTGCCTTTTCATAGACCCAGACCCAGACCAGACCTCGACGCCCCAGATATTCTAATACCTAACTACCAACATACACTACCGCCAGCTTGCCTCCTTGATACCACACACAGCCCACACTCTGCTCCACAGGGAGAATGTCCATGCAGTCCTCCTTTGCGCAAACAAAACGTACTATGATTTCTTCTCCCCGAGGTCCAGGCGCGAAGAGAGCTTCTTCTTTCCTATCGGCCCCCGTTCACCCGACAATCCATTAAATTAAGATTGCCACGGCATGTCGCCGTTCTCGGAAATCCCGCTCAACTTTCTCAATGCAATCGCCCATTCAGAAATGATAAACCCCATCGGACATCCCCGGCATCTTGATTACTCTACAGTAACCGCCATCCCCCGCCTGCACACCTGGCAACGGTGCGATCGTCCATCCCTTGTCGGAGGATCCCGCCTCTCCGATCCGCTCACGTGCGCGCAGAATGGAAGGACGAACGAAAGAGGGCTCTCCATATCTTGTCCATCAACAGATCGTATCGTAACCTACCGTACGCGGACAAAGCGCCATGTTTCCCGCGCACAAACTTCGCTGCCCGACATCAGCGACCCTTACAGTACCTGACCCTCCACACACAGTGAGGTAACTCGATAGACAGGTCGTCCTCACACGTGGGCCTTATGTGGAAACGTTCCCGAGCATGTCAGGTCCTTCGCTCATAATGGCTAGGGTGTAAAGTGCTCTCAGTCAAGATAGCTCGCTCGATCTGACCGCGCTAGAACCACGGAAACGTCGTGGAACACGGTGCGTGCCACGATAGGGTACCGAAATGCCACCGATTGCGCCGCAGGAAGTGAGGACGTTGAGCTGGCAAGCTTCTGTGGCCGTCGTGGCCATCGTGATAGAGATGAGGGTCATCAGAAGTGATGGTGTGCTCGCGCGAAGTCTCCAAAGCGAGTTGATGACTCGGACGAGCTAGACTGGAATGGACCTCTTAACGTGGTCTTCCGGACCACGCCGACAGGTGCTTATACTGTTACAAATTGCCACGGATGAAACAGTCATAAATGTCATTTGTGAGGCTGTCTACGTATACTAGTACAGTACGGCATGGTTGCTCGATGTTGTACAGCAGCACGCAGCAAGAACGAATCTACTACATGTACAGTAGTTTCATACATCCAACAGTACGGTCGAGGATCTGGGCCAGCTGTTAGAACCTGTCGGGACTTACCTCAGCCCTCAGGAAAGAACGAACGTGGTATACGTGTCATGACCTAATCGCGCTCTAATTAAACCCGCCGCCACCGTGTGCATCCACCTAACCAGCGCAGATCCACCGATGCCATTACGCATTTTGTGCAGCTTCGATCCATCAAACATAGCGACTCCGGGGCCTCGGAGCTTCAGACTCAGTCATCCCTGGGCCACGCATGCGTGCTTATTCTAGTGGCTGGGACGTAAGTTAGGCGCAGACTCGGACATATAGCTGAAGTAGGGAATGCGCGGGGTCGTGCGAAGCGCGAAATGCGCATTGAGCATCTTGAGCTTCTCGCGAGCCGTTCCATCATGGCTGTGCCGCCTGTGCGCACGGCGTGGCCCAGGCTGGCAGTGTTGCTGAGGTATTGGTACAGTGACAGGCACCATCCAGAGCCTTGCGGGCATGCGCGATAGGTCCCTAGGGCTCCAGCGACAGGGGCACGGGTAGGTGGTCCGAGGTGTTCTTCACGAGTGTCTCGGACAGGTGCGTCTCTGGCCAAAGAGGGTTTTTCGGGCTGCCCAGGGCTGCCGCCGGTAGCGAAACGAGAGTGGCGAATTCTATCAGCCCAGAGTTGTCGAGGTACAAGTCTGCAGCCGCAGCGGGCCATAATTCCGTTTGAAAGAAAACGAACTCATGCTCCCTGCGGTGGGGCACGTTCTGGTGAAGCGAAGCATATGCAGTGGTTCATAGCTACGACCGGTCTTTGTCTCTAGAATGTATCCCGGAATAAAATTAATTCAAAAACAATGAAGTGCCAGTGATGCAGATCCGCAATTTTTTGATGTACATATCTGCAAGACGTCTGCATCAACGAGATCGGAAATGAGCAAGCATCGAGATGACGAATGCAGGTACGAGGGTATAAACCGGACGTTCCGGGAAACCAAGTCTTCAGGAGGTCGTGGAGCCGCATGGAAACGGGACAAGTTGTCTCCGCTTGAGGTATTCACAAGATCCAGCATCGCGGCTGCTGTATTTGAGCGATGTGCAAGTCGAAGAACCAGGGAATGTATGCGATAAAATCCTCAACCTGGAGACCTTCACTGAGTCCGGCCAGCGTTCATGTCAGTGTATCTTTGTTCAGGAACGAATAGAATGTAGGGAGGATGACGGAACGGGGGCTGACTTCTAGGGCGTCGGTTGTGTAGCTGCGATACCTTCTGCGACCCACAGGATAACGGTGTGAAGTTGTGAATGATTGAGAAGAAACGAGGTAGAGGCATCACCGCGACGTACACGAGCGCAAGCCTGAGGGAACCCGAGATAGACTCATGCGACGGTTTTGTTGATCAAGAGGAGGAAGTCGACGAAGAAAAATAACACTGAGGCGTGGACTCGGAACAGCACTCAGATGCTTCTCCAAGACTCCACCATGGGCTTTCCCAATCCGCAAGAAAATGCATGCGCGCCGCACTAGCGCTCGCCTATGTGGTCTTCAAGTTGTCAAACAGGTCGACGTATCGCTGCCACCTCTGCTCCAAAATATTGCTCAAGTGATATTAAGGCACACAGGGAGATGCAAAGGTGTGGTCCTCAAGATTCCCACGAGCTGCCATGACACCATGCTAACTTGAAGCATGGCAACAGACTGCTCGCCAGGGTCTGGTTGTAGCTCTCAATGACTCGGAAAGCAGACCACTAGTCTTATGTCATCTTACATTTCTGTGATGACGCCATGGGCCAAACTTCGGTTTCCAACCCCCATTTCCAACCCCCTTTCTCTAACTTACCTACCACCACATGTCAACTCAGATCTGGGTCTACGCATTGCTTTCGATACTATGGAATTTCCCGCGCCATACTATATCTCGCGTTGGGGACCTTCGGAGGGTCATGGAGGAGTGTCCGTTCTTGGACTTGAGAGATCACGGGGTCGACCTTCTCCAACTTTCACTCCGCTCTTTGGTCGGTGATTTCTTCAGAAATCTGCATTCCAACTCAGACTTAATTGCCCACAGGTTTATCCAGTTCCTCAGGAACCACAGGATACCCTCCGAAAAAGGGTGGTGTAGTGCTGAGTCTCATTACCACCACTACGAAGAGGTTACTGCGAATGCCGTGAGACTCGGCTGTATGTCACGTGCATGATTATTTTTCTTGTTCAGCAGCTTCAGCTTGCTCTAGTATGCGGAACTGCTTAAGTATTCAATAGCAATGTTGTAAAGTATAATATGAAAGATTTCGAGAAAATGGTTCTAAAGATGACCCTAAAGCAAGCAAGGACCGAAAAGGTCTCAGAAAAGACTCGTACTTTTCCTGGTGCCTGCGTCTTCGAAATCGGAGCGTGCGGAATTAACGAGGTGGAGTCCCCCTCAGGTCAGGCCGGTTATGTGATTTAGGATAATACTATATGACGCTGAGGCACGTGGTGAGGCGACAGTCGGAATGTGGTCTGGACCGGACGATCGGGGAAGGCAGGGCTTTCGGAGGTCGTGAAGTCGCGCGGAAAGGAGCAAGTCGTGTCGTGTCCACTTGGGGAGGTACCCATAAGATCCAGCGTCGTGCGTCGGGGGGTGATGTGCGAGCCGGAGAATCCGGGGATGTATGAAATCCTCAACCTTGCGATCTTCGCCGAGTCCGGTTAGTTTCAGCGCCTTTTTATCCAGCAACGGGTCCGCGTTGACCGCATTACTCCCCTTCCTAGAACCTGCGCTTACGGACAGTAATTTGACGCATTGTGCGCCACCGCCACTTGACGATCTCAATGTTCGCGGTCATCCCGCCACGAACCATCCTCAACGTAGGGAGGATGACGGGATTGAGGCTGGCTTGCAGGGCGTCGGTTATCTAGCTGCGATACCTTCCGCGACACAGTGGCGGACGGTGTGTAGTGGGAATTTGAGAAGAAACGTGGGAGAAGCATCGTCGCGATGTACACGAGCGCAAGGAGGACGATGTACGCGAGAAAGAGACATGCGACGGTTTTGTTGGTCCGGAGGAGGAAGTCGAGGAGACCGATGAAGAAGAACAATACTGACGCGTGGAGCAGCACCCAGATTGCCTCTACCGTATGCTCCATGTCAACATGGCCAACCCCCGAGAAAAGGTAGGCGCGCACGCGCGCGCGCCTGTGTGGTTCGCCGCTCTGACCTAGCGGGTTAGTGTATCGTTGCCACCAAAGTATTGCCGAGATAGCGCAGGTGATGTTCAATCCCAGGGTCAGGAACCAAAGGACGGTGGTTCGAACAACAGGTGAGCTGGGTCTGAACAGCATGGGATTTGGAGGTAGAGCCGCCAAAGGCGTGTCCCTTGACATTCCCATGAGCTGCTGTGACACTTGGTTAAGCACGGCGACGGTCTGCTCGCCGGGGTCGGGTGACAAGTTGTTGTAGCTTCCGAGGACAACCAATGAAACTGTTGCCGAAAACAAACCAGTCTGGGGCGGAGGGTCAAATCGTGGGAAATCGCGCTCAAGACACAGGACATGCGCACAAAGAGGAGGATGCTCTCTATATGACCTTTCCCATCTTTGAGTATCGCACCGTCATCCTGAGGCTTTTTATATCTGGTGGGATGGAGAACCCACGTCTTCCTGGGGGAGTCATGGTGGCTGTGACCTAGGAAATGGTCATCGGGATGACAAGCTTCTTCCAGGGCGACCAGCACATACCGACGACGGAGCAACCCACTCCATCAGCTAGTTTGGCATAGCCTTGCGTTGGACCGGACGCATCTGGAGAAACGGTTTTGGCGTGAGCCATCTGAGTGAACACGTTCCGTTGGTGCTCGTACCTGCATATGGTCCCCCATTGTGGTCGTCGACGAAGTCGTAATCATCTTATTATGGTTCCTCAACAACGTGCTCAGACGTTGTGTCAGCAACCGTCAACGCACCAATCTTAGCTCCCTCGACACTCTTCCTGGATAAACGACCAATCTCGAGGTCGACATCGAAAGCGGCGCTCATATCGAAGAGGAGAATTTGGAGAGGGGATCTGAACGGACGCTTTACTGCGGTATGAGGGTTGGCTTTATATCATCTCCCGACCATCTTCACGTAGAAGACGCGGGAGAGCAATAATGGATACTTATGGTTAGCACAGTCTCTATCAAGGCGCAAATCAAACGTCGCAATGAATGGAAGATGCACGGAGTTCGAACGGACATTGCCCGGGGGTGTCCTCGAGGCTCGAGTTCCTGCATTTCACTGGCAATTTATCCATGCCGAGATTGCAAACGTCTGTGTGATGGAGTGAAGATTTGAAATACCAGAGTGCCGGCTTAGAATAAGTCAATATATCCCTAATCATTCAATCATGTAACTATATCTGTCACCCGAAAACTGCATGCTTGAGCGCGGCGGGTGTGTTGTTCAGTGATCGATGTAGTGATCCGGCAGATCCGGGTGAATCCCGGAAGTACAATTCAATGCCTAGGCCCAGTCACGTGATACCGCGAACGTGCAGAACAAGGAAGACCATCAGCGGTCGGAAAACTTCAGCATCTTGTTCTGTACTGGATTTCTTTCCAGAATCCCGGTCGCATAATAAGTCATTATGTGATGCGCGGCGTAACCACGATACAATCATTCGCGTTCTGCATGGGGATATCGGGACGTCCTCAAGCTCCACTAATCACTGACAGTCGCATGGTACTACAACTTCTACAAGGGCATAACATCGACCGTCTCGTACAAATACATCTATCCAAGGGAATTTTCCTAGACCGGAGTCCTAGCCTTGTTGACAGACGTCTACGGGTACTACCCTGGGATCGAATGCTGCGCGAGCTTTGCCCCAAAGTCGTTCAACCTCCTGATCAGCACGTCCACCCAAGCGCTCTTCGCGAGGCCATCTGCGTTTGCGCTCAGTTGCTTGAGTAATGACAGACACCATTCCAGCGCTTCAAGGGAGCGCCCAACGGTTGACGCAGACGATCCCCAAGATTCCGGAGGTGGGTCTTCCGGAAGCTTGCCTAGCACGTTCTTCGCCAAAATCTCCAACGTCTCGGAAGCTTCACGTCCAAGTGTCGCAATGGAGGGCGTTTCCCGCGGAGAGAGCATCGCTAGCCCATCGAGCATCGCGAACAATGTCGCAAGCTCGCTCGGTCCAAGGCTATGTAGGGAGAGACCAGGCTGCCAGAATGAGCCCAGCACTTTCTGTAAAAAGGCCAATTCTCCTTCCGACACCGGCGGAATCACTGATCGATGGCGAATGTCTTCCACAATTTTTGTAGCGAGCAGCGAGTTGATGCAGAGCATCATAACTCGACTGTGGGCATCCTCGTTCACTGAAAGGAGGTCCATGTCGTTCGGGTCGGCAAATAGCCTCTGAAAGTGTTCGGGTATAGTTCTCCTGTGAGGGTCAGCATTACAATATGCCCTTGCATAGGACCAGATCGCGGCGAGGCAAACATGGAGACGACGTTTTCGAACAGCGAGATCCAAGGGAGACGTCCTTGAAAGACATGCCCTGTAGAACTCGTGTAGACGAGGGGCAAATGCTGTTTTACCGCCACCCGGAGCCATCAGATCAAGTATGATGTTAATAGATGTGTCGGAGACAGTGTAAGAGTCGAAGAGATTGGGGATGCGGGCGATAAAAGCTTCGAGTTCATCGTCATCGCCGAGCCCGGCGAGTGTCGAGGTCAGCACGTCCTTCTTCATCGATGGCGTAGCGCCGATTGCGCTGGCTATACGACTACGCCGTGTTCTGTCTTCGTCCGTCATAAACTGTATTCCTTGATTGACGCTCTGCGGATGCGCTTGCGACTCGGGATGAGGGCCTGGAACCACGTGGCGTGCGAGCCTGCCGTTGAGGTCTCCAAGAATCTTGGTCAATGAGTCGAGTGCGTCACTTCTCAGGATGTGGCCAAGGCGAGTGTCTGCACCGCACTGTGTGGACAGCGACAAACACCGCTCCAGTGTTCTGCAGGCGTGATCGAGAACTGACAGGTAGAGCGACCGGTGTTTCGTTGTGGGACAGGAAGAAATGCTGTTTATGACACGCTCGGCCAAGATGTTCATGGTTTCTAGAACTTCGAGACCAAGCGTCTCGCCTCCACGCAATTTCTCGTCGACGACTTTTGCTAATCCGCTGAGCATCGAGTCCAGATTTGTAAGTTCCATGGGCCTATGATCGGCCAGGTCAAGCCGCCATAATGGACCCAGCGCCTTCTTGATAAATACAAGCTCTCCCTCCGAAACTTGGGGAATTTCTGTTTGGCTACGCGCTTCGTCCACGAGTCTTGCGACAAGGAGCGACCTAATACAGAGCACCAGAACTCTAGTATGAAGGTCATCGTGGGCCAGAAGAGTGTTCATCTCGTTTTCATCGGCGAACAACCTTCGGAAACACTTAGACGTAGGGATATCTTTCTGGTCTGTCTGACAGTATGCCTTTGCATAGCACCAGATAGCTGTGAGGCATATGTAGAGACGGTTCTTGTCGATACCGGACTCTACTGCGCTGGTTGGTAGGCACGACCTCAACAGGCAGCTAAGTCGCGCCGCAAGTACGGAATCGCTACCATCCATGAGACCGAGCATTGTCTTCGATGCTTCGGGGACCACACGCGAGTGGAAAAATCCTGGGATCCGCGAAATGTAATCTTCGACCTGCTCGACTTCATCGAGCTTTGTTAGTGTCCAGATCAGCGCATCTCTGTCCACCAGTGACGAGGTCTCGATTGCGTTGGATACAACTCGTTGTTGCAATCCTTTGGTGAACCAGTGTTTATGGGCCGCAATTTGTTTCATCAATTTCTCCCTCCCGGGAAGAGACTTGATACCGATGGGTGCACCGTGAATTCGGCGCCATATGAGCCGAAGGAAGCTATCGAGGGTAATCGTGAATGTGTTCCTAAGGATCAGTCCTACGACGGCCAGCAACTGCGACAGTCTCCAGAATAAACCGGTGAACGGAGTGTGGTAAGGGCAGCTGAAGATGATGTTTGGGATGATCGTCATAGCCACGTATACGGAGACAAACAGTCCGATCCATCCGATGAATACCCAGGCCACGGTTTGGTTGAACAAGAGGAAGAAGTCGACAAGGCCAGCGAAGAAAAGAAATACGGATGTATGAAGCAACATCGGGATCGCCTCTACCGCTTGCCTCATCCGAAAATGTTCCATCCCAGTGAACAAGAAGGTGCGCACCCGTGCGCGCTCATGCGGCATATCATGAAGGTACGAAAGCGCCATATATCGTCGAGTCCACTGCTGGATCAGGGTCGCGAGAAGTGCGCAGGTTATGCTGATGGCCAGGCTGAGGAGCCATAGGATATTGACGCGGACAGCTGAGGGTAGGTTTGGTGGGGAGTTACTGAGAGGAGGTGGGGTGGGCAAGATGGTGCCATTCGATATGCCAACGAGTTGTTGTGACATTTGGGAAAGTAGAGTGACAGTCTGATCGCCTGAATCGACCGACAATCTCTTATAGCTTTCGATGACGAATGCTGCGACGGTCGCAGAGAACAGACCGGTCTATTGAAAAAGTCAAATTAAAGAGAGACGAAGAGACTTGAAGAGACGGACAAAGACAAGAACGCCATCGGTGTCGCTTTTCCAGCGTTCAATTATCTCTCGGTCGTACTTCTCAAATTGGGAGAGAGATAGAGTCCACATTTGTCTTGAGGGATCGCCAAAGATTGCCGCTTCAGGAAGAAATGTCAAGAACTAGCCTTCCTTCCTTGACGATGTACTTACCGGCGCCGTAATCCGCGCCTTGGGAGTGGGTGATATCTCCTAGACGAAGCTTGAGTATCCCGGATGTCTGGAAAACATGGCCCCACATACGTGGGATTTTAGACGCCCCAAAGCCCTGTTCCGCGGGTGCATCTGGAGTACCCACAAACCCTGGATACCATAAGAAACGTCTGGCGAGAATGACATATTTGCGTACCTTCTTGTTCGGCAGTCTGCGCATGCGAAAAAGGTAGAGTAGGACGAGCAGCCTCTAGACCCGTGGTGAGATATACACCGGGGAATATGATCTAAAATTGGCCACCCACCCCAACGTTCTGTCTTAGTTTGCGACGTTCCAGGACTTTCACGGCTAGGGAGAGAAAACTTGAAGCCAATGTCTGAGCAGCAAGCCGAAATTAGCACACGAGTGACATTGGCAGGCCCACGACCGCACCTTGGACCACTGGCATACCCGCACGTCCGACGGATCCTTGATGTTCTACACGCTGCTTCTCACCGGCCAATGGACCATCACCTAGCACACCAGGAATCAGTAACAAGACCAACACTACGAGGATGTTGTAGGCACACCAGATGTATCCACGCCAGGGGGTTGCTCCAATACCTCCCCCCGCTCGACGTCAACACTCGAGTCAGGAGATGACATAGCATAAATCAGCTACGGATGGGAAAATGGGGGCATAGTTTATAAGCGCGAACGTTGGCGATCGCCGTTCCAGATTTGCCTCTCACTGCGGCCACTGTGATGGAGGACGTGAAGATGATTGGTTGTCCGTCGTTGAAAGTGCATATCATCTCCACGAGTGGCGCGTCTGAATTTCTGCTGTCAAACATAAAGCGAAGATACCCCATCCGCTAGATGGATACCGTATAATCACGGTCTCAGGATTGCCACCACCGCCACAGCCTAAGATTGTCCATTTGCCATGGTTGGATATTCCTGCGCCATTTATCACACGCTTAAATGTATCATGCAAGACCATGTTAGCCTATGTATGGCCGACACTGACCTGTGAGGGTGTCTCAGGAAAGGTCCGTTGAATGGGGTAAATGACAGGGTGCATACCCAGCAGTCAGGCTGTCAATATAAACTTGAACATCCACCTTGCAAGGACGTGACAGGAACAATTTACTGTAATTAATATGCCATCACCTCGCCCAGGGGTGGGCCGCGGGCCGCGGCCAGCCTCGTTCGTAACTTAAGAATACCTTGAAGGATACGTTAGTGGATCATGGAAGCAGACGCACCTGTAGAGGCCGTTATACTGCAGCCCAGGTTCTAGAGGAAGGGAAAATTGGTCGAGCACTGGCACGTAGTCAACTGAAGCCAATTTGAAGTGGCTGTAACATGTGATTGAAGCTACTGAAAACGATTACTGCTCTTTCCAAAAAAGATGCGGAACAACTAAGTTACAACTTGAATGTGGTACTTTCGAAAATCACGCGTGTCCATTAAGCGCTCGGCCCTGAGGCCTGAACGCCCTGAACGGCCGGAGGCTGGAATGAAAGATTTGTGGTCCATAAGCGGACCATGGGCTGCGCCTGTTTGCGGCCGCTGCAAAGGAAAGGGAAGGTGCCAGTGGCCGGGTAATGGTTTGTGTCCCCGGGCCCACCATGCTAAGTTACACACAAACAAGTACGGCGGTCCATCTACGGTCCATCGTCTACAAGCTTTGGACCACGGATCCTTCGCGGAACGGTCCCGGGGTCCAGAGCGCTTAATAGACAACTTGAAGCGTGTTTTCGAAAATGCATTCTTTTTGAAACCGGCAGTAATCCATTATACGAGCTCCAACGTGATGAATCCCGCACATCTTATAGTATGGACATTCTGCGCTTGCACTAGTGAGTTACAATCGACGCAACCCCCCCATAATCCCAATCCAGGACCACGGATCTCCGGTTACCCGACACCGACAACCTCCTAATACAGCTATCGAATTCCTCCTGGATCGCCTAACCTTGGTGGCGCTGCAGTAAGTGGGACTGATAATGGAATGGAGTATGTACCCGCGAGTATTGTTGTCCCATGAATAATTCAGGTTCGCGCATAGGAGCAGTGTATTGTTCCTCAGAGGGATTGTTTTCAGACGTTGGGGTGACCAATAGGTTAATTGTCGATGGCACTTCCCCGTAGGAGTTGCTTTGAGTACGTAGACGAGTGTATGGGGGATCTGGGGCCGCAGGCGGCGCAAGCTTGGCATCGAGGTCACTCAGCCTCCGGATCAACGCGTCCACCCAAGCGCCCTTCACGAGGCCATCTTCGCCTTCGCTAATCTGTTTGAGTAACGACAGACACTGTTGTAGCGCTTCGCGAGAATGCGCGATCACCGACGTAGACGATCCCCAAGGGCCCACAGGTGGGTCATCCGGCAGACTGTCCTGGACGGCCCTGGCCAAAATGTCTAGCGTCTCTGAAGCTTCATGTCCGATTGTCTCTGGAGAGGACGTCTCTCGATGAGAAAGTTTGGACAGGCCGTCAAGCATAGTGAGCAAATTCACGAGCTCCGTCGGTCCGGGGCTGACTGGGGGAAGGCCGGGCCGCCAGAACGAGCTCAGTGCCTTCTGTAAAAAGGCCAATTCTCCTTCGGACGCTGTTGGATTCCCTGATCGATGGCGAATGTCCTCCACAATTTTTGTAGCGAGTAGCGAGCTGATACTGAGCGCCATAACTCGAGTGTCGGTTTCATCAACTGCCGAAAGGAGATCCATGTCGTTCGGGTCGGCAAATAGCCTCTGGAAATATTCGGGAATAGGTCTCTTTTGAGGGTCAGCATAATATGCCTTGGCATAGGACCAGATCGCGGCGAGGCAAACATGGAGACGACGTTTGCGGACATCAGGATCCAGAGTTGACTTCCCTGGAAGACATGCCTTGAAGAACTTGTGCAGACGAGGGGCTAGTGTACTTCCGCTTCCGCTTGAAGGAGCCATCAGATCGAGCATGTTGTCAATGGATGTGTCGGAGACATCAGAGTCAAAAAGAGTGGGGATGCGAGCAACAAAGGCTTCGAACTCATTGTCCTCATAGAGTTCGGTAAGTGTCGAGGACAGTGCTGCCTTGTCCATCGACGGCGTAGCGCTGATCGCACTGGACAGGAAATTATGCGGCGTACCATCTTCATGCGTTGTCAACTGTACTTCCTCACCGGGGCCGTGAACATGCGCGGACGGCTCGGGATGGGGGTGTGAACTTGCATGCTGCGCGAGCTTGGTGTCAAGGCCTTCGAGTATCTTGGCCAGGGAATCCAACGCGTCACTTCTCATGAGCCCGCCAAGGTGGGTGTCTGCACCACATTGTTTGGACAGCGTCAGACACCGTTCGAGTAATCCCTGAGCGTGTTTGAGAACTGATAGGTCGGGTCCCTGGTGTTCCGTTAAGGGAAGAGAAATGGTGTCTACGACATCTTCAGCCAAGATATTCATCGTGTCGAGAACTTCGTGGCCAAGCGTCTCCCCTGTGGGCAAGTGTTCTTTAGTGACTTTCTCTAATTCGCTCAGCATCGAGTCTAGGTTCGTAAGTTGCGTTGGTTTGTGACCAGCCAAGTCAAGTCGCCACAATGGGCCCAGTGCCTTCTTGAGAAACACGAGTTCTCCTTCCGAAACTTGAGGACTGGCTGTTTGGCCACGCATCTCCTCCATAAGTCTTGCAACAAGGAGCGAACCCATACATAACACCATAACTTTGGTATGAGGGTCGTCGTTTGCCAAAAGAGTGTTCATCTCGTTTTCATCAGCGAACAGCCCTCGGAAGTACTCGGACATAGGGACCCCTTTCGAGTCGGGTCGCTTGTAAGCCTTCGTATAGCACCAGATAGCTGTGAGGCATACGTCGAGACGATTCTTGTCGACACCGGGGTCTACGCCAGACGTGGTTGGCAGACATGTCTTCAGAAGGCCACCAAGTCGTACTGCAAGGACGGAATCAACACCATTTGAGGGAGAATCCATGAGGCCAAGCATCGTCCGTAACGCGTCGGGGACTACGCGCGAGTCGAAAAATCCTGGGATACGCGAAATATAATCTTCAACTTCCTTGTCTTCATCGAGTTTCGAAAGTGTCCAGATCAGCGCTTCTCTATCCACCAGTGACGAGGCCTCGATTGCGTTGGACACAACACGTTGGTGTAACCCTTCGCTAAACCAGTGTTTATGTGTCGCGATCTGTTTCACCAGTTTCTCTCTGTCCAAAAGAGGGGCGATGGTCGTGGACGCCCCCCTGTAAACTCGTCCCCATAACCCCCATGAGTGCTGAAGGAAGCCATCGAGGCTAGTTGCGAGTGCGCCCGTAAAAACCAATGTGATAACGGCTAGCATCTGCGACAGCCTCCAGAATAAACCGGTGAACGGAGTGCGGTAAGGACAACTGAAGATAATGTTTGGGATGATCGTCATAGCCGCGTATACGGAGACAAACAGTCCGATCCATCCGATGAACACCCAGGCCACGGTTTGGTTGAACAAGAGGAAGAAGTCGACAAGGCCAGCGAAGAAAAGAAATACGGATGTATGAAGCAACATCGGGATCGCCTCTACCGCTTGCCTCATCCGAAAATGTTCCATCCCGGTGAACAAGAAGGTGCGTACTCGTGCGCGTTCATGCGGCATATCATGAAGGTACGAAAGCGCCATATATCGTCGAGTCCACTGCTGGATCAGGGTCGCGAGAAGGGCGCAGGTTATGCTGATGGCCAGGCTGAGGAGCCATAGGATATTAACGCGGACGGCTGAGGGTAGGTTTGGTGGGGAATTACTGAGAGGAGGTGGGGTGGGCAAGATGGTGCCATTCGAGATGCCAACGAGTTGTTGTGACATTTGGGAAAGTAGAGTGACAGTCTGATCGCCTGAATCGACCGACAATCTCTTATAGCTTTCGATGACGAATGCTGCGACGGTCGCAGAGAACAGACCGGTCTGTTGAAAAAGTCAAATTAAAGAGAGACGAAGAGACTTGAAGAGACGGACAAAGACAAGAACGCCGTCGGTGTCGCTTTTCCAGCGGTCAGTTATCTCTCGGTCGTGCTTCTCAAATTGAGAGAGGGATAGCGTCCACATTTGTCTCGAAGGATCCCCAAAAATTTCCCCTTGAGAAAGTAACAAGATGCGTCAATACCCCGCCCTATTTCCCTATAAAGGCAGTTTACCTGGGCCGTAATTCACGCCTTGGGAACGAGTGGTATTTCCTAGACGAAGATTGAGCACTTCGGAGACGTCACGAGAACAAGGTGCCACTGACCCGGGATCTGAGAAGAGTCATGTTTCACGGAAGGTGCCTGTCTACGGGTGTTCGCAGGATCTAGGTGTGCCGTGAGAAACGTGAGTGTTAAAAGGTAATTCGCATACCTTCTTGTTCAGTATTGTGTACCTGCAAAACGAGTGACGTAGGACGAACAGACCCTAGTATACATGTGTCGATACATAAATCCGGCATCGTTGACATCAACTCACCTTCGCGCCCAGTCATACCGTGCGATGTCCCAACGCTCACGGGATGTGGGAGTGAAGGGCCAAGATCTGAACAACAGACCGATGTCAGCAGGTGAATGATAATGGCGCTGTTTCACGGCCGGACCTTGGTCTACGCTCGCAGGTCCTATGGATCCCAGACGTTCTGCGGGTTGTTGCCCACCAGCAGTTGGACCTGGGACGCCAAGAGTAAGCAACCCAACCAACGGCACTAGAACATTGTGGACATACTAGATGTGCCCGCATCTGATGGTCGCTCTGACACCTGCCCCTGCTCGAGGTCAACATCGTGGTCGGGAAGAGACATGGCAGGGTTGAGCCGTAACGGGAAATTGGGGTCACGACTTATATGGGCATTAGAGTTGGTCATTGAGATTAACCTGATGTAGGCTATCAACGCGGTGGAGTGCACGATGGGGTTTGTGAAGGGTCCATTCCTTTGTGTCAACATGTTCCGCCGTCGAAGTACACATTACTTACGAAGGCGCCCGCACCGAAGCTGTCAGAAGACAATAGGTCGCAATCAGCCTCACTCGGAGATCTTCGAGAACCTCCCGTGACGCCGCAGAGGGCGGATTCCTCTCACATTGGTGAGCTCGCATAATCTGGACCAGATGGTCGCCGGCTTTCATCAGTCTTTTCCTGGGAACCGAAGGGCAAGCATGCGAACCAGAAGGGAGTCGGAGAACAACAGACACATGACCGATCGATCACGTTGGAAATTCAAATGGCAGCGGACATTCCCGCGATCTTTCCCTATCTAGGAAAGTGTGCTTTGCTGTAATCTCAGGCTTGTCTCAATCTCAGGCTAACTTAGTGTGAACTGTGCGAGCGCCAGCTCGTTGTCTGCTTGATGACTGAAGAAACTGGCCCCACATGACATATAATACGACTGGGATACTGCAACTCACACACCAGCACTTCACGGTGCGATTGGTCCTTAGCATCTCGTAGGATGACTCAACTGCGCGATCCACCCACTGTAAGTCGAGAGACAGGCGGACCTTGAAATAGGTTGAACTGCGTGCCAGTGCATGCGTGCCGTTATGACGCTTGATTGCGCCCTACAGTACAGTATTTGCACATGTGCTAACGACAAGCGGGCGTTATTACGCTGGCCAGACCGCTCCACATAATACTTGCCCGAATCGCGAGACGCGTCGATCTCGAGCTGGGCGTTAGATCCGAAATATGTCCAGTACAATACCGCAAGATGGTGTCAGCGTGACCGATGGTGCGGTCACTGAAGCCAGTATGTACTAGCAATTCTTGGAGGAAACCTATTTTCCTAACCGCTTCAAAGGACACACCTAGTATGGTAACCTCCGGGACCGTGTTCGGTTTCTGTCTCGCCAAATCCAGGAGGTTTCATACCAAAACACAAGTCATATTACAAAGGATCCTCCTCTCCGTAAGTATGTCCCTTTACTCCGGCACCATTGATTTCCTGCGTTTCGACTATTTTTCTCCAGAAGACTAGCCTATTTTCTGCGACTGTTTCGCTACTTGTCGTCGAAAGCTACGAGAGATTGTCGCCCGACCCTGGCGAACAGACTTTCTTTCTCCTCAATAAGCTGTCACATCAGCTCGCGGGTACTGCAAAGGGTGCACTCGTAAATTCACTTCTACCTTCAGATGCCAAGTCCACCTTCTATCCGCGTCTGAGCTACGTTAGCATCCTGTGATCCCTGAGCCTGGGCCCGCATACCATCTGGGCATTACTTTGGTGGCGGTGGCGCATCGCGGACCAAATTGCCACTCCTGAGCGCTATTTCAAGGAGGTTGCGCGGGGCTGTATCGTGCTTGATACGGTGAACGCTGAGTCTTCGCTAAAAATAGAAGCATGCTGACATGCGCTCTAGATCTGGCCGAGCTCGTTAAAGATTCTAAATTATTTGACCCACATGCCGTCCCGGACACACACGCCATGATGCTAGAACTTCGTGCACTTCCTTACCTTGCTGAACGCGTGGGTGCCTCACGTTACTCATGTACGACCACTTCTATCGCACACTGCCATCGTAATTTTAACGGAAACCTATACACAAGCGGGTCAGAGGAAGGAAACGCAAAATTATTACAGGGCGAGGGCGAGAGTCGAGGCCTTACTGTACATACATGCGAACAGAGAACATAACGCGGGAGCGAGGAAGTCCGTGGCGAGGTATAGATGCCGATATATATATAAAAGCAAGACGAGCGAATTGAGTATGCATGCCAGTTGATGACACGACATCGGGAGCGGCGGCAGTGACGAGAGTAAGTGACAGAGTAGAAGGCCGTGGCGTGTGCGGGGCGGCGCCCGTATGCACTCCGTACGCGTGAACCGTTGCGTCCAACTTTGGAATCTTCTTCAAAGAGCCGGAACATTGTCCTGTTGTACATTTCTAAGTCTAAACCATAACCTCGGCCGTGGGGGGCACTTTCTGCTCTCCTGCATGAGTCAGTGACGATATAGGTGGTGGTAGCATGGCGCCCTCGAAGGTTTTCTGGCGTGGGTGAAGGGCCTGCCATATCATGATGCCCACACACGCTATGACCAGCACGGCGACTGTCGGAAGAAGCGCAGAAAGGAGTGACGTAAGAGAAAGATCCTTCAGGGCGATCCAAAAACCCTGAATCAGGAACAGGAGCAATGCCCAGACGAACAATGCCTGTGGCAGACTATGAACAATCGCAATCGGCTGGAAACCATAGTTTTTTGTGTTCCGGTCGTCTAGATACACAGCCTGTCAAAATATCGAGGTTAACCGCAAATATCAGATACAAGGGCATCGCCGTGCTCACTGCGGTGGTGGCAGTCGTATCAACTAGTCTCTGCTGTTCTTGCAAGAGGACAGATGTCATAACTAAGCCGAGGATACAGAGTAACAATGATGAATTGGTCAAAGCAAGGAAAGAGGAAATTTGTATCATAAGAGTATTTGCTCTGCGGGTTACAAATGATTAGCCGGGTCTTACACAAGGAAAAGGCTCTCACATTAGAAGTGCGAAGACCTTAAGGAAATAGTTAGCGAAGGTCCCACAACGTAGCGGTTGAGCTTACCCAGAACATCATCTGCTTCAAATCTTCAACCGTTCCAGAAACATGCTTACGCCAAGCGGCCGTATAAGCGAGTTGATCAACCCAAAGGCGCTCGAACTGCGCTCGATGCCGGTCAGGCAAACCAAAAAGAAGCGTCTTCGATATGATTGCCAAGACAAGGCTTTCCTTGTTATTCGGCACCTCTAAGATAGCTTGATCGGAGGACAGGCGGGAGTGATCTTCGCCGAAATGGATAAAAAAGCGATGGTTTGCTACAGCAAGCAAAAACGATCATGAAGGTCTCACGGTTCAAAGGAGTAAAAAACTTGCCTACGGTCGCCCATAACCTCGCAACGTAAGTAGTGACGTGAGGGCTGGAAGCATGGGCTTCAAAAAACGGTCAATTGAAGGCCACACAACATGTACTAAGTGAAACACACCTTTGCTACACTGAAGAAGTTCGATAAAGTCTTGACACTGATCAGCCGTGTAGGGAAAAGTGGGTGTTTCCGAGGTAAGTGCATCTAATGTTGTCTGTCACTCCCAAGTACGTGGGCAAACGATTCCCTGCCTTACCTGCGCGGGCATGTAAAAAAGTGGCCTGAAGCTCGTTTAAGGCGATCTCAGAATATTGGGAAGCGGTCTCTGGGAACAGCTCTACGTGAATCCAGTAATTTTCTTCCAGAGAATATTCTGGATGCAGACTTTAGCTCACTCGGCAAGGTAAATTGATACAAACGCATACGGAGATGACCGTTTGAGTAAGAAGGCGGAAGTCTGACGCTAATCGTGTCGATTGTGTGCAACCAGAAGATGGTGCGGAGACCATGCTCCGCGAAGTAATAGTTGCAAGTGCCCGAATCCTGGCAAATTTCTAGGAAAAGGTGGGAAGTGTCTAGAAGATGGACCTTTTCTTCGGTGATCATGTTGTAGATAATGGCCAACCATGCATCCAGCTGTTCCGAAACCCCAGGCTCGACGATGTGGGCCTCCGTGATAATTGTGATTCCCCCCTGTACCTTGCTATGGGCATAGCGCTTACCCTCTGGGTGTGAGGATATGGTCCATCCTTGGGACTGGTAGGATGGCCTTTGGGGTAATAAGTCACGAAAATCCTAATGCGACAAACGGAGAAAACCGACGCACGCCGATACAAGATTGGCTCCGGATGGAATAATGGTTGGTGAAACGCGCACGCTGAAAATAAATAAATTGTGAGGCGGCCGGTGAGCGCCCGAGGGAGGTCCAGCTTACCGCACGATACTTCGATACCTTGAGTCCCTAACGGTGGACGGGAGAATCGGGAATAAGTTGAACTTGCTGACATTCATGGTACCAGAAACGTCGTCAACGGCAGACATTGTTGAATGAGGGAATGAGAGACGCCTCTGAATGGTGAGGTGAAGAATTGGGCACTGGTGAGGAGACCAATGCCGACGTTCAGAATTTATACAAGACCAATCGCTGTCCATTCTACAGCACAACAGCCGTGCGGCGGTACAGCGCCATGAATGAAGTGTTTGAAAAGGCCTACTGTAGCCGCCAAGGCGGTGCAGGGCTATGTATCACCATTAATGTATCTGTGGCTCTCTTCGCATCCATGGCTCTGGTTCAGTTCTCGACGCCATTGGCACGATAGATGACGATAAATTTCGGAGAGGGAGGGCACGGACTGAATGAGGTGCCAGTGGAGGACCGTGCTACCAGCGTTACTATACAGTCACCGTAACCGGCCATTACTTCATATGACCCCCGATCATAACTCCGATCGATCGCCTTATATAACCTTATACTCCGCTCTCATACTTGTGCCTACTGGTGGCCCACAGCGCTTTAAACCCACTTTGGTGTCGCCGCATACTGGGGCTCTGCGCTTTAGCCTTTCTTTGGTTTCACAGACTCCGAGGCATACACCGCCCAAAGACCCACTGACGCCGGCACACATTGCCTCCGAGTTCTGAGCAAGTTCGCACACCGGCCCAGACGCCTCCGCCCTCGATTGCACCCAAAATGACAACCGGTGCCAGTGCGGGTACAGACAGGGTGCCTAAATACAACACCCAAGTCCTGTGCAGGAAAATGGTACGTCTGGGTTCAAATGTTGGGCACATATGCACTACTTACAAGGGCCGAATAGCCCGAATTGGATGCGCTGCCCATACAGTGACAGGGCCTATGAACCTGGTATTCGCGTCGAACTGTACTGCCCCAGTAGATTGGAACAACGGTACCTTCTTCCGAGTCTGCGAACGTCTCTCTTTGATTGAACTGCCTCAGTACGAATCCATGAAAACTCCCTCATCCAATCTCCAGGCGACGCCGCGTCAACTTCTGATCATCGCCTCTGTAAAATTTACACACCGCATTTTCGTGTACAACAACTAGGATAAATCGCTTGTTTTCCGGGCCCCAGGTCTCACCACAACCTTCCTCTCCACAAAAAGTCCAAGGACCAATTCATAACCCTACAATGTCGCCCACTACTACAGTTGCGCCCATAGCTATAGAGCATGAGCTGTAAGTGACCAGATCCCAAAGTACCCATGTACCAGCTCAAAGCTAATCTGGACAGGAATGGTGATGCTGTCTTAGAAGACCTTGTCGTTGGTGACCATTGTCCTAAGTAGGTCAATCACCACGGGCTTGTTCTACGCCTGCCCATTCGTACATTCGTCTAAATGTGCCATCTTTATTTGCCCGTGCCAGTGCCGATGCCAACTTCAATACATCAAGCACAGACGACGACGACGACATCACCCAGTCTGATGTCGATGATGGGTCTGGCGGCTCGAGTGATGGGACCGGCCCAGAGACCGAAGCGTGCGCATCCTTTTTTTTTCTCGTTTGCCACGGCTTTGTATTGACACTTTTATCAAGTCTAGAAAAGGAGATGGGACGCTACGTGCCACGAACAAAGCCATCCCCACCCGCGGTTGGGGCGAAGGGTTCCAGCATACCCTATACCCAGGGCAAGGGAACCAGCCTGAGCACAAAAAGTGGACGTCCTCTTGCTGTGACCGCTAATGTGAAGACTACGGCACGCCCGAAGTGAAGTGGTGGTGGCTTGCGTCGTTGTGGTGTCGCGCCTCATGGTGCTTGAATAGAAATACGGACACATGCTAGGGGGTACATGTCATATAAATACATAAATAAACGAATCAGCAACCCCACGCCATTGTAATCGGCCGTCGAGCGTACGCCATAGGCGTAATTTTATGCGGGTGAAGATTGCCGAGCCCGACGTGGGATAAGGCGGGTGATTTGGACGTAGATATCGTGAGGGACGCTGAGCATACGCCTGAGAAGTGATGGCAAGCTGCTGAACCACTGCTTCCCGCTATCACCGGATCTCCATGACCATAGGACACACCACCAAATAGGGACGGCCATGATAGTCGAGGTCGTCACAGCAAAAATCTGCATTGACAAGTCCGAGCTGCGGAAGAATACGAGCAGTAACGCGATGAAAAACATCACCATCCTGTCGTTCAGGAGTTGGGGAGGGGATCATAAAAAATCAGCTCGATGAAAGGTCCCCGAAGATGACAGACTTACGCCCACATCAGCAATGCCCAAGGGAGACTGTAGAGAATGGCCATCGGTTCCAGTCCAAATCTCTTGTGAGTGTACTGGGTGAGGTAGGTCGCCTGCCGAAGTGCGATGAGATAACCACACAGACCAGGCGCTGCTGTTCACTAGTTCACTCACCGCGCCTGCCGGGTCTTCCTTCTGTCTAGAACGGTTGTGACGAACCAAGAGAAGGCCAATCACGATACTTCCCACGCTTGCCTCCATCGACATGTAGCTAGCGATCTGCGCGGGAGTTGTGATATTAACGACTACGCCAGGGATGGCGAGGAATCCAACATTTGCTGAAAGCATCACGGTCGACTGGAATATCATTCACGTGAGCATGAGAATTCTGGTTTGGATGCGGTGCGACTACATACTAAGAGCATCAATTCCTGCCATTCTTCCAATAGCTTTGGAATGAAACTTTTCCAGGTCGTATCAATGATGATTTCGTCTGTCCACAATTTCTCGATTTCTTGTAGATGAACTTCTGGCGCCAAGAAAAGCACCGGGGAGAGTAACATGATAAAGATGGATCTTTCTCGTTTTAGGTCACAGTAGACCGTCTGGTGTTTGCCCAAACGAGCGTTCTTCTGACCGTGGAAGTATAGGAATCTCCAGTGTGCTAAACATATAAGTCAGTAAGTGACGACGTAATTGTTTCGAGGCTTGCCAAAAAAAGACAGTAATCGAGCTTGACAGCGTAAATAACATAAGAATTTATAAAGAACAAGCCAAACGTCTGTGTTACTCACTGACTGCAGCAGTGTGGTACATCGAATTGGAATTAGATTCTGGGTTATAACATTAGCGACACTTGTCGCTTCTGTAGTACTCCATCGCACCTTTAACGATTCGTACAAGTTCGAGCATCTTCTTCATTGTGCCATCGTCATATGGCAGAGTCGAAGACTTCGACGTCATCGTATCTGTCGTATCAATGTTCGAACTTTATTACGATAGAAGAACCAGGACACGAATGTACCCATGCAGCCATGCGACAATATTCCCACGAGTTCATCGTAGATCTCGGGTTCAAGACAGCGATCCTCAAAAAACGCTGGATAGAGAGACCAGTGGGACCTAAAGAGACAAATATCAAATCATAAGATGACGTTGATTTTAACATAGCAGAAGCACCAATAAAGAGCCTCTAATTGGTGCTCTGAGAAACGTATCAGTAGGAATAGACAGAATAAATCGAATAGGACACGCACTGACATGGGCAGGCGATTCTACCCCGTATACTTCGTACAACATGTCCTTTGCGTCGTAAGTCTCGAGCCAGAACAAGCACCGTGTTTCGGGGTAGGCGTAGTAATAAAACCACTGTGTCTGCCCGTCTTCTTTGTGCTTGTCAAGCACCAAGTCATAGTTTTTCGGTGGGGGTCCCTTGGCAAGTAAAATCTTTTGTAGGTAGTCATAGGAGGCTGCTATTTCATCCCTTAATACGGGGTTGTGCATGTCTGTGTCAGTGAACAACCTCTTTAGTCGTGTCAGTCATGTGTCGGTCACGATCGGGTATGCATAAGGCGCTAACGCACGCACCTTAGCTGGATCGTAGAAATAAAGAGCACCATCTGGGTGGGTAGCCGAGACCCAAGGAGCACAGTCATCCTCTTGACCTTGCTCGGGACGAAACGTTGTTGTCAACGGCGGGATTTTGAAGTCATTCCTTTTGCGGGGTCTGACCACAAACATAAGCACGGGTCTGGTAGGAGTAATGATATCTACTTACACCGTACTCTTCCTTGTGTATCGCGGAACTTGATCGGGGTTCATAGGCTTCACAGAGCAACGACCAGGCGGGTCGGAGTTCGGTAGAGTAGAAGCGGTCCCAGTTGAGAGTTGCGGTGACTGTAGATGGGGGGCACCTGAAGTGAGGGACAAATGTGCAGTCGAAGAGCCTGTGGAAGATGGATCCTCCGGCGGTGGGTTGGTCAAAGGACTGAGAGTGAGCGACCCTGTTGACGGGCTCACGACGACCACGGCGCCGGCTACATTCGAAGACTGCCTCCTGCGATATTCGGGGTTACTTGGCGGGATTGACGGGAGAAGCTGTTCTCTCGGGGAAGGTGACCTTGACGGGTAGCCCGCATAACCCGGGTGAGGCGCTGCAGTGAGATGCTCGGGAGTAGGTAGCGCCGGCGGCGGGTGAGTAGCATCTGACACGTGACGTGGCCTCGATCTGCGTACCGACACCGGAATGCAACTTGCAGCCGCCGCCCATTTCCTCGAGTCGAACTGGGTCCCAGTGCCATCAAGCGAACAGTCAGCCCGCTGACATTTCCGAGGTGTCACAGAGTCCCCTTTTCCGTTGTTACACAGGTGCCAAACGCCGAACTTGCGACCGAGGAAGGCTAAAAGCAATGCCCAACGCCTGGAGAAGTAGTGAATGAATCCTCTTGTAAAGCGTGACTTGCACAGAAATTTGAGAAATACTTTGAATATACGGTCCATGAAGTACTAGCAGGACTCATGCGGTCAAGGGGAAAGGGCTTAGCGACGTTTTCACCTGAACACCTGAAAGCCTCATGTCCCTCGGGCTCTGCTGCATAAAGTCACCTGGGTCTCTCCATTCAGGCCGGTGGAGCATGGACCAAGGTAGGCGTGGTCATATTCACCGAAACTGGTCCAGCTTCCATTCTGATGCGTCTTGGTGCTTAGCATCCTCTAGAAGACTGTCTACTTCGCCCTTACAATTACAGCTGTCCATCGGACGTATCCCTTCTGCCGGATCTGTGGACAGCCTCTCTTCTTAACGTGGCCCTGTATAAAGAATCTCGCCCGCCATTGGGTTTACATCACATCGACCACCGGTTAGCAGGAGGTGAGCCCCGCTGAGTAGGTGCTTCACGGTGCTGCCCCGTTATGTTATCCTAACTCTAGAACTTCCGTGCTCGGACTGTGATCGTCCTAACCTGTTACATGACTCTAGGAGAGAAAGCTATGATCAAGACACTGACTTCCTACGCTAGGCTGTGCCAGGGGTAGGTAAGTAAAGACGTCAATTCGATCGGTGTAGGCTGTGGTACGTGAAACTTTTACTTCACCAGGGTTCAGGGCAATTCTGCGTCCCGTTTCTTTGCTTGAGCCTATCCTTCGTGTTATTCCTTGTCGATGGGATGGCCGTGGCTCTGTGTTTATGGCGAGCTTACAGTTAATTGTACATGGATCCGAGAAGTCGGGGTGCTGCCATAGTTTTACGATGCACTCGATCTATATCCAGTAACCTGATAATTCGAACTACAAGGTTCAGGAGCGCAGTCTCGATCAACTACATAACAATACGGAAGGCATAGCCAACGATACTAGGCCGGTTCAGAGTACTACTAAAGTAATGGCTGTGCGTACGCCCTAATATGAGCAGACCCAGAGGAAACGGGATGTATGCATGCCTTGAATGAAGGCACAATATAGCGAAGTATCGACACTTAATGCATTTGCCATCATCTAGACAACTGTCCTATGGCCGTGAGATCCAAGCCCATCCCTGCATTTCGCGGCGAACATCTGACAACATCGAGTCAAAACATCAGCAAAGTACGCTCTGTAGGTCTGCGAAGAAAGGAGGGCGACAACAGGAAAGGAACAAATGATGTAGCATACATTTTATAGTATTATGGGGCGCTATACAACAACCCCCACACCCTCACGATCAGGCATGGAGCGTACGCATCAAGTCTGGAAATGAGATAGGACGCTACGTGCCACGAGCGAAACTATCCCCGCCCGTGGTTGGGGTTAAAGTTTCCAGCACACCCTATACCCAGGGCAAGGGAACCAGCCTGAGCACAAAAGGTGGACGTCCTCTTGCTGTGACCGCTAATGTGAAGACCACGGCACCACGCCCGAAGTGAAGTGGTAGTGGCTTGCGTCGTGGTGTCGCGTCTCATATGCTCGAATGGAAATAGAGACAAATGCCAAGGGATACATGTTATATAAATACATAAATGAACGAATCAGCAACTCCACTCCATCGTAATCGGTTGTCGAACGTACACCACTGGCGTGATCTTATGCGGGTGAAGATTGACGAGCCTGACGTGGGATAAGGCGGGGGATTCGGACGTAGATAGCGTGAGGGGCGCTGAGCACATGCCTGATGGGTGATGGTAGGCTGCTGAACCACTGCTTCCCACTATCACCAGATCTCCAAGACCATAGGACACACCACCAAATGGGGACGGCCACCATGGCCGAGGTCGCCGCAGCAAAAATCTGCATTGACGAGTTCGAGCTGCGGAAGAACACGAGCAACAGCGCGATGAAAAACATCACCATTCTGTCGTACGGGAGTTGGAGGAGAGGGTGATCATAAAAATGAGCTCAATGAAGGGTCCCAGGAGACGACAGACTTACGCCCACATCAGCAATGCCCAAGGGAGACTGTAGAGAATGGCCATCGGTTCCAGTCCGAATCTCGGATGAGTATACTGCATGAGGTAGGTCGTCTACCGAAGCGTGATGAGATAACCGCAGACCAGGCGCTGCTGTTCACTAGTTCACTCACCGCGCCTGACGGGTCTTCCTTCTGTTTAGAACGGTTGTGGCGAACCAAGAGCAGGCCAATCACAATACTTCCCACGCTTGCCTCCATCGACATGTAGCTAGCGATCTGCGCGGGAGTTGTGATATTAACGACCACGCCGGGGATGGCGAGGAATCCAACATTTGCTGAAAGCATCACGGTCGACTGGGATATCAATCACGTGAAGCTTAAGAACTCTGGTTTGGATGCGGTGCGAAGACATACTAAGAGAATCAGCTCTTGCCACTCTTCTAATAGCTTTGGAACAAAGCTTTTCCAGGCCGTATCAATGATGACTTCGTCTGTCCACAATTTCTCAATTTCTTGTAGATGAACTTCCGGCGCCAGGAAAAGCACTGGGGACAACAACATGATAAAAATGGTTCTTTCTCGTTTTGCTTGACAGTAGACCGTCTGGTGTTTGTCCAAACGGGCGTTCTTCTGACCATGGAAGTAGAGGAACCTCCAGTGTGCTAAATACACAAGTCAGCAAGTGACGTCGTAAGCGTTTGGGACTTACCAAAAAAGGACAGTAATCGGGCTTGACGGACACATCTCGTAAATAAATAACATAAGAATAGGTCAAAGGTCTGAGTTACTCACTAACTGCAGCAGTGTGGTACATCGAATTGGGATTGGGATTGCAATTGACATCGTCGGACTCTGGGCCGCTAAGTCAGCGATACTTGTCACCTATGTAGTTTCCAGCGCACCTTTGGCACTTCGTACAAGTTCGAGCATCTTCTTCATTGTATCGTCGTCATATGGTAGAGTCGATGACTTCGATGTCATCACATCTGTCGTATCAATGCTCGAACTTCATTGTAAATGAAGAACCAGAGACGCAAATTTACCCACGCAGCCATGCGACAATATTCCCGCGAGTTCATCATAGATTTGACATTCGAGACGGCGACCCTCGAAAAAGGCTGGATAGAGAGACCAGTGGGACCTAGGGTGAAAATATCAGATCATACAATTACGATCGAGTTCAGGATAGCAGAAGCACCAATAAAGAGCCTCTAATCGATGCTCTGAGAAACGTATCAGTAGGAATAGACAGAATAAATCAAATAAGACACGCACTGACATGGGCAGGCGACCCTACCCAGTATACTTCGGATAACATGTCCTTTGCGTCGTAAGTCTCGAGCCAGAACAAGCACCGTGTATCGTGGTGAGCGTAGTAATAAAACCACTGCATCTGCCCGTCTTCTTCGTGCTTGTCGAGCACCAAATCATAGTTTTTCGGGCGAGATTCTTCGGCAAGCAATCTATCCTGTAGGCAGAGAAAACGAGCTTCAATTTCACGCCTTAATACAGGATCATGCATGTCTGTGTCAGTGAACAGCATCTTCAGTCGTGTCAGCCGTGTACCAATTACGATCAAATATCCATAATTGTGCTGACGCACGCACCCTGGCTGCATCATAGAAATAAAGGGCACCATCTGGGTGAGTAGCCGAGACCCAAGGAGCACAGTCATCCTCTTGACCTTGCTCGGGACGAAACGTCGTTGTCAACGGCGGGATTTCGTAGTCCGTCCCTTTGCGGGGTCTGACAACAAACGTAAATATGAGTTTGGTAGGAGTAATGACATCTACTTGCACCGTATTCCTTCTTGTGTATCGCGGAACCTGGTCGGGGTTCATAGGCTTCGTAGGCAAGTCGGAGTTCGGTTGAGTAGAAGCGGTCCCGGTTGAGAGTTGAGGGGATTGTAGATGAGTGGCATTTGAGGTGATGGACGAATGGGCAGTCGAAGAGCCTATGGGATATGGATCCTCCGTCAACGGCGGTGGGTTGGTCGGAGGGCTGAGAGTGGGCGATCCTGTTGACGGGCTCTCGATGGCCACGGCCACATTCGAAGACTGCCTCCCGGGGTTACTTGGCGAAATTGACGGAAGAAGCTGTTCTCTTGGGGAAGGTGACCTTGACGGGGAGGCATAGCCCGGGTGAGGTGCTGCAGTGAGATGTCCGGGACTCGGAATCACGGTGGTAAGCGGCGCCGGGTGAGTAGCATTCGACACGTGACGCATCCTTGGTCTGCGTGCCGACGCCGGAATGTAGCTCGCAGCCGCCGCCCATTTCCTCGAGTCGAACTGGGTCCTGGTGCTATCAATTGAACCGCCAGCCTGCTCAGCTTTCTGAGACGTCACCGTACCCCCTTTTCCGTCGTCACCCGGGTGCCAGACGCCGAACTTGCGACCGAGGAAGGCTAAAAGCAAGGCCCAACGCTTGAAGAAATGGTGAACGAACCCCCTTGTAAAGCGTAACTTGCACAGAAATTTGAGAAATACTTTGAGTACGCGGTCCATGAAGAACAAGCAGAACTCATGCGGTCAAGGGGAAAGGGCTATGGCGACGTTTTTACCTGGACACGTGGAAGCCTCATGCCCCCGGGCGTCCACCAGCTCTGCCGCATAAAGTCACCTGGGTTCTCCTATCCAGCACATTCCGCCGATCATGGACAGACATGGGCGTGGCCATATTCACTAGAAACCGGTCCTACTTCCGCCCTGGTATGTTCTGGTGCTTAGCGCGTCCTCTAGAAGACTATCTGACTATCTACTGGGTCCGCAAAATTATAGTTGTCCATCAGACGGATCCGTTCTGCCGGACCTATGAACAGCCTCTCTTGATGCGGTCCATTATGATTATTTTTTTGTCCGCCATTGGGTTCACATGATATCGACCACTGGTACAGGAGATGGGCCCTGCTGAATAGGTGCTTCACAACGCTGCCCCATTGTTAGCTTAACTCTAGAACTCCCGTGCTCGGGCTGTGGCCATCTTAACCTGTTACACAGCTCTAGGAGAGAAAGGCTATGGTCAAGACACTGACTTTCTACGCTAAGCTGTGCCAGGGGTGGGTGAGCCAGGGCTAAGTCAGCTTAACTGGTGTGAGCTGTGGTGCGTGAGACCTCAGGGCAACTCCCGGCCTGCTTGAGCCCACCCTTTGTATCATTCTTTCCGACGGCCGTAGCTCTGCGTCTGTGATGTAGCTTACATTCAACCCGCTTTCCTTGGTTCGACCACTAATCCCAGGATTATTGAGAAGAAGGTTGGTTCTGACAGTTGATTGTAAGAGGCCGCGCCGCCGCATCGCATCTGTCGTATCGAATCAATGTTCGAACTTTATTGTAAAAGACGGTTTTACCCATGCAGCCATGCGACAATATTCCCACGGGTTCATAGATTTCAGATTCGAGACGGCGACCCTCGAAAGTGGATAGACCAGTGGGACCTAGAGTGACAATATCAAATCATACAATTGAGATCGAGTTCAGCATAGCAGAGGTACGGTCAAACACCAATAAAGGGCCTCTAATCAATGGTCCGAGAAATACTGCATCTACCCGCGTTCTTCGTGCTTGTCAAGCACCGAATCGTAGTTTTTCGGCCGGGATTCCTCGGCAGGCAAACCATCCCGTAGGTAGGGGAAAGAATTTCACTCCTTAACACAAGATCATACATGTCCGAGTCAGTGAACAGCACCTTCAGACGTGTCTTACGATCAAATCCATAATGGCGCTAACGCACGCACCCTGCTTGGTCGTAGAAATATAGGGCACGATCTGGGTGAGTAGCCGGGACAAGAGCCGGGGCCTAAGGAACACAGCCATCCTCTGGCCTTGTTCGGGACAAAACTTCGTTCCCAAGGACGGGATTTCGTAGTCGATCCCTTTGAGGGATCTGGCCACAAACGTAAGTATGGGTTTGGTAGGAGTCATAATATCTACTTGTACCGTAATCTTCCTTGTGTATCGCGGAACTTGGTCGAGGTTCGTCTTGGGGTTCGCTTCGCAGAGTAATGACTCGGATCAAGCAGGTCGATTGAGTCCCAGTCGAGACAAAGTTAAGAGCTGGGGGGCTTCTGAGATGGGGGATGAATATCGATGAATGGGTAGTCGAAGGGCCTATGAAATATAGGTCCACCGCCGACGGTAGTGAGATTGTCGGAGGGCTGAGAGTGAGCGATCCTGTTGACGGGCTCTCGATGACCACGGCCACCAACTGAAGATGGCCACATCAAGGGCCACATTAGCGGGATTGGTGGGATGTGCTAAGAGGACGGAAGAAACTGTTCTCTCGGGGAAGGTGACTTTAACGGGTAGGCATAGGCCGGTTGAGGTTCTGCAGTGCAGTGAAATGCTCGAGAGTCACAGTGGTGAGTGGCGCCGGATGCGGTGACTCAGGGAAGCGTACGTTGGTTTGCATGCCGACACCACAAAATGAACGGTCAGCCAGGATTGAGGGCAATTCCGAGTCCATGCCCGTTTTCTCTGCCTGAGCCTAACTTACTCTTGGTATTATTCTTTGCCGAGGCCCGTGGCAGTGTCTGTAACGTAACTTCCATTCGACACGCTCTCCTTCGTTCGACGAGGAATAGTATGCACTGACTTCAGCGCTTCATAAGCTTCATACTTTGTGCGGCAGTTTTCCAACGCACTTGATCAGTATCCCTGACAATTTGGACTATAGGAGCGTGGTCTCGATCGACTACATAGCACTACGAATAACGCTAGACATTGACCACTCCCACATGATCAGGCATTGAGTGTGCACTGCCAGCAGGATCTGATGTGGGTGAAGAGAGAGATCCCCGATGTGGTCCGAAGTCAATTAGAGCTACAATTCGGTGGTACGTAGCGCAGGTGCTGTCCAGCGCGTGCGTGATGGATAGTATGATGCGACTAAACCATGCCTCCATAGCATTACTAGATCCCCAAGGGCTTATGCACAATCCAATAGGGAGTGCCACCACAACAGAGGTCACCGCAACGAATATTCTTGTCGAGGCATTTGAGGTGCCGAAGCAGAAGAACAACAGCGCGACAAAAAAAGCTACCATCCTATTGCACGGAGCCAGAGGAGAGGGCTATAAATGAGTTCGAGAAGAGCTCTTGGAGACGGGAGATGACCTACGAGAACAAAAGTAATGCCCATGGGAGACTGAAGATAATGGCCATCGGTTCTAGACCGAAGGGTTGGTGGGTATTTGCGTAGAGGTAGCTCGCCTGCCGCAGCGCGCTTAGCTGGGCACAGAAACCAGGTGCCATTGCTCACTCACCGCATTTGTCAGGTCTCCTTTCCTTTTTGGATTGCTGTGACGAATCAGGAGTAATGCGATCATAATGCTTCCAGCGCTGGCCACTATCGACATGCAGCTGGCGATCTGGGCGGGAGATGTGAAAATAACGACCTGGTTTGTGCCGGTAATATTGCTATTGAGATTGGAAATGACCACGCCGGGGGTGGCGAGGAAACCAACATTTGCAGAAAGCATCACAGTAGACTGGGAT
This sequence comes from Lactarius deliciosus, assembly GCA_021525775.1. Taxonomy (NCBI): domain Eukaryota; kingdom Fungi; phylum Basidiomycota; class Agaricomycetes; order Russulales; family Russulaceae; genus Lactarius; species Lactarius deliciosus. Next base: position 94,338 of record JAKELK010000148.1, on the reverse strand, counting down.
GTCATTCGTAAAGTATAAGAATTTTAGTTTGGACGTCGAGCAATAACATACCGGGAGAACTAGCTGTTCCCATTCTTCCAATAGCCCGGAAATGACGTGTCCCCAATTCCCCTCTATGATGGTCTCATCTACGCACCTTTTCTCTAGCTCTCGCAGATAGCCCTCCGGTGTGAAGAAAAGGGCAGGGGAGAGTGACCTGATGAGCAAGGTTCGCTTTTGTTTTTCACTGGAGTAGGTTTTCTTGTTCTTCTCTAAACGGGCGCTACTCTGTCCATGAAAGTATAGGAACCTCCAGTGTGCTGAACACAATGCACACATTAGTGGACGAGGTAGCCATGACCTTCTGGGCTCACCAAAAAAGGAAAGTAATCGAGCTCAAGAAACATCTCATTAAGGAACAAGTCAAATATCTTTACTGCGACTCACTGACTCCGGCGGTATGGTACACCAAACCGGCGTCGGATTCTGAGCCACAGTGTCAGTAAAACGTGTCACATTCGCAGTACTCTGGCATACCCTTGGCGTTTTGTACAAGTGCAAGCATCTTCTGCATTGTATCACCGTCGTATGGCAGAGTTGAGGACTTCGAAGTCAATACATCTGTGGTATCCATACTTAAGCTTTATGGTGAAAGAAGGCCAAGAGACACAAAATTTACCCATACACCCATGCGACAGCATTCCCAAGAGTTCATCAACGGCCGCATGACCAAGACGGCGACCCTCGAAAACGGCTGGAAAGATATTCCAGTGGGTCCTAGGAAGAGAGGACCAATGTTGACATAAAATCCAGCCCACTGAATGTCGACGCACCAATAAAGAGCCTCTATTCGATGTTCTGTGCATCAGATTAGTGGGATCAGAGAGTGTTTTCAGGATTAAATCTACGACGCACTGACATGGGCAGGCGACGTGACACCGAATAGTTCGGATATCATGTGGGTCGCATCGTACGCGTCCAGCCAGAACAAGCATCGAGTTTCGTGGCAAGCGTAGTAATAAGACCACTGTATCCGCCCGTCTTCTGAGGGCATAATGTCGAGCGTCAAGTCATAGCTCTGTGATGGAATGACTACTTCCTCTTGACCCAGAATCCATTGTAGGTAGTGATAGAAATTATCCATTTCATCCCTTAATATGGGGTCATGCATATTTGTGTCGGTGAATAACCTCTTCAAATGCGGGTTGGTCACTAGTTATTGTTTGTAAGGACCTGGTGCACGCACCCTGTCTTTATCGAAGAAGTAGAGGGCGCCATCTGGATGTGTGGCTGGCACCCAGGGTGCACAGTCCTCCTTGGGAGAGCCTTGCTCGTGACCCGTCTGCTCTGGGAGACTGGGGAGCGGTTTCCATTATATGTCGATAACCATACAAGTCTCATACATACTGAAGGAACGTCCTTGCCAGAGGTGGAATTTCAAAGAATGTTCTTTCGCGCGGCCTGCCAAAGGAAAGATTTAACGCTTTGATAGTCGTAGATAATGTATTCTACTTGCACCGTGACGTCCTTTGTGTATCTTGGAACTTGTTCGGAGTTTATCAATTGCAAGAAGCGACCAGCGGGCAGTTCGAAGTTCGAACTAGCAGAAGGGGAGGAGGCTGTAGGACTGTTTGTTGGTCCTTCACGTGTATCGGGGGCGTCAGTGATGAGAGATGACTGGTCAATTGAGCCTATGGTGTACGGCTCATCTGTTAGCGGCGGTCGGTTTGTCGAAGGGCTGAGAGGTAGCGAGTCTGTTGATGGGTTCTCTACTCCCACAATCACACTCGTCGATGACTGCCTTCCGTGATGTCTGTGGATACTTGGTGGGCTTAGTGACGCATGTGCATGGGAGCAAACTGTGGAACAGTTTCGACTACCGTCCACGTGAGTTTGATGGAGTGGGTTCGTGATATCAATTCCGAGACGAGGCTGAGGAAAATGATCAGTCGGGGAAGGTGACCTCGATGGGCGCTCTCTTGATGGCGACGCAGAAGATCCACGTCCGGATGAGCGGTGAGGAAATTGTATTGGCTGACTGCTTGGCATGTGAAAAGATTCGTGCGGATGTGCTTGGATGATAGAGAGTCTGTCACTGGCCCGGGAGCGGCTCCGAATGCTCGAGTCGGTGGATCTACGGTTAGAATGAATCCTCGATCCAAAGGCAGACGAAGGATTGGCATGATCCCGGGGACTCGGACTCGGAGGTTCCACTGGGTCGGCAGCATCAGTAAAAGTGACCGCGGAGTGTAATACATTCCAATACGGCAATAGATGATATTGTATTTTATTCACTCATATGGCCCATAGAATATTTCCATAACCAATGTATGTGACTGACATTATTCCTATCTAAGATAAGCCTCAGAAGTATTCCCGTTGTAGTACATATCATTGAAATCCAATACAACTGATTATGTTAGCCATTATAATGGGATTATATTGTCCATTTATCGGAACTAAATCCCATACAAAATCACGCTACCAAGGGCGTCAAGATTTCTCGTCCGAGTCGATGGCAAATTTTCAGCCCGCCCCCGAGCCCGCTTTTGCTTTGTAACGCTGTGCGTACAGTAGTTTGGGCAAGAGTTTGGGCACCGTCACGGTGACCGATGACTCGGACACTACGCCTCTTCCTTCTCAATTGGGGTTATCATTCCCTTGGTCATTCCAGCCCGGCACTCAGCTCTTTCCCCTGGCCCTCGGGTAGATCCTGTGAGAACACGCGATATCCAACTGACAATTAACAGAAGATGAGACTATGCCAGCTGGACACCCTGATGAACCTGGCATGGGCTCGGGAGCGGAGCTGTGGGCATGGATGGGCAATGGGGCGGCGGTACAGACAAGGTACTGTCTTCATCTTTCCCCCTTGCGAACCTGACCTGACACACCACTATGGACGCGCTGCACACGACCTCCCCCGCCCACACGTTCCTCCCGACAGGTGACCTCCCACGACTTCCCGCTCCCGCAAGCGACGCATACACCCTCAGGCTGTGCACCCCGTGGAGCGCGTGTGCACTGAAAACTTGAAGCCGTTCTTCAAGCTCTTACCCTGTCGCTCGTCTCCACGCTACTCAAGCCGCGCAGGATCTTCGATGCCGAGTCGCCGACTGGCATGGCCTAGGCCCGGGGCGTGTGTGTGCAGGCGTACCACTGGCAACAGAGGCTTGAGGACAACTCCAATGGCAACGACAGCAAGAATAACCACAACGGTGACAGCGAGGATGACCACGACAATAGTGAGGACGACCCCTAATGTGGCGACGGCGAGGACGACACAACAGTGGACAGCTGTAACCACCGAGGAGTGACGGCGGAGGCAGCAACGACGACCATGGGGTGATGGCAGCAGCGGCAATGACGACCGCAACCTGGCACGACGACGCTAACAGTGCAGACTGCCGAGGAGCGTCCGCTGCCCATCACCAGCCCTACACCACCCCCACCACCACGGCCGCCGACGTCGACGTCCATGATGCCCACACCGTGACAACCGCAACAAATACGACGATGGCATTGAGCAGCGACGACGACCGTGACGATCGCGACGATGTGTGTCCTGGACCCGCAGACCCAGACGCGGCATTAAACCATGTCCTCTGAGTCAGCCTTGTTGTATTTTAGACTAGGTACTGTTCCTTCCTTCCTAAATAAGAGGGATAGATTAGCGAGACTAGTGTTAGCACTGGTGGTGCAGTAGTAACATCATTGACGCCCCCGGCCCACGGGTTGTGAGTTTGAATCCGGAACCAGGCAAGTAAGCCCAGAATGGGTGATTGGTAAATATGATAAGATGTGTGCGACGATAAGATAATCTACATAATGTAAGTGAGGAATAATAATATTTTTTTCTTGGTCGTAATCTAGGATCATTATATTACGTTATATCATTAAAAGGCATTACATAGAATTATCTGGCCACAATCCAATGCAAGTCCAGCAATTCTTGCAGAACAATATATGGATCGCGTCGGTTGTATGGTCAATATATTGCTGACACAATTATTCCCACCCTTACGTGGGCTTTCGGAACATTGTAATCAATTCTGATATTATATAACCGATTCCGTGGCCCATGTATAGGGCAACACTTTTTACTGATGAGGGGCTGGAGTGGTTGATGATTGCTGGCTTGTACTCCACGTGTTATGTAAACTCGGGTGGCTTGCCGAAGCTGGAATGTGACTTCTTTTTTTTTTTTTTTGATCCATTTATATTCCGGGGTACACTACGGGGTAGAAGACCGGTCCACATGCGGTTCCGATCGGTTTGTACGTGAAGTAGATAAGGGAAAACTACTCGAGGGAGATCAAACCGAAGTCACATGATGTAAGGGGCCGTCCATCCTGTGCGTAAACCTACTCCGACACAGTACCTGAGATACCTCCACGCCACATGGGCGTTTTGTCACTGTACTCCACCGCTAAGGGGGAGAGACGAGGAGAGGGTTACCTTCGCTGACTAGGAGAGGACGAGGGTGAATGGCACGGGCGATAAAAATGGGGGGGGGGGGGGCTCGGTGCCCAGGGTTAAGGGGAAAACTGCCCACAAGGGACGATGGGGTATGGGGTAAGGTTGTTTCAGGGAGGGGTGAGCTCCAAAAGGGTTGGTGGGGATTGGGGGGGGGGGGGGGGGGGGGGGTCACGGGCCGGCGGAAAGAGCGCACGCCCTAGGAGGAGGTCGGCTTGGCATGAGGCTTCGCCTTCCAGCGCTTGAGGGAGCCAGCACACCCGAAGGCGTAAAGGGTCTGGTTAGCGAGAAGACCCGAGGCCACAGAGCCGTCAGGATCCTCGAATGCGAAGACTACCGATGAGGTAGAGCCCGGCTGGTAAGAGCCGGGGTGCCTCACCCAGGAGGGGGCTTGCGTGAACCGCAAGGAGCGGTACGCTGTGTTGCGATCGGACTGATCGGTACGGACTCACGGGGTTCTGACTACCCTAGTATTAGTCAGGGACAGTCGTCTCAGTCAGCTTGTTTCAGTTATCACATGTCGCGTAGTACGGACTTGACTCATACCTAGGACAGTCGTAGTAGGGTTCGAGCTATTATGGCTACTGGGTACCTTACATTCCGGAGGAGCTTCAAAGCTCCTCGTCAACTGTATATCTAGTGGGTAGTGCGAAGACCGAGCTCCTCAGCTTGGTCTTCTTGAATCCTTATCCAATCCTGTTCCCCTCTCTCCTTGTCTGTATCCTCTTCGTCCTTTGTCTCTTATCGCGTCTGGCCTTGATCAGGCAGATCGCCCAGCAGCACGTGCGCCTGGTGGACTTCGCCCCAGTGCTAGTAGCGGTCACGTTCCTTCTGAGGTTGTGTACTCATATTCGCTAAGTCGCTCTCCGCATACCCCGCCACTCTGTCCCCGCTCAAGTTGAGCATCGTTAGGACAGGCCTAACGCAACATTAAGACCAAGCTAACCTCACCAACGACACAGTGGCGTCCACAACAAGAGATCGGTGGGACTGGAATCAAGTCCAATCATATACCATCCCCAGCAGAGGAGAACGGAACGTCCCCACGCGCTATCTAAAGGCTGCTAGGTGGAGGACACACAGGGGAGAAACCGGATACTTCGTTGACTTCCCTAATCGACCAAGTCGGTTCTACCCAGTTGAGTTCAACTCCAAACATACTTGTTGGTGTATACTCGCAACAAATGATACAGGAGTACGAATGGTGGTCAGACCAACCACACGAGAATATCGGTGCGATATCCTAGAGAGCGAGGTAGTCCCCCAAGCAAGAGTGGGACCTATCGACGGTGCGGTTACCACAAGCACCACGGAAGAAGAGGGCTCCGGATCAGACCGAAGCAGCGAAGCGTCAGAAGAAGATCACCTCTCACAGGTGAACGCAGAAGAGGAAGAAGAGCTAGCAAACCTAGCAGGAGGGATTACGCTTAACGAAGCCCCCCAAGCTGAGCAGATCATCGTTCACCCACCAGACGAGATGACAACCACCCAGCTAGAACCAACATACGCACTGCAAGTGGACCCGGTACAGCTGCCGCAAGACGGAGTCCCAGAAGACTTACTCCCCATTGACCCCAGCACAGGACACCGGATGACCGCGGACGACGCAGCTCTCATGAGGGCCATTGGGCCTGACGAACCAGACCCTCCCGAAGGAGGAGGACCACCTAGAAGAGACCCAGGCGGAGGCCACCCACACGGAGGGGGGGGAGGACACGGAGGCGGAGGAGGACCACCCGGAGGGGGCGGATTCCCAGGAATAGCTCCCATAGGTAACCCACCTCGATCGTCAGATAGACTCCAAGGCAACCCGCCTATGGTCTTCAACGGAGACCGCACCAAGGCCCTGCAGTTCAGAGCACAGTGGAACCTCTATCAAGGAGTCAACAGTACGAGCGACATCATGCGCAACTACTACCGCCGATCACTCCTCTTCCTCGGCTACATCCAGGGGGAGACAGTTAACGAATGGGTGATGTATATGACCGACTGGCTGATGTGCCAGACGGAAGCCGGATTCCCTGAATACACTCGACGCCTCTGGGAAGAGACCCTTCGCGCCTTCACCAGACGATTCACCAACACCATGGAGAAAGAACAGGCGCAAGCGGAGCTGCGCAAGGGCGTCCACATGAAGGACGGAGACATTGACAGCTACGTGGCTACCTTCGAACGCCTAGCCCGACAAGCTGACTACCACCTCGATGCCCCTCAAACGTTGGACCTGTTCACGGCGGGACTGCCAAGGGCGTTATTCACCAAGGTCTACGAACAGTACGAACCCACCACGTTCGAAGCATGGAAACAAGCGGCGATGAAGAAGCAACAGCAGTACATGCACCTGCAGGCACGTCTCAATTCGTTAAAAACACCCACTCCGAGAGCTACTCCACGCCCTAGCCCATGGGGAAACCCCCAGAGCGGGTGGACGCCAAGGAACCTCCCCCATCACCAGAACCCCAACGCAATGGACACCTCCGCAGATAGAACGCGGGCACGAGGTGCGGAAGCAGAAGACGTACAGGGAAGACTCGCCGGAGCAGAGTTTATACTCGATCGACAATGGCCACCCTACCCGCCCAGGGGGGGACCAAGGGGGCGAGGCAGAGGAAGGGGGCCACCCTGAGACGCAAGGGAAGTAATCTGCTACACCTGTAACCAGAAGGGACACTTTAGTCGCGACTGCCCACAGCATCGAAACAACGCACAGGGTAGCAGCAGTAGGAGGTCAGAAACAGACTACTATGCTCAAGAACCAAGGGTACAAGCACGCGCAGCGGTAACCCCGCAGCAGCAAGCCCAGGAGTGGCTCCAAGGAGTAGCTGGAGCGCCAGATGAAGTAAAAGATCTGGTCCTCCAAGAACTATGGGGAAAAGAGGGTTTTCCAAACGCCTGAACCCGTCGGCCTGGGTGAGGGCGCTCCGTTGTAATTCTGTAATAATCACACACTACCGATCGTTGAGAATTCCAGTTTCCGTTCGAACAAGTTACAACATGGCCGAAGTAAAAGCACTGGTGGACTCGGGAGCCACAGACAGCTTCATTAAACCCGCGTTCGCGAAGCGAATGGGGATTGGTCTCAAAGAACTAGAGACCCCCAAAAAGATATGGAACATCGATAACTCCGAGAACAAAGCAGGACTGATCACGCACTGCGCAGATCTCGACGTACAGACCAAGGGGACCCGCAAAACAATGAGGTTCCTACTCACAGATACAGGGAACGAGGACATCGTCCTCGGCTACCCATGGCTGGCCGCCTACGAACCACAGATCAGCTGGCAACACGCCGTCATCAAAGAAGACGCCTATCCAGTGGTCCTCCGAACCACACACCCAGAGGAGCGAGGGGTAACGATCGCGTTCGCCCCTACCGAGTTCACTGAAGAAGAGAAGCGTCGCGCCGTGCAGCAGCTCTACAACGAATGGGAGACAGTCAGGGCGCGCACCACTGCCACAGAACTGGCCATCGAAGCACAACAATACACCGGCACAACAGAGATCCCAGAAGAGTACGCGGACTTCGCCAAGGTGTTCTAGTGTTGGGGAAGTTCGGTTCGGTTCGGTTTGGGCCAGTTTTGGCCAAACTGGAAACCGAACCATTTAATTTTCACCAAACCGAACCCAAACCGGCCCAAACTGGTTCAAACCGTTCTAAACCGTCCCAAACCGTTCCAAACTGATTAAAAAAAGGTGTTTTAAATTGCTTCTTAATCGGTTTGGTTTGGTTCAAACCGAGTTCAAACCGAGTTTAAACCAGTTAAGACCTGGTTTAAACTTAATTTGACACCAAAAACATGAAATATTTTTAATAATAATAAATTTAACCATTTATTTTGGTTCAAACTCAGTCAAACTTGGTTCAAACTTGGTTTGAACTCAGTTTGAACCAAACCAAACCATTTAAGGACAAAATATAAAATAATTTTTAATAATTTTTCTTAATCGGTTTGGAACGGTTTGGCATCGGTTTGGGGGTCCCAAACCCCAAACCGAACCATTCGGTTTATTTTCAGAATTTTCCAAACCCAAACCAATTAAACGGTTTGGGTTCGGTTCAAACCGAGTTTGGATTGGTCTGGGACCGAACTTCCCCAACACTAAGGTGTTCAGCGAAGAGGAATCACATCGCTTCCCGCCCTCGCGACCCTGGGATCATGCCATCGAGTTCAGAAAGGACGCCCCAACCGCCATCGACTGCAAGATCTACCCTATGTCACGCGACGAAGACATCGCCCTTCGCAAATTCCTTGACGAGCAACTGGAGAAAGGGTACATCCGGCCATCGAAATCCCCTTACGCATCGTCCTTTTTCTTCGTCAAGAAGAAGGATGGGAAACTGCGACCGGTCCAAGACTACCGAAAGATCAACTCGTTCACCGTTTGTAATCAGTACCCCTTACCGCTCATACAGGAGCTCATCACGGACTTGGGAAACGCGGACATCTACACTAAACTCGACGTCCGCTGGGGGTACAACAACGTCCGCATCAAGCAAGGCGACGAAGAAAAGGCCGCCTTCAAAACGCGCCATGGGTTCTTCAAACCACTTGTCATGTACTTTGGCCTCACCAACTCGCCGGCCACCTTCCAGGACATGATGGACTCCCTCTGTGGCCCCACCATCAGCAAACACGAGTTGCTGGGCACCACCATTCGCGTCTACATGGATGACATCGGCATCGCATCCCGGAACGGCCGAGCGGGCCACATCGCAGCCGTACGTGACATACTCCAGATCGCAAAGGACAATGACTTGTACTTCAAACCAGAGAAATGCGTCTTCCATGCGCCGGCAATCGATTACCTGGGGGTAATCCTTGAAAAGGGGGTGACACGCATGGACCCTGTTAAAGTCGCTGGCATCCGCAACTGGCCAACACCAACCACGGTCAAACAGGTCCGCTCTTTTCTCGGATTCTGCAACTTCTACCGCCTCTTCATCAGGGGATTCACCACATACGCACGCCCTCTAAACCGATTAACGCGGAAAGACGCAGAATGGCAGTGGGGACAAGCAGAGGAAGACGCCTTTACGAAGCTCAAGACCCTGGTCACAAGCGAACCAGTGCTGGCACACCCGGACCTCACGGAACAATTTGAGATGGAGGTGGACACATCAGGCTTCGCGGTGGGTGCTGTACTCTTACAACGCAAAGAGGACGGTAAACGACACCCCATAGGCTATTACTCCGTGACGCTCAATGAAGCAGAACGCAACTACGACATCTACGACCTGGAACTACTAGCCATTGTCAAAGCCTTCCGCCACTGGAGACCCCTACTCGCAGGTTCCCCACACAAAACCAAGGTATTCTCTGACCACCTCAACCTGCAATACTGGAGGTCGCCACAAAGAATAAGCAGACGCATCGCAAGGGAAGTACTAGAACTATCCGAATACAACTTTGAGATTCACCACATCAAAGGCGCAGCCAATGGAAGAGCAGACGCACTCTCCCGAAGACCGGACTACGACCAAGGGGGTAACGACAACAAGGACGTAGTGGTCCTCCCCGACGCGCTCTTCGTGCGAGCCACACAAGTCGAAGCTGTCATGCCAAACACCCTGACGATAGAACCCGGAGAGATGGAGCGACCAGACGCAACATACTATCAGGACGAGGGCTACCTCCGCCCATGGATAGACGCACACCGGCTGAAGAAGATCGAAGGCACCTGGTACAAAGACGGAAGACGAGTAGTGACTGGCGGACTCTATGACAAGAGAAGTATCATCTCTGCGCACCATACACCACCGGTTTACGGACACCCAGGTATCAACAAAACCTCGCAATTGGTAGGACGCTCCTACTGGTGGCCAAACCTCGCCCAGGACGTGTTAGACTACGTCAGGGGATGCGCCGAGTGTCAGAGGCACAAGGCCAACAACCGACCAACCCGAGCACCACTGTCCCCGATCTATCCAAACCCCGAGGCACTCCCTTTTGAAACTATCGCTCTCGACTTCATCACCAAGTTACCCCAGTCGCAGGGATTCGATTCAATCCTCACCATCACGGATCACGATTGCACTAAGGCGGCCGTCTTCATCCCCTGTCAAGAAGAGATCACCGCAGAAGGGACCGCTGCTCTATACGCTAAGCATGTCTTCCTACGATTCGGACTCCCCTCCAAAGTTATCAGTGACAGAGACCCACGCTTCGCATCCAAATTCACGCGAGAACTATGCAAGATCCTAGGGATTTCACAAAACGTCTCCACCGCCTATCATCCCCGAACGGATGGACAGTCAGAACAGACTAACCAGTGGCTCGAACAGTATCTCCGCTTCTGGACCAATGAGAGGCAAGACAACTGGGCGACTTATCTCCCTATAGCGGAATTCACGCACAACAACTGGCCCCATGAGACCACTAGGAAGTCCCCTTTCTACCTCCTAATGGGGTACAATCTGCGCGCTGATTGGATTGATAGGCCATCGCCCATACCCCAAGTGGCGCTGAGAATCGACCAATTCCAAGAGGCCAGAACACAGGCCAAGGCCCTCCTCATCAAGGCACAGAAGTCATGGATCAAGCACAAAGATACGCCCAAGTACAAAGAAGGGGACCTCGTGTGGCTGGAAGGACGCCACTTGCGCACCAACCAGCCAACCACCAAGCTTGCGCCCAAAAGACATGGCCCCTTTAGGGTCGCACAGGTGATGTCCCCTGTCAATTATCGCCTCGAACTTCCCACACAGTGGAGTATCCACCCGGTGTTCCACACCGATCTTCTCACCAGATACCACGAGACCGCAACACATGGGCCTAACTACCAATGCCCACCACCGGATCTGGTAGAAGGCGAAGAAGAGTACAAGGTCGAGAAGATTCTAGACTCGCGAAGATTCGGAAGAACGCGGAAACTGCAGTACCTCGTGAAATGGAAAGGGTACTCCGACTCGGAGAATCAGTGGGTCGACCGGAGCGAAGTATTCGCCGACCAGGCTGTCCGGGACTTCAAAGCATTAAACCCCGCCAGGGAAACGCATATAAGAAGAGCCCACTACGAGCTAAGTCCCCCAGCAACTCCTGCTACCTATTCCCATCCTGCCTACCTTCGCACCATGTCTTCCTGCTCTCTCCCGTCGCAGTCCACTATCAACACCGTCACCAAGGCCCTATCCACCGCCCATGGGCCCGTCACCCGCGAGGACGCCCTCACCGTCCTCCGAGCCTTCCCAGACCCCACCATTGGAGGAGACGCCGACTCCCCCGGTGCGCAGCCTCTTGCCTACGAGGCGGCCACAGAAGAAGAAGAGCGTACCCTACTCAAGGGCCAGGCCGCAGGTAGCCTCATTTCACATGCTGACGGACACAGTGACGGTGAACCTGTCCAAGTACCACACCGAGTTCGGGCCCGTGCGGCCGTGGAAGGAGGTGGTGAAGGAGTGGAGGGACGAGCAACTGCAGAGGGCACAGCTGAGGCAGCAGCAGCTGAGGCATCGGCGCCTGATACAGCAGACTGGGGTCTGGACGAGGACGCTCCCAACGACTACCCAGCTACGCACCCCCTCATCTCCTCCACCACAGACACTGACAACCCACGCGAGACCCCCTATTTGCTTAACACCGACGGATCCCCCATGTACAAGCGGGACCTCGGAGTGCTGGGAGGTCCCACTCACCAGCCCCTCGCCGTCATCAACACACGAGTCCCCAGTGGCTTCAAGGCCAACACTGGCGCGGACTACCTCCCCTTTCGCATCGTCTCCCCCGACGGGGTTGAGCGCGAGGCCCGATACCACCAGGTAATCATGGGGCCGGACCCCCTGGTGGTGGGCATCATCGACGAGTCGGACAAGGTCTACGCTCGCCCCCTCTACGCCGCCCCCCACTACGTGTACGGCGGCAAACCCATGTACCCTGCCGCGGACATGGTCCTCTTCACAGAGGCCTTCGAAGATCGGGCGCGCGTCGACCGCTGCCTCGACTCCCTTCACGACCTCTCCCTCTCAGCGGAGGTCCACTGCTACCGCCTCGCTGACCAAGAGCAGCAGCGCCTTAACCAGCACATCGACGACCTCATCGCCGCCCTAGGGGAGGTCCAAGGTAAGGTGGCGGGTAGTCGGCGCCGGCTGGAGATGGCCAACGCGCTGGAGCGTATCGAGGATGAGGCAGGGACCATGGTGGACTACGAGCTGACGAAGAAGAAGACCCGTAGGGGCAGGAGGAGCGCCCAGCAGCCACAGCGGACGCGAGTTCGCTACGAGGAGGAGGGCTTTGGAGCGTCGGGGCGTCGCACCTGAAAAGGGGGTGATGTTGCGATCGGACTCATCGGTATGGACTCACGGGGTTCTGACTACCCTAGTATTAGTCAGGGACAGTCGTCTCAGTCAGCTTGTTTCAGTTATCACATGTCGCGTAGTACGGACTTGACTCATACCTAGGACAGTCGTAGTAGGGTTCGAGCTATTATGGCTACTGGGTACCTTACATTCCGGAGGAGCTTCAAAGCTCCTCGTCAACTGTATATCTAGTGGGTAGTGCGAAGACCGAGCTCCTCAGCTTGGTCTTCTTGAATCCTTATCCAATCCTGTTCCCCTCTCTCCTTGTCTGTATCCTCTTCGTCCTTTGTCTCTTATCGCGTCTGGCCTTGATCAGGCAGATCGCCCAGCAGCACGTGCGCCTGGTGGACTTCGCCCCAGTGCTAGTAGCGGTCACATTCCTTCTGAGGTTGTGTACTCATATTCGCTAAGTCGCTCTCCGCATACCCCGCCACTCTGTCCCCGCTCAAGTCGAGCATCGTTAGGACAGGCCTAACGCAACAGCTGGGTTGTCAGTGACGAGCGCCTGGTGGAGCTCATCAGAAGAGAAGGCCCCGCGGGAGAGGGAAGCTCCAGTGGGAATGCTGTTAACTAGGAGGCGGGACCAGCGCACGTTCTCACGTGCGGAGATGGAGAGGGGCCTGTCAAGGGACTGTGAGAGGAAGGAGGCGAGAGTAGTGGAGATGAAGTGGGACGTGTTAGATAAGTGATACGCCGAGGTATCGGGTCCAGCCACGACCACAAGGTTGTTCTTGGCAGTCCACCGCGCAGCAGACAGGGTCACCTGGTGGGGGGAAGGAGCGAGAGCGGCGTTGAGGTGGGAGCAGATGGTGGCCGGGGAATGCCGGACAGCCAGACTGCCATCCCCCTCAGGGGTGCGGGCTTTGCTAATGACCAAGCTGGGCCTAGCCGGCAACTTGGCGCGAGAAGCGAATGAGGGAAGGGTAGGAGGGGGGGGTGGAGTTGGCTGGGTGGGCGCCTTTCCCCCCTTAGCCTGGCTAGGGCGAGGGGTTGGGGCAGCGGACTTTGCCTTGGCAGTGGGAGCGGGAGCGGGGGGCGTGGGAGGGGCAGGAGTGGGAGGGGGGGCAGGAGGGGGGGCACGCTTAAGCTCAGCAATAGCGTCCTCCAGAAACTGGAGGCGGGGAGAGATGCGGGCCGAGATATCGATCGCGAGGCAGGAGGGGAGTAGGACGGAGAGGTAGTCAGTTGGGTTATCCGACGTTGAGAGTTTGCCCTCCAGAGCGGAGGTCAGGAAAGCGTCCTCGTGTTCTTCCATCACCGTGTCTTGGGGCAAGAGCAAGGGGAGGATGGCCTCATGGAGGAATTCACGGAGGAACGGTGTGAGGTGAGGGAAACCCTTGGCAATGATATCGTCGTTGCCGAGGAGAGCCATTATACGAAAGACCGACCCAGTGACAGGAAAATCACCGGGGGGAAGGAATGGGCGGGCAAAAGTGGGGGGGATGGTGGTGGTAGGAGGAAGAGCCATGCTGGAATGTGACTTCCAGCTACCCCACATTTCTTCGACTCTAAGCGGGTCGTCGTGCCAGGAGACGAACATCCGGCTTTCTGAAACGTACTACGTCCTCTGTCGCACCACTGGCGCCAAGTACCCAACCTGCGGCTGAGGAAGGCTAAAAACAAGACCCAACGCTTGAAGAATCGATGAAAGAAGCTTCTTGTAAAGCGAAACTTGCAGAGAATCTCACGAAAAAGTTCGAGTACGGAGGCCATGCGAAGTAAGCAGAACTAGGGCGGAGGGCAATGGCAGTGATTATCTGGGCGTGTCGTGTCACGAAGCGACTGTCAGTATCTTTCTCTTTATGGATCGACACCAAATTGCATCATATATCCATGATAACCAGCACTACGTTTTTTCTCTGGACACACGGCCGAATGGCTGACTCAGGCGTAACCCTAGCAGTCAGTGAGCGAAGGACTATGGCATGCTTTTGTGCATCCATGCCCCATCCCGTATAATAGGTTCACCAGTTGTTAATCGTGTCCTCGCAGCCTCTTTTACATTAACCTCTTGGTCATGATGCACCGCTGACGCTCTAGAACAAACAGTGGGACCAATAGTGCCACCCGCCCAGGGGATGCCAGGCATACGCACAATGAAGGTATGTAGACGAAGAGAGACCTTTGTACCACCTCCTGATGGCTTCTGACGCAGCGCACCTAGGCGATTCGGTAGATAGGACTCGAATGTGGTTGGCTTACACGGAAGCTGATAAGCATAATTAACGAGTTTGCGATCCCTAAAAAGACGACGAGAATCGTTTCCTTGCTTGCTGGAAATCATAACACTCCGACCTCGGGCGTTCAGGGAAACGATGCTTTCTTTCGCACCATTGTCCTCGAAATCCTACAAAATGATCCGGGTGACTCAACGACGTTCCTTCTTGAGCATATCTCTCAACAACTCGCTATCTTCGCATTGAACAGCAATCCATCCCACCGAAGCAATATCCAGTGTACCCCAGTCTTTCCATTATCGGCGTCAATGGACATAGCGCCTTGTGTTTAGCATTCTCTACCGATCGCGACATTGGGGCAACAGCGGGCACGCAGATACAGTCGACCCCCGCTTCTAATTCCCAGCGTTCTGAAAGGGTACGCGCGTATTCGTTCCTCGGTATCTGGACGTATCCTGTGCAACGTGCAACTATGGCAGCTCGCGCGTTTTCATTTGTTTTGTCGGTCTGAGGGCGTTCCTTTTCGTGGTCTTCAGGACGATGGTCATTGCGGTCTCCATGTGCATCGGAATGTGCACATTTGGTTCATGTTTCCCATCCTGCCTTATCCTGCGTCGACCACCGCTGCCTCTAAGTAAGGGAAACATTGGAAGTATGGGCTTTGGGATAAATCATCCAGTGAGCCATCGAAGTGTCGGCGGTAGACCCGACGGCGTTCGTACAATTGCGTTGCAACTACGGTCACACGGTGGTAGGTGTATGTATTAAAAGGCCGACCGCTGGGGTCAGCTTAATCTGCTGTGGCTTCCAGCAAATGCAGTTGTTCGTTTCTTGTCTCAACGAACTCATGCACGATCTGACTAGAAGCATCTAGTTACATACACCGAAGTGCTAGCCTCATGAAGGGCTCCGAGAGTTTCGAGTGCGAACAGGAAAATCCGCATTACTCCCGGAGTAGAAGATCCACTCTAAGAGGGAGAGAAGCATTTGCAAATTAGAAATATTTGTGGAATATAAATCGGGTACGACAAAAGAACACGGGCCCGGCAGGGCCGTGAGCGCGTTAGCCTCTGCGCCTACGAGTAGTCTGCGGTGTCCACGCTTCAGGCTGCCAGTCTCTATCTTTTCCAACAGGAGGAGGCAGCTCCGAATCGGTAGAGGGGCGCGAGACTTGTCTTAGTCTGTCTATAGGGCGAGAGGAATGCGGTGGTGGCTCCGGAGCTCCAACCGACTGCGAGCTCTCGTCCCTTTGCACCATCGGGACGTTTTCCGGAGTTGGTAAAGGTGAATTTTCGGTCGCCAAGGGCGCCGAGGCAGCGGAGATGCGCGCGCGTTCTTCCTGGTCCCTGGCCTGAAGAACAGCCGCGTTGTGGAGTACGCGTCGTTGACGTTCCAGGTCAGCCTGGAGCTCCTGAAGAGAGTATAAAGGTGATCAAGGTGATACAGCCTCGCCCCGAGACATGAACACAAACCTCATGAGTGGGTGGATCCGGTCGGGTATGCGAGAGCCAAGAGACCCACTGAACTGCATTTGGAACGCTCAGACAATGGACTAGTCAGGTCATCGCCTAGGGAAAGTAACACGAACCTGGGAGACGTCGTTTACCACCTATGTAATGCCACATGTCTTCGTACACTCGATACTGAACTCTCCGACGCGTCCGGAGTGGGTCTACGTTCAAATAAATTTGACGACTCACGGCCTACGAAACTCGGAACACACCATCCGAAAGACTAGGGTACTCATAGAACCTATTGCCTTGGGGGGAAATATTACGGTGTTGGCAAAAAGAACAGCTGAGAAATCGCCCACACCTTCTAGATCCTTTCCAATAAGGTAGCGCTGTGAAAGGGAGTGAGATAGAGTGTCTTCTGGAGTGAAAAAAGAGTATTGGAGACGCACAGGACGAGAGATGGTTTGCCAGAACTTTCGCAGGAAGGACATTGCGTTGGCAGTCAAACCTCAATTGCGTGGGCACACCCGGCCCGGTATTACGGCCCCTTCGGCATTTGCCTGCTACAGTCATTCATGGGTCAATGGACCACTCAAATGTTTTGACCTTCGGGAACTTGCTTAAATGGACGATCAGCCAATTTAAATAGACAAACCCTTAGCCGTACAAGTAAGCTACCAAATTGTTACTTCAGAACTGTTATCAGGTCGCACTGAACAGTGTGATGGAGGGATCAGTGAAAAGGGACCTTATCAGCTGTAACTGGGTCAATGGACCAGTCACGGAAACGGGCAGTTTCCCAATTGGGAGAGGCACCGATTGCTGTCATTGGCCCGCACACTGAATTCCCAATCTGGCAGGCGTGATGTGGCTCATGGAGCACGGAATCTTGACCTGTTCAGCGTTCTTCAGCGGATATCCTGCAACCCCACAGTCCTACCTCTGAAATAACTATCTGGAGTCCACTATATACCATGTAATTTGTATATGGCCACAAAAATTAGGCCAAAATATGAGCATTTCCCATCTGTCTTTGCTCATCAAATTTCAGCTTTTGCTTAATTTTTTCGAAAAACACATCTACTGCGACATTTACTCATTGCACCTCCATAAAAATTTGAAGAGATATTCACAGGAGCTATAGACTGGATATTACAAAAATTCTGAAGCGATTTGATCAAAAATGCGGTTGTCAGAGTCGTTTGGTCCATTGACCCCGATGTTCCATTGACCCATGAATGACTGTAGTAGTAGACTGGCAACGTCTGGGTGAGCACAAGTGCTAGCGCTTAAGTACCTGTTCGACCCTGGACACGAGTAGTCGCTGTTCAAGAAAAAGCCTTGTTCTGAAGGAGATATGCGATGCAGTATGCGTACCCAGTGCAGACTTGTCAGCCAGATCGCGAGTTTGCTACCTTTGTGGACCAGAATAATCATTGGCCCCCTACTAACGTCACTGCAGCTCACTGGCACTGCCAGGCAGCGAAAGGTCTGAGAGTACTAAGCCCCCGCATGCGGTTCATGAGAAAGCACGCCCTGCCCTGATCTAGGCACGATCAGGTACACAGGAATCAGGATCTCCGGTTTGTTTAGACCGAGCTTGATTTGATTGTTCACTGGCATGATTCCGAGAGGTCGCAGAGGCCTATAAAACAAGCCACAAAATCAACTTCATTATCTGATAGTATTTGCTGGGAAAATTGTATTTCTTTCAGTACTTCACCAAGTACTTCACCATTGATTAATGTCGATTCCTCACTCCGTCCGGCACGCGCTCGATCAGTTCCCACTACCCTGAATATTGGATTAAAAAGGGTCCTGAGCGCGGTTTCAATTAACTACGAACGAGCTGGAATGACACTACGCTACAGTACGGATAGCGGACGTTATGGCATTAAGGCCTCGAGATCAAGAAATCACTGTTGCCACAGCAGCCAGCGATACGGCAATTCAGAATACAACCAAGTAATAAATGAAACAACGGCCAAACATCTGACAACATCGGGTGAAAAAATACAGGAAGTTACGCGCTGTAGGTCTAGCGGTGTAAAGTAATGAGGCTAGGCACCGGGTAAGAACAAATGATTCAACGTACATAGGCAATGGAATCCAGTCCCTCACTATACGGCCTCTCGCGTACACTGTCTGGTGTAGCTAGAGAGCGAGGACCCTGACGTAGGCCGAGGTCGATTAAGATTTGGTGGCCCGCAGTGCGAGCGTTATTTAGCGCACGTGTGGTGGATGGCAGTAGGCCACCGTACCACGCCTCCATAGCGCCACTAGATCCCCAAGTGCATCGTATGCACCATCCAACAAGGGCTGTCACAACAACAAAAGTCGCCGCAACGAATTTTCTTGTAGGGGCATTTGAGGTCCTGAAGCAAAAGAGTGACAACGCGACGAAAAATGACACCATCCTGTTCCCAAGAGCCGAAGGAGAGGGTCATGAATGAGTTCAAGGAAAATCCGCCGGAGACGGGAGACGACCTACGACCACATAAGCAATGCCCATGGGAGACTAAAGACAATAGCCATCGGTTCCAGACCAAAGACTCGGTGGGTAATCTGGAAGAGGTAGTTTGACTGCCGCAGCGCTTTCAGTTAGCAGGCACGGAGATCCAGGTATTCCTCTTGTCCACTCACCGCGCCTGCCGGGTCCTCATTCTGTTTCGCACTGTTGCGGCGAACTAGGAGCAAGCCGATCACAACGCTTCCGGCGCTGGCCACTATTGACATACAGCTGGCGATCTGCGCGGGAGATGTGAAAACAACAACCTCGCTTGTGCTGGTAATATTGCTGTTGATATTGGAAACAATCACGCCGGGTATGGCGAGGAAACCAACATTTACTGAAAGCACCACGGTAGACTGTGATATTTTTCGCGTGAACAAGGATTCTAGTTTGGATGTAGCACCATAACGTACCGAGAGAATTAGTTGTTCCCATTCTTTCAACAGCCCAGAAACGAACTTTCTCCAATCCCTCTCAAAGACGACATCATCTATCCACACTTTCTCTAGTTCTCGAAGATAGCCCTCCGGTGCCAAGAAAAGTGCAGGGGAGAGTGACGTAATGAGTAAAGTTCTTTCTCGGTCTGGATGGGTGTAGACTGTCTTGTGCCTTTCTAAACGGGCGCTATCTTGTCCATGGAAGTATAGGAACCTCCAGTGTGCTGAACGTATACACCCATTAGTGGGTGACGATGAAACTGCGACCTTTCTGGCTCACCAAAATAGGAAAGTAATCGAGCTCAGGAAACATCTCAGTAAGGAACAAGTCAAATATGTTAACTGCGACTCACTGACTCCAGTGGTGTGGTACACCAAACCGGCATTGGATTCAAGTTCTGAGCCACGAGATCAGTAAAACACTATGTCACATTCGTAGCGCTCTGGCATACCCTTGGCGTTTCGTACAAGTTCAAGCATCTTCTGCATTGTATCAGCATCGTATGGCAGAGTCGAAAGCTGTGAAGTCATCACATCTGTGATGTCCATGCTTGAGATTTGTGGCGAAAGTAGGGCAAGAGGCATAAAGTTACCCATGCAGCCATGCGACAAGACTCCCACGAGTTCATCAACGACCGCAAGATTAAGACGGCGATCCTTGAAAATGGCTGGAAAGAGAGACCAGTGATTCCTGGAGAATATCAATACTTACAATCGAATCTAGCCCCAAGACAGCATACGTACCAATAAAGTGACTCTAATCGATGCTCTGCGTACCAAATTGGAGTGAGCAAACTTTAAATTAGGGATGAATCTGCGACGTACTAATATGGGCAGGCGACCTGACACCGAGTAGTTCAGATACCATTTGGGTTGTATCATACAAATCGAGCCAGAACAAGCACCGGGTTTCATGACAAGCGTAGTAATAAGACCACGATACCCGCCTGTCTTCCGTGTGTGAAATGTCGAGCACCAAATCGTAATTCTTTGACGGGATGACTAGCCCCACGTAATGCAGAATCGTCTGTAGATAGTGATAGAAGTCCTCCATTTCCTCCCTTAACACGGGATTATGCATGTCTGTGTCAGTGAATAACCTCTTCAATTGCCGGTTGGTCACGATCTATTATCTGTAAGGACCTGACGCACGCACCCTGTCTTGGTCGAAGAAGTAGAGGGCGCCATCCGGATGCGTGGCTGGTACCCAGGGTGTGCAGTCCTCCTTGAGAGAGCCTTGCTCGAGGCCCATCTGCTCTGAGACACTGGGGAGTAGTCTCCGTTAGGTATCGATAACCATGCAAGTCTCATACATACTAAAGAAATGTCGTTGTCAGACGCGGAATTTTGAAGTAGGTGTTTTTGCGGGGCCTGCCAAAAAGACTTAATGGTTTGATAGTCATGATAATATACTCTACTTGCACCGTGACATCCTTTGTGTATCTTGGAACTTGTTCGGAGTGTATCAACCGCAAGAAGCGACCATTAGGCAGGTCGAAGTTCGACGCAGGGAGCGAATCTGTTGACGGATCCACTACTTTCACGACCACACTCGTCGTTGAAGACCGCCTGTTGCGAAATCTGGGGACACTTGGTTGCGCATCTGTGTGGGGAGCAACCGAAGGGGGGTTTATGGGACTGCTTCCACAGTCAACCTGCGTTGGAGGATGCAAGCTTGTGACATCGATTTCGGGATAAGGCTGAGGACTGCGATCTGTCGGGGAAGGTGGTCTCGATGACTCCCCTGACGACGATGCAGACGATCCACGTCCAAATTGGTGACCAGGGGCTCTTGAAAATCGTGTCTGGCCGACTGGTGCACTCCTCGATTCACGTGAGTGCGTTCCGATGATACGTAGACTGGAGCGGCTCTGAGCGCTCGAGCCCGACTCGGTGGATCGACGGCGGATCCTCGAGTCACAGACGGACTCGGACGAAGGCTTGGCATGATCCTGGTCACTCGGAGGAGTGGTGCCTGAAGCTGCTGGTTGTGGTTGTTGGATCGCACGATTCGTACCCGACACGTCACGTAAACTCGCGTGGCTTGCCGCCGCTGGGATGGAACTTGCAGCGACTATTACGTGTCTCCTCGAGTCTAAGCTAGTTCCCGTACTGGGAGACGAACGTTTAGCCTGCTCAGCTTTCGGGAACGTACCCGGCCGTTTTTTGTCGTCCCACAGGCGCAAAATACCCAACCTGCGACCGAGGAAGGCTAAAAACAAGGCACAACGCCTGATGAAAAGGCGGACAAAACCTCTTGTAGGGCGTAACTTGTAGATAACCTGAATATCACGAAAAAGGCTGAGTATGGAGGCCATGCGAGGTGAGCGAGACTCTGGGCTAGGGTGCGAGGGGTTATAATAGTGTTTTGCTTGTAATCTGGGCGCCTCATGTCACGAAGGAAGCGCTAGTGCTATACTGTATCTGGCCACACTGTCGCAGGCATGACCAGAAATCCATAGGGCCAGTGAGCGAAGGACATTAGCAATGTTTTTGTACATTCTCCTTGACATTCTCCCCCCATTCCGTGCATAACTTCCCCAGCTGTTAATTGTATCTCTTGCTACAAGTTGGCCCCTTGGTCATAATGCTCCACTGACGCTCCATAGGACTCGGAAACGGTGGGAATAATAGTACCAGGTACTATCCAGGAGGCAAGGTGCACAAGGAATGGGTGTAGCTTAGACGAGGAAGAAGCAATGCACCAAGCTTCGGTAGATAGAACTCGGATGTGACCGGCATGGCACCACGTTCCGCGTGTTTGCCAAGACGACGACGATGATATCATTGTTACCAAAAGGACTAACACACCGACCCCGAGCATTCAGAGGAACGACGATCAGTCCTTCCGCAACCGTAGCACCATTTGTCCTCGATTCCTCGAAATGTGGTATCTTCCGATCTGGATGATAACTGGCAGACGACGTTCCTCCTTACGCATATCTCTCAGCAGCTCACTGAATGGCATATCCATCCCACCGAGGCAATACTCTTCTAGTCCACTATCCTCGTCAAGTTTGGGGCAGACTGGGACTTATGCTTAGCATTCTGCGCTGGCGGCGACTTTGACGCATCGATGACCACCCAGTCACAATCAGCTGCTTCCAATTCCAGGCGTCCCTAATTGACTAAGCGCATCTTTGTTCCTTGGTATCTCAAAATATACATTTTCACGATCTTTCAGACGATAGCCGTACTTGTCTATGCATCGCGTACTTTCATGCTGGCCGTCTTTTTTGCCTCGATCACCGCCACCTGTAGTATGGGAGGTGTCGGAAGTATGGGATTTGGGGCCCGGGTGGCATCGTCCGAGAGGCCATCGAAACGTCAGTAGAAATAGACCCAAAGCACTCACATGGCTGCTTCACAACCAGGATCACACGGTAGGATGTGCGTGTATTGTGTATTGAATGACTGACCAATGCGAGGGAGGGACACTTTAGCTTAACCTATTCTAGCAATGGCGGCGGAAAGTTTCGAGAGTTTCGAGTGCGTACAAGAAAAATACACACTACCCCGATAGAAGACGCTCCAAGAAACGCTCGAAGTAGGAAATCAAATTGAGAATAGCTAACCTTTGCTGGTAGTGAAATCATGTGTGTGGGTCCAATGAGGCTCAAATGACTCGATCTAGGAGAGTTAATGACCATAGAATAAGCCTTGCAACAAAAAAACCCAGGTGGGATCCCAAACCCAGGCCAGTGTGGCCGGAAAGTTAGCCTCTGTGCCTATGAATTGTCTGCGGTGTCCACGCTTCAGGCCAATCGTTTCCAATAGGAGGCAGCTCCGAATTGGGGGAGGGACGCGAGGTTTGTCTTGGACTGTATATCGGGTGCGGGAATTGCGGTGACGGCTCCGGAGAGCCAACCAATTGCGAATTCTCAACCCATCGCTCCATCGGGGTGTTTTCCGTAGTCGGCAACCTGAAAGGAAGATTCACTGAGGGCGGCGGGGAGTGGACATGCGTGTACGCTCTCCCTGGTCCTTGGCCCGAAGAACAGTCACACAGTTTCGTGGACTCTGTGCCAAACTCTCCGACGCTTCCGGACTGGGTGCAAATGAACTCGAAACTCACGGCATGCAAAGCTTGATAAAAAGACTACGGTACTCGTGGCCTAGAACCTATTGCTTTCTCGGGGGAAAATATTTCGGTGTTGGAAGTAGAACAACTGAAACATTCCACACCATGTAGATCCCTTCTACGGCCCTAATATGTTGTGTTGGCGCTTTCAAGAGAGCAGTAAGAGAGCGGTGGTGGAACCCGGCCCGAGATTCCGATTCCGACTTGGGGAGTATGCTCGTGCATGGCATGTTCAGAATACAAAAAGTAACAAATTAAAACACGATGGAGAAATGCGCCGATATCGACCACCTAGATAACTGTCCAACGGCTGCAGGGCGCAGTCCCACCCTTGTATCTCACCCGAATACCGGGCCCAAAACAAAACAAAACTAAAGAAAGAATGCGCCGAAGGTCTAGCGGTGCGAATAAATGAGAGTGGGCACCGGCCAGGATCAAATGACTCAGCGTACGGATCGTAGCATGATGCGCTAGACAACAACGCCTACTCCCTCACGATAGGACGTCGCGCGCACACTGCCAGCGCGATCATCTAGTGTAGCTAAAGAGGGAGATTCTGAGCGCGGTCTGAAGTAGATTGAAGCCAAAATTCGGTGGCATGTAGCGTGGGCGTTGTCTAGCGTACGCATGATGGACGGTAACAGGCCACTGAACCACGCTTCCATAGCGTCACTAGATCCCCAAGTATTTTGTATGCACCACCCAACCAGGACAGCCACCACAACAGAGGTAACCGCAACGAATATTCTTGTCGAGGCATTTGAGATGCAGAAGCAAAAGAGTAATAGCGCGACAAAAAATGACGTCATCCTGTTCCCGGAGCCAGAGAGGGTCATATATGAGTTCGAAGAGTCGTTGGAGACGGGAGACGACCCACGACCACATAAGCAATGCCCAGGGGAGACTGAAGATAATGGCCAACCGTTCCAAACCGAAGATATGGTGAGTATTCCTGTAGAGGTAGTCCGACTGCCGTGGCGCGCTTAGCTAGGCACAAAGACACGGGTGCAACTGCTCACTCACCGCGCCTGCTGGATCTTCATTCTGTTTGGGACCGCTGTGGCGAATCAGGAGCAAACCGATCACAATGCTCCCAGCGCTGGCCACTATCGACATGCAACTGGCGATCTGCGCAGGAGAAGTGAAAATAACAACCTGATTTGTGTTCGTAATGTTGCCGTTTAGGTTGGAAATGACCACGCCTGGGATGGCGAGGAAACCAACATTTACTGAAAGCACCACGGTTGACTGCGACACCGTTAGCGCGAAGCATAAAGATTCTAGTTTGGACGTAGCGCAATCATGACATACCGAGAGAATCAGTTGTTCCCATTCTTTCAATAGCCCAGAAATAAAGTTTCTCCAGGTCACCTCAATGATGACCCCATCTACCCACACTTTCTCCAGTTCTCGCAGATAGCCCTCCGGTGCCAAGAAAAGCGCGGCGGAGAGTGACGTAATAAGTAGTGACCGCTTTTGCTTTGTATTGACGTAGGCTGTCTTGTGCCTTTCTAACCGGGCGTTATTCTGTCCATGGAAGCATAAGAACCTCCAGTGTGCTGAACACACGCACCCACCACACATTAGTGGGTGTATCAGTGATCGTTCTAGGCTTACCAAAATAGGAAAGCAGTCGAGCTAGGAAATACGATTAAAACAACTCAATAAGTAAATAACTAGTCGAATATCTTTACTGTGACTCACTAACTCCAGCAGTGTGGTACACCAAACCAGCATCAAATTCTGAGCCACAAGGTCCGAGTTAGTGACACGTCACATTCGTAGTATTCTGGCCTACTCTTGGCATCTCGAACAAGTGCAAGCATGTTCTGCATCGTGTCATTGTCAAATGGCAGAGTCGAGGACTTTGAAGTCATCACATCTATGATATGCGTGCTGAGCATTGTAGCAAAGGAGGGGGAGAGACAAGATTTACCCAGGCAGCCATATGACAAGATTCCCGCGAGTTCATCAACGATCGCACGGTCAAGACGGCGGCCCTCAAAAACGGCCGGAAAGAGAGACCAGTGGGTCCTAAAAAGGATCATATAAATCTAGCCTAATATAGCAGACATAACTTACCAGTAGAGTGCCTCTAATCGATGCCCTGCGCATCAAATTCAAGATCAAATTAGTGTGATCAGATTGAAGACTGAAGATGAAATCTGGGACGCACTGATATGGGCGGGCGATCTGACACCGAACAGTTCAGATATCATGTGGGACGCGTCATACGGATTGAGCCAAAACAAGCATCTTGCTTCATGGCAAGCGTAGTAATAAGACCACACCACCTGATCATCTTCTGTGGGAAAAATGTCAAGCACTAGATCGCAGCTTTGTAAGCGGATGGCAACCCCATCATGGGGCAGAATCTTCTGTATGTACTGATAGAATACTTCCATTTCCTCCCTTAACAAGGGGTCGAACATGTCTGTATCAGTGAACAACCTCTACAATTGTTGGTTGATCATAGTTCATAGTTGTAAGGGCATTAACAGGCGCACTCTTTCTTGGTCGAAGAAGTAAAGGGCGCCATCTGGATGTGTGGCCGGCACCCAATGTGCGCAATCTTCCAAGTGGCCAGTCTGATGTGAGATGCTAGGAGGGTCTTCATTAGACATTGAAAACCATCGAGTCGCATACATACTGAGGAAACGTCCTTGTCAAAGGCAGAATTTCGTAGTAGGTGCTTTCGCGGGGTCTGTCGAAGGCGTAAGCGATTGACAGTCGCGATAATACTATCTACTTGCACCGTGACATCCTTTGTGTATCTTGGAACTTGTTCGGGTGTTATCAATTGCAAGGAGCGACCAGCAGGCGGGTCGATGTTCGATGTAACAGAAGAGGAAGAGGATGTAGGCCCGGGACTGTATTGGGGTAATCCTTCACGTAGATCGAGGGTGTCGGGGACGGACAAATGTTCGGTTGGAGAGTCTATGGTGTACGGCTCCTCTGTCAGTGGTGGTCCATCTGTTAAAATCCTGAGAGGGGCCGGGAGAGAATCTGTCGATGGATTCACTACTCCCACGACCACACTCGTCGAAGAGTCCCTCCTGTCTTGTCCGCGGATACTTGGTGGGCTTGGTTGCGTATGTCCGTGGGAAGTAACCGAGGGAGGGTGTATTAAACTGTCTCTTCTGTCAACCTGATGTGGGTTTGTGACGTCGATGTCCAAACGAGGAAGCTGAGGCGTTGGGGAAGGTGATCTCGATGACGTTCTTGACGGCGACACAGAAGGCCCGCGTCCAAAGTGGCGATGGGGGGCTCTAGGAAATTGCGTTGGCTGGCTGACTGGCATGGGCAAAGATTCGCGCGAATGTGATTGGATGATAGAGGGCCTGTCGCTGAAGCGTCTCCGAATGCTCGAATCGCCGGTAGACCTACGGTTAGGGTCGATCCTCGCGTCAAAGATAGACGAAGGGTTGACATGATCTCGGTGACTCAGAGGCTCTACTGTGAGGTTGGCAGGGGGTATATGGGGGGTGTCTGATGCGATTGCTGATTGTGGTTGTGGTTCCCGGGTTGCACTCGACATGTAATGTACTAAACTCGGGTGACTTGCCGACCTTGTCGCCGACGCTGGAATGTGACTTGCTGCTACCACACATTCCCGCAAGTCCAGGCTTGTCCCAGTGCACGGAGACGAACTTTGAGTCTGCTCAGCTTTCGGAAACGAACACCGTTTTCTGTTGTCCCACAGGCGCCAAACACCCAACTTGCGACCAAGGAAGGCTAAAAACAAGGCCCAACGCCTGATGAAAAAGCGGACAAAACCTCTTGTGAAGCGTAACTTGTAGATAATATCACGAAAAAGGTTGATTATGGAGGCCATGCAAAGTGAACCGAACCCAGGTTAGGAAGCGGAAGGCGAGGATGGGCGGGGCAGTGTTCTTTTGTCCCTGAATATTTGGGCGCCTCGTGTCGTAGCCCTGAATTAGCTAGCGCTGTCTTGTCTCTGACCACACTGTCGAATAGCTGCCGCTGGCGTGACCCTAGGACCAGCGAATGAAGGATGATAGCAGCGTTTTTGTACATTCGCGCCCCATCCAGCATGAGTTTACAAGCTGTCAATCGTGTCTTCGCTGCCTCTTGTTACCTTGGTCGTGACGCTCCACAGCCTCCACTAACGCCCCATGCCATAAGAAACGGGAGCAATGGTACGAGCTGCCCAGGGGATTCAGAGGCCAGGCGCACGACGAAATGGTGGACTCGGACAAAGAGGGACCGTACGCGAAGGCTCCGGACGCAGTGTGCCAATAGGACCCGGTCTTACTCGGATGTGGTCGGCGTTCATGGAACCACGTTTCACGTGTTTGCGACGATGACACTGCTGTCACTGTCTTTGCTAAAAGTCCTAACACACCGATCCCGAGTGTTCAGAGGGATGTTGACCAGCCTTTCTTCCGCAGCTGTAGCACTCGAAATCTTGAAGCTATCTTCCGATCGGGTGACCAGATGACGTTCCCCCTTGGGGATATTTCAGCAGCTCACTATTTTCGCACTCGACGGCACATCCACCCGAAGGAATACTACTCTTCTAGTCCCTCCATTATTCGCGTCAAGTTATTGCAGTTATTTAACACCTGGGCTGGCTGCGACATTGATGCAGCAATGAGCACGCAGTCACAATCAGCTGCTCCAATTCCAAGCGTCCACGAAAGACCGCGCGCATGTTCGTTCCTCGGTATCTCGTGCAGCCGCCGCCTGTAGCATGGGAAGTCTCGGGGATATGGTGGTTGGGGTGGGATCGTCCGGGGAGCTATCGAAAAGTCAGTGAAAGACACTGAAAGTAGACCCAAGTTGCTCAAAGGGCTGCTTCACGACTAGGATCACACTAGATTGCGCATGTATTGAATGACTGACCAATGCGAGGGAGGGACTTTAGCTTAACCTACTGTGTGGCTCCCGGTAATGGCGACGGAAGGCTTCGAGAGTTTCGAGTACGTACAAGAAAAATAAACAATACCCCGAAGCAGAAGGTCTCGCTCTGTGAGAAAGAGTAGGAGATAGAATTCAGAATAGTCTATCTTCGCTGATGGCGAAATTATGGGTTCAATGAGGCTCAAGTGACTCGGTTAGACCATGCGACGACAAAAGACAGGAGGGATCTAAACATGCGCCCAGCGTGGCTGACGAAAGGTTGGCCTCTGCGTCCATGAGTAGTCTGCGGCGTCGTCCCTGGTCCGAAGAATAGCCGCGGTGTTGACGCTCCAGGTCAGCCTGAAGGTCCTGAGGAGAGTATAGAAGTGGTAGTAAAAGTGAGACCCATTGAACTGCATTCGGAGGACTCAGATCACGAACGAGTCAGTTCCGAGTCACTCATGGCCTAGAAACCCGGAAACCAATACGAACCATGAGATAGAGTACCTACATGTAGTTCCACATATACCCTGTGCTGAACTCTCCGACGCGTAGTGGGTCTATGTTGTGTAAAAATTCACGGCATACGAAAGAAACCTATTGCTTTGGGGGAAATACTAGTAGGGTTTGAGAGTAGAACAACCGAATCACACGCCGTGTAGATCCCTTCCAACCAATGAGGTAGTGCTGTGCAAGAGAGTGACTGGTGTACCTCTGGAAATAAGGAGTAAGGAGATGAACGCAGGTCAACATATGGATATATATTCGCAGCAATGACATAGGGCTTCAAGCTGTGCAGAGTGTGCAGTTGGAGTTCTGGTGGAACCCGGTCCGATACAGTAAGTTACCCAATTTAGTCTGCCACGATTTCCACGGTCTTCCCGAGCGCTCATCCGAAGCATCAATCACCGTATCATGATTACTGTAAACATTTGTGCACCGTGTGTAAAAACGGCCCTGTTATCGAGTAACGTGAAACCGCGATGTCGCAGTACGCGCACCTGTCAAAGCCGGATCCCGAGTTTGCTGCCTTGTTGGAGAAGGTCGATCGATCTGCATCCCTAGAGGCTCCGCCAGTCGACGTCGCTGCGGCACAGCGAGCATGGATAGAGCATGGCCAGCTGCCGTATGCAGCTCAGGAGAAAGCGCGTCTTCACCCTGGTGAGTACCTCCGATCTGTGTCGTGATCGCGGACTGAGCTGGCACATTAGATGCCAAATACCGTGTTCAGGATTACAAGGTCCTGGTCGAAGGAGGGGAGATCACCGTTCGTGCGGTGATTCCGGGAACAGGTGACGAGGGACAGACATACCCTTTGTTGTTTTGGTTGCACGGTGGAGGTCAGTTCTCATGCGTGGTCTTCTTTTTTCTTGTGTTTTAAATTCTCTCTTTCTAGGAATGATCTTCGGTAATGTCGATCAAGACGACTATTTTATGCGGAACCTTTCTACGGAGCTTCAAGTGACAACGCTGAACGTCGAATATCGGTTTGTCTCAGAATACCCTTCTCGTCCATTATTTTTTGGGTTCAACGCCTAGCTAAAAGCGTCGCGCCGGGTCACCCGTTCCCGACTCAGTTAAACGACAGTCATGCGGCCTTGAAATGGGTGACCCTCTAGTTCTCCGGGATGTCCCCGCACCGCCTCTGAAATGTATTTGATAGGCTGTTGCGAACCTCGATGCACTTTCCGTATCTCTCAAGAAGGGATTCCTTCTTGGGGGCTGTTCAGCGGGGGGTACTCTCTCGGCGGGCCTTTCAATTCGCGTGCGCGATGACCCCTTGTTTTCCGATACGCCTGTCACTGGTCAGTACCTCGCTGCCCCGCTTCTGGTGCACGCCGATGCGTATTCTCGGTGGGCGCATTGTACTAGTCAAATTACGCCAATCTGCTGATAGCAGGACAAGGTTCCCAAACGAGTTGCTTTCGATGGAGCAAAACAAAGACGCTCCGGATCTGAACAAAGAACAAATGCTCTGGACTTTCAGTGAGGACTCACGATCGTTCCGCAATAGCGTGGGATGATCACTGATCCCTTTGTTTTTTTTCACAGAGACCATCGGGGCATCAGACCCCATGGATCCAGAATTGTCGCCCGTTCTGGCGAGTTCGCATGCCAACCTTCCGCCTACGTTCTTCCAGATTTGTGGGCTGGATCCCCTCCGCGATGATGGCTTCCTTTATGACCGCCTTTTGCGGGAAGCGGGGTGCAAGACATTTGTAAAGGTGTACGTGCGATTCCAGCAGAGAGCTACACGTAACTCTCTCTCCGCCCAAGTTTCCGTCTGATGAATTAGCAGTTACCCTGGTCTCCCACATGTCTTCCATGCGGATTACCCGACACTCAAATCTTCCGAACAATACCAGTCAGACATCAGAACCGGACTGCGATGGCTACTCGATGGGGGTAAAGATTCGTCTTGACTCGGAGCCGTACACTCCGTGGGACGGTCGAACTGGAAGTAAGAATGAAAGCGGAGTATTCTGTTGGATTCAAATTCTGTAGCGACGAATATAGTTCAGCACAAAGAGCCTGTTCTGTTCCACGATTCTATCCGGTGACCAGTGACTATTCACTGCAGATTAGAGCCGTCTAAATCATTTGTCCTCAAAAAGGTTTTTCGCTGGTGACACTGTACATACAAAGGGATCAAAAATCGCCACCCAGTGCATCTTCTTCGTCTATTTCGCCGTCCTGGATCTCCTTTGCTAGCTCCTTTTCCCGTTCCCGAGCTCCTTCGGCATCCGCGATATCCTTCCTATGGGCATTAAGCGGGAAACGCATTGCCTACGAAGGGGTGAACTTTCATTTAACACGCGCACTGCAAAACGCAACGTACCTTGACGCTCTGGTTGTGCAGCTCCAAGCAATACCCGATGCGCCGCGAGAACATCTCGCTGACCTCGGGGCCATATCCCGTCTTCTGGCCACCACACTCCATCCAGCCCTTCTCGTGCACGATGCGACCCTCAATGACGCCGTCGCGGATCGCCTTACCGACGATGTACTCGGCGTCCTCCTCAGAATCGAGATGCAATTTGACGCATATGTCGCGCAGCGAGATACGGGAGTACGAGAGCGAGAGACGGCGAATTCCCGTCTTGATCACGTTCTGCCTCAGCCGCGCGACGAGCGTGTAGGTCTTGTCGGCCTCGAAGCCAGCCGCGTGCGTCGAAAGCGTCGACTGGAATTGCGAAAGAGAACCGGTACGAACCGCTAAGGTAGGCAGCGTCAGCTTCGGTGGAAGAGACCTGCGCGACAAAAAAGCGGACCTTTGACGATGTCAAAGTATCCACGCAATGCCTTCTCGAGTACGGGGTGCCGGAAGAGGCTGCGTTCGGGGATGTCGCCCATGAGGAGCTCCACCACCACGAACAGCTTGTGCACGGCTTGGTAAAACCCTGGTGCGAGTTTGGGTGCCGGTGCACGGCGGATCGCCTGTTGCAAGTTGGTGTGCGCGGCGGTGTAGTCGAGCTGCACTGCCTTGATCCGGCCGAGGAAGTAGTGGTAACGAGCGTATTGCGAATTGGGAGCGGAGGCGGGGAAATTCGTTTTGGAGATCAGCTTGTCGGCTTGGTCGTAGAGGTTGTAATGAAGGTAACTGCGGAGGAGGCGGTTGATTAGCGAAGCTTGGGTCTCGTCATCGTGGCGGAGGGAAGCGGTTCGCTGGGCGGCAAGGAACAGGCTAAAGAGGGGCGTCAACGAGGAAAGGTAGGGAGGCCAAAATACGTACGGTCGTGCATCAGAGAGCTCGCCACCGAGTTCGTAAGCCCGTTCAAGCGCAAACCAGACCCTGGCCGCAATCGGGTCCAGGCTTCTGCGGTTCAGAGATTGTATCTTCTGTACAGTCTCATTTGCGAGGTCGATGGCTTCGGAGTAGGAGCTTGGCGAGGTAAGCAGGTGGTGCAGGATCAGAAGGCGGAAGTAGATCTCGGTTTCGGGTACGGTCTCTGGTGGGGGTTTCGGCGGAGAAGCGGGATCGACCTCCATGGACTCTTCCGGAGGGGGTGCGGCAGGGAGCCACAAAAGTAGAGAAGCTCTCACCGGAGAATCTGCAAAGGATGAAGAGGGGAGAATCCCCAGAGAACGGCATTCACGCACCATGAGGGTATACCTCCGTAATGGCATCCGATAGTGCCTTATCATCGAGACGCTTCCGGAGTGCAGTCAGCGAGCGCAGGACACGGATAGTAAACCACGGCTCGAGAGTGGCGACGGCTCTCTCGATGAGTGTAACGTTAGATTTAATCTCGGAAACCGGCGAGGCGGGAGGCGAAGGGGTTGTGGTCTCGTCCGCGGCGTCGCCTTTGGTTTTCGCGTCCTTCATTTCGACATCGGCCATGGTGGATGGTTTGCTGCAGAGTTACGCGTCCACCCGCGACGCGTCACTCTCTGTTAATATCGTCGGTCGAATTTAATGGTATGTGTCAAAACGAACATTGACGACTCGGTAGCTCAGTGGTAGAGCATACGATTGCAGATCGTGCGGTCCCGTGTTCGAACCACGGTCGGGTCTTATTTTTGCGGGTCACTAGTATTTTCTCTTCCATCGTATCCATACCTCCTCACCTTCTTCCAAAATATTCTTCGTCTTGTTTCTGTCGTTTGATTATCGTCGTGTTTCTTGACGCTGTACGTTCCCGGGGTCGAGTTTCCAATGAGACGACCATTCCCATCCATCACCCTGCGTCGAATTGCGTTGGTCATGCGGCAGTCAGATATCACCCTAGGTTAATCACACAATCACACAGACGATTCAGTCCAAATCCACAGGAAGGCGAC
Organism: Lactarius deliciosus; assembly: GCA_021525775.1. Lineage (NCBI taxonomy): Eukaryota > Fungi > Basidiomycota > Agaricomycetes > Russulales > Russulaceae > Lactarius > Lactarius deliciosus. The sequence continues at coordinate 61,284 of JAKELK010000148.1, read as the reverse complement.
GGTGTATTCGTCAAGGTATTCGTTCTCTATAACACAGAGATTGGGTGTAAGTAAACAAATTAGGATAGGCTAGACCTAAGTATTAGATAATCGCTATGAATAATATTGCGGAAAGGAGCTGTTCACGCATACGAGCTTCCTGCTGCGCCGAATACCAATAGAATATTGCATGAGCACTTAGGCCCGCCGATTTAATTTGGGCGACGAGCGCAATCTAGACCTATTCGCGCGCTTTGTCCTAAATTTCCGGCCGGCCGGCGGACGGTATTGAGCTGCTGGAAGTCAAATGAATACGAGACTTCAAATAGGAAAGAATACTTACCAACTCGCCCAGACTGCGTAGAGGAGGTCGACGAGCCCACGTAAATTGAGGGGTTTGTGGATCCGACAATATGTGAGGCGGTGGACGAAGTAGAGGCGGAAGGGGCGGTTGGTGCTGCGGCGATGGCATGGTAGCCGCACAGCATGAGGACCATCTTCTTCAATTCGTGCTGCGTCCGTTCGAGCGCGGCCAGGCTCTCTACCTGCTTCTCCTGGTGTCCCTTAATGGCGGAGATATCGCTGTCCGTCCTGTCGAGGCGCGCATTCAATGCAGCGAGACTGGCCTCTATTGCTGAGAGGCGGGAGTTGGTGTCCGCCACTAGCGGGGCAGCTGAAGAAGGGTCAGCATGTGTACTATACAATGGAAGGCGTGTTGCACAACCATTGGAGACCTTTGCACGTTTGCGCCCTGCACCCACAGCTACTGTACCTGCTAAGGGGGTCGGGGATCGCAAACTCATAAGGGACATACAATAAGTTGATCTACTAGATGTACCTTCTCCGCTCTGTGGCACGTCATCTACCTGGATCGCCGGCGCACCACCCGCAGGTCGTGCGGGGACTTCTGTGACCTCCGCTATAGGATTGTTAGAGATGTCGTGATAGATATGGAGCATCACGGGCTTACCTTGATCACTGAGAGCCCCCTGGGGTTTGCACTGGAACATATTAGCGAGTTCGTTCCGCCATACTCTGGTAGAGCGGCAGGTCTGTTTCTTTCTGGCACAGGTCTTGCAGGCGGAGGACCTTGGGGCACCCCACTGTGGCTCGCAGACGCGTATGTTCCTCTGCTTGCATGCATCGCAGCGATCCTATACAGAGTATGTGTATGCAGGAGTACACGAATGTTTTTACTGGACTTACCTCGCCTCTTGCTACCCACAGTTCGACCGGCTCGTCATCACTTTCCTCTACGTCAGGGTTGTCTCCAAGGCGGCGGCGCTGCTTGGGAGGAGCATCCGGGGATTGAAAACGTACACGGTGGGCCACGGTCTTTCCTGCCTTCCACGGGGTGGCCTCAATTTCCCTGTCGTCATCTTCGTCTGGCTCCTCCTCGGACTGGGCCACAGCCGCAGCCGAGCGCTTGGTTCCACGAGGCAGTTGACCGCGGGGCGGAGGATCGACATCCGAGTTGGCATCAGCGGGTATGGAAGCCTTCCCCTTGGCCTTCTCTTTGTTCAAGTTCGACCGACCTAAGCGGGGTGACGTGGGTTTATGGCGGAGGTGCGGAGGTGCAGGATGTGATGGTGACGACGGCGGTTGTGTAAGAACCAGAAGCACTCTCTGAGAGGAAACACAGCCACCCACCTTGACCCTGCTTCGCCTTTGACTTCCACCAATGCTGTACCTTAGGAATCCGATCCAGGAGCGTCGACAGATCGGCGGAATAGAAAACAGGGGGCTGGTTTGGATCTCTCTTCGCCAGATCTGCGCAGCCCTTCTCGACAGACTCAAGTGAGATGTCTTCGAGCTTTGGGGGCCTGCCTTCACGCGCCGCGCGCCTCCACCTCTTACCAACGATTGTAAGCACAGGGTGGATGCGGTGGGGCGCCTCTTGGGTTGACGGGTATTCCCTGAATATGTCGGTGATCGATTGCTATTGCGGGTGGATTAGCATTTCAATGGAACTGGGGAAGAAGGAAGCGCACCAATTCACTAGATGTCTTTCCGGCATAGTGGAGAGAGTCACCCCCCGGATTGACCGCTAGATAAATAAGGGCTGCACACAAACGGGCGGCCGGAAGGATCAGCATTGACTCGGCCTCAGTTAAGCCTTTGAGTTCATCTGTGTCGGACCTCCACCGCGCCATCGCACTGAGAATGTGCCCAAAGAGCAGCGCGAACGAAAGGGGTATTTTTTTCTTTTTGGAAGGCCCTTTTATTTTCGGGCTTTAGATTCATCGACTAAATACTTACTGTAATATTAAATTGCCAAGGGTATAGTAATGGGGGGCAGGGTGCATATCTTAGCCATGGGCATTGTGATAGTGCACTGGTTGTTTTTGTCGCTGCGCTCTTCCAGCTGTTCAAACCTTTGGTGCACTGCTGGCATTTACAACTATTCGTCCGGAGTGGGGTTTGGGTTTTCATGCAGTGGGTATCTGAGTCACTTCCAGTCAAGGAGTCCGAACGACAGGAATTCCGTCGATTGGATATGACCCCGCATGAATTTCTCCAGCATTTCGGACGTCCGAACCGAGCGCAACATATAGCCCTCGCCACCCGACTCATCACCAATATGACTCCTGTGGAGATTGACGCGCGTTCGCGGAGTGTCCCACGTGCGACAGAGGAGACGACGACGCCGGACGCCGAGGGAAAGACGTGCAGCGGGCTCATGGCGGTACTGGTGTTACATGAGGGGGTGTATGTCTCTTCGGAGGGGCGTTTTGCCTGGGAGAGGGTCGGAGGGCATCGAAGACTCCCAGAGCCAACCAGACGGCCAGTTGTAGCTGCTCGAGAGGGTGCGGGGTGCGTAAAAGAATAAAATGAGGTAGTTTTAACGTCAACTCAAAGATTGTGGTGAAGTAACGCGGATTTGTACGATTGAGGTCGAGAACAAACGTATTCGAGACCTTCATCGACACTCAGACACTCATTGTCTCATTTCTGAATGCGAAAGCCGCCGTTTGGCTTGAAATGACCGTCTGAAAGACAAACTGCGAAGGGGCTAATCCGCTGTCTGCGAAGAAAAACAAAGCGAGGGGAATCAAAAACGCCGACGAGTATGAGAAGTGCGAGAGAGAACATGCGCTCGGCCAATAAGCTTGAACATGTGACCTTGCGTGATGTGGCTGGGGAAATGCCATTTCCCCAAATTGACGCGGGGAGGACACGGTCGGAAGAGTCGGAACATGAAAAGGCTTATGTGAGCAGCGTGCTTGTCCGGCACCTCGGCAATCTGGAGAAAACTCCGGCTACGGGAAGTCACCCAGTGTCACTGGTCACCGGATGGAATCGCGGAATAGGACAGGCTCTTTGTGCTGAACTATATTCGTCGCTATAGAATTTGAATCACTGATGACTCGGAGGATATTACTCCGCTTTCATTCTTACTTCCCACAGAGTGTACGGCTCCGAGTCAAGACGAGTCTTTACCCCCATCGAGTAGCCATCGCAGTCCGGTTCTGATGTCTGACTGATATTGTTCGGAAGATTTGAGTGTCGGGTAATCCGCATGGAAGACATGTGGGAGACCAGGGTAACTGCTAATTCATCAGACGGAAACTTGGGCGGAGAGAGAGTTACTTGTAGCTCTCTGCAGGAATCGCACGTACACCTTTACAAACGTCTTGCACCCCGCTTCCCGCAAAAGGCGGTCATAAAGGAAGCTATCGTCGCGGAGCGGATCCAGCCCACAAACCTGGAAGAACGTAGGTGGAAGGTTGGCATGCGAACTCGCCAGAACGGGCGACAATTCTGGATCCATGGGGTCTGATGCCCCGATGGTCTCTGCCAAAAAAAAAAAGGGGATCAGTGATCATCCCACGCGATTGCGGAACGATCGTGAGCCCTCACTGCAAGTCCAGAGCATTAGTTCTTTGTTCAGATTCGGAGCGTCTTTGTTTTGCTCCAACGAAAGCAACTCGTTTGGGAACCTTGTCCTGCTATCAGCATATTCGCGTAATTTGACTAGTACAATGCGCCCACCGAGAATACGCATCGGCGTGCACCAAAAACGGGGCAGCGAGGTACTGGCCAGTGACAGGAGTATCGGAAAACAAGGGGTCATCGCGCACGCGAATCGAAAGGCCCGCCGAGAGAGTACCCCCCGCTGAACAGCCTCCAAGAAGGAATCCCTTCTTGAGAGATACGGAAAGTGCATCGACGTTCGCAACAGCCTATTGGATCCATTTCAGAGGCGGTGCAGGGACATCCCGGAGAACTAGAGGGTCACCCATTTCAAGGCCGCATGACTGTCGTTTAACTGAGTCGGGAACGGGTGATCCGGCGCGAGGCTTTTAGCTAGGGGATGAACCCAAAAAATAATGGACGAGAAGGGTATTCTGAGACAAACCGATATTCGACGTTCAGCGTTGTCACTTGAAGCTCCGTAGAAAGGTTCCGCATAAAATAGTCGTCTTGATCGACATTACCGACGATCATTCCTAGAAAGGGATAATTAAAAACACAAGAAAAAAGATCACGCATGAGAACTGACCTCCACCGTGCAGCCAAAACAACAAAGGGTATGTCTGTCCCTCGTCACCTGTTCCCGGAATCACTGCACGAACGGTGATCTCCCCTCCTTCGACCGGGACCTTGTAATCCTGAACACGGTATTTGGCGTCTAATGTGACAGCTCAGTCCGCGATCATGACACAGATCGGAGGTACTCACCAGGGTGAATACGCGCTTTCTCCTGAGCCGCATACGGCAGCTGGGCATGCTCTATCCATGCTCGCTGTGCTGCAGCGACGTCGACCGGCGGAACCTCTAGGGAAACTGCAGATCGATCGACCTTCTCCAACAAGGCAGCAAACTCGGGATCCGGCTTTGACAGGTGCGCGTACTGCGACATCGCGGTTTCACGTTACTCGATAACAGGGCCGTTTTTACACACGGTGCACAACTGTTTACAGTAATCATGATGATCGGTGATCCGGTGATGCTTCGGCTTCGGATGAGCGCTCGGTTTCCCCAGACACTGTCATCGGACCGGGTCACTCCAACTGTTAGCTGAAGCCCTATGTCATTGCTGCGAATATATTGGCAATCCATATATTGACCTGCGCTCTTCTCCTTATTTCCAGAGGTACACCAGTCACTCTCTTGCACAGCACTACCTCATTGGTTGGAAAGGATCTACACGCCGTGTAATTCGGTTGTTCTACTCCCAAACCCTATTTCCCCCAAAGCAATTGGTTTCTTTCGTATGCCGTGAATTTTTACACAACGTAGACCCACTACGCGTCGGAGAGTTCAGCACAGGGTATACGACATGTAGGTACTATACCATGTTCGTATTGGTTTCCGGGTTTCCGTAGGCCATGAGTGACTCGGAACTGACTCGTTCATGATCTGAGTCCTTCGAATGCAGTTCAATGGGTCTCACTTTCACTACCACTTCTATACTCTCTTTAGGACCTCCAGGCTGACCTGGAGCGTCAACACCGCGGCTATTCTTCGGACCAGGGACGACGCCGCAGACTACTCATGGATGCAGAGGCCAACCTTTCTCCAGCCACGCTGGGCGCAGGTTTAGATCCCTCTTTTGTTGTCGCATGGTTTAACCGAGTCACTTGAACCTCATTGAACTCATACTATCGTTCCCACACCTCTGCAAAAAACGCTAATATTTTTTTATAGCTTCAACAACATATCATAGCTCCTTCATTTTGTACATAGTAATAGATACATGCATCACCCACCCAAATCAGATTTTTATTCATTTGTTTCTTAATCCGTTCAGTGTGGAGCGATGGGACCCCTTGGTGAGATTGTCGTCTCCAACACGATCGCCTCCGTTTATTGACTCAAAACTTTGCAGAGTCACTGTAGTGATAAATGATAACATCACACTGACGCAAATTACAGTAGGAATGTCGGGATCACTGCGATCTGGGGGTGTGGGCACACATTCTGGACGACCCCATCACCTTTGTCGATTTTTCATAACCACAATTTCGCTCTGATCCTCATTATATTGTGTGATCTCACATCTACATATGCTAGAGAACATAGTGTATTTTATTTTTGGAAGAAAGGGTGCCAGGAAAGCACTGATCTACTGAGATCTTTCGGAATTTACAGATACAGGTACATTTGCAGAGGTGTGGGAACGATAGTAATTTCGCCATCAGCGAAGATATACTATTCTGAATTCTATCTCCTACTCTTTCTCAGAGCGATATCTTCTACTTCGGGGTATTGTTTATTTTTCTTATACGTACCCGAAATTCTCTAAGCCTTCCGCCGCCATTACCGGGAGCCACACAGTAGGTTAAGCTAAAGTCCCTCCCTCGCAATGGTCAGTCATTCAATGCATGCGCAATCTACAGTGTGATCCCAGTCGTGAAGCAGCCCTGTGAGTGATTTGGGTCTACTTTCACTGACTTTTCGATGTGCTCCTTGACGCTTTACGTTCCTAGCGTCGAGTTTCCAATGAGATGACCCACATTCCCATCCATTCACTCATCATGTGTTGCATCGTGTTGGTCACTGGTTAGAAGAACCAGCTTAATCGCACAGACAGTTCAGTTCACGTATATAAACACAGAGAAATCTTGGGTGTAATATCACAAAAATATACATGGGCACTTAAGCCCGCCCATTTAATCTGGACGACGAGCGCGATTCAGGCTAGCTCGCGTGCTTGATCCCAGATTTCCGGCCGGCCGGCGGACGGTGTTGAACTGCTGGGAAGTTGAATGAACACGAAACCTCAAATAGAAAGAGTATTTACCAGCTCGCCCCGCCTGCGCAGAGGAGGTAGACGAGCCATCGGGTGTTGAGGGTCTTGTGGATCTGACAGTACGTGAGGTGGTGGATGACGTAGAGGCAAAAGGGGTGGCTGGTGCTGCGGCGACGGCATGGTAGCCGCACAGTAAGAGGATCATCTTCTTCAGCTCGTGCTGCGTCTGCTCAAGCGCGGCCAGGTGTCCTTCAATGGCGGAGATGTCGGTATCCGTCCGGTCGAAGCGCGCATTCAATGCAGTGAGGCTGGCCTCTATTGCTGAGAGGCGGGAGCTGGTGTCCACAGCTGGCGGGGCGGCTAAGGGAGAGTTAGCGTGTATACTATATAATGGATGGCATGTTACCCTACCCTTGGAGTCACGTCCGCGACGGCGCTTCTCACCGACAGCCACTGTGCCTGCTAAGGGAACTGTGGAACCGAAAACTCATAAGGACATGAAATAGGTTAGTTCGGACGTACCTTCTACGTTCTGTAGCACATCATCCGCTTGGATCACCGGCGCACCATCCGTAGGTCGTGCGGGGACGTCTGTCACCTCTACTACGGGATTGTTGGGGGTTTCGTGATAGATATGGAGAATCGCAAGCTTACTTTGGACATTGGGAGGCGGTAGGGCCCTGGTATGGAACAGAATGGCGACTTTGGTCCGCCATACTTTTGTAGTGTTGCAGGTCTTTTTCTTTCTGGCACAAGCCTTGCAGACGAAGGATACCCTTTGGGTGCCCCACCGTGGCTCGCAGACGGCTTTCTTCCCCTGTTTGCACGCGTCGCAGCGGTCCTATATAGGGGGTGGGCACGTAGGAATATACGGCTGGTTTTACTGCGACTTACCTTGCCTCTTGCTACCCACAGTTCATCCGGCGCGTCCTCACCCTCCTCACTGTCGGGGTCGCCTCTAAGGCGGCGGCGCTGTTCGGGAGGGGCATCCGGGGAGTTAAAACGTACACGGGGGTCGACGGTACTTCCCGCCTCTCGCAGGGTGGGCTCATTTTCCCCGCCCTCGTCTGAGTCCGGCACCTCCTCGACCTGAATCGCGGTTGCTGCCGAACGCTTGGTGCCACGAGGTGATTGACCGCGGGGCAGAGGGTCGACGTCCTTGTTGGCACCGGGGGGCGCGGAAGCCTTCACCTTGTTCGACCGACCTAAGCGGGGCGACGGGGGAGGTACGGGTAGTGGTGCAGAACGTGATGGCAGTGGTGGGGGAGGCGACGGCGGGAGTTGTTGTTTAAGAACCACTTTCTTAGAGGGAACACAGTGACGCACGTTCATCCTGCTTCGCATCTGCATTCCACCAATGCTGTACCTTAGGAATCCGATCAATGAGTGCCGACAGATCACTGGTGTAGAAAACATGGGGCTGGTTTGGATCTCTCTTCGCCAGATCTGCGCAACTCTCCTCGACAGATTCGAGTGAGATGTTTTCGAGCGTTGAAGGCCGCCTGCCTTTACTCGCCACGCGCATCCACTCCTTACCAAGGACCGTGAGCACCGGGTGAATGCGGTGGGGGGTCTCTTGGGTTGACGCGTACTCCCCAAGGATGTCGCTGGCCAATTGCTGTTACAGCATAGATTAGCGTTTTAATGGGGTCAGTGCCGAGGGAAGCGCACCAATTCACTAGTTATCTTTCCAACATAGTAGCGGTGATCACCCCCCGGATTATCCGCTAGATATTTAAGGGCCGCACACAAACGGGCAGCCGGAAGGATCAACATTGACTCGACGTCAGTCAAGTCATGTGTGTCAGATGCTCGTAGCACCATCGCACTGAGAATGAGGTTACAAAGTGCGCGCGGACGACCATCAATTGGATATGACCCCGCTTGAATCTCCGATTCACATCCGAACCGAACGTTATCGTCGCCCACCAATGGCAATGAGACTAGTCACTGACTCATCGTCATCGTCTGACCGTGGCACTGCAAGGCGCCAAGATTGTCGCTGTGGAGATTGACACGCATTCGCGGTGTAATACGGTCCCATGTGCGACTGAGGAGATGACGCCGAGGGAAAGATGCACAACTGAAGAAGTCTCGTTCGTGGCGGTACCGGTGTAGAATGAGGGATGGATGTCTCTTCAGAGGGGCGTGTCAGGGTGGGAGAGGAAGGATATCAAAGACTCCCACTGAGGCAACAGATAGAGTGTCCGCGTAAAAGAGTAAGATAACTCAGGGATTATGAAGTGACACGGTCGAGGTCGAGAAAGGTCTCCACGCACGCAGACACTCATTAACTCATTCTTGAACGCGAATGCCAACATTTATTCAACAAAGCGAGAGAAATCAAAGTGAGAGGTGACAAACTCAGTGAGAGAACATGCGGCCCAATAAGCGGTGGACATGTGACCTTGCGTGACCTGACGTGGCTTGTTGCCGTTTCCCCATCGTCATCGACCTGCATCAAATGGGCCCTCAAATACTCTTTTCTGTCCTTTTTTGTCTCATCGCCGCCGTACATGCTGGCCAACTCTCTCTTCAATCCCCCAAGCTGACTGTCGTTGGACCCGACGGGGGTAAACTGCGTTCAGAGCCGTACGCGACATGCCCGTAATCCGTCACCTCATAACTGAATCAGACGTCCAAACAGGATTTCCCTCCAAAAACTCGCAGACCCCGTCGTATTGGGCGCGAGCGATACCCTAAAGCTCACTTTCCAAGTCACGGACCAGACGAGCGATAGCGGCGTCCAGCCGCACCAGACCTTCCTGCGTTTCTTCGATTCGACGACGGGCGAAGAGGGCATCCAGCCCGTCAAAGTCACGCCTTCCGGCAAGGCGAAATTCGAACTGGTGCGCCGTTTTTCTTCTTCCCACTCTCCCCCCTCCTCTAACCTCTCACAAAAACAAAAACAAAAACGCAGAACATGGCCAAACCCCCGAGCTCTCTCCCGCCTTCTGGCGCAGCCCCGCTGCGCGTCTCCCTTCTTCTCGGCTCTTTCGTACACGGCCCTGCTGCGTTCGACCTCTTCGACCTCCACGTCCCGCCGTCCGCGTCTGCACCCGTGCACCCAGACGAGTCGTTCTACCACCTGCGCCCCGAGATCGCGCATACCTTCCGCCCGGACCCGAAGCTTCCCCCTCGCTTCGTCTCGGCCTTCTTCGCTGCGCTCGTCCTCGCCCCGTGGGTCGTTCTCTTTGCTCTGGTGCGTGTATCGATCGAACCCCGGGTTCTTTATGTATCGCTAATTCACGCCCTCTTCCGCGGCTCACAGTGGGGCGCTGTTAAGCCGAGCGTGCCTCACCTTTTCTCGCCGAGCATCCTTTCTTTCGTACTCTCTCTCGCTCTCATTGAGGGCCTGTTGCTTTGGTATTGGGTCGAACTTCGTCTCGGCCATATCCTTTTATATGGCTCTGGCGCTGCTGCACTTGCTCTTCTCACCGGTAAGCAGGCACTCGTGGGCATCGCTGCGCGCAGGACTGGTAACAGCAAGTAAAATGCTACCATAATCTATCTCATATCACACATCAATTTTTTACTCAAAAGATGGAATGCATTCAGTGATCGCATGTGTCCATGTACAGTCTGAGGGTATCTAATGGCTATGTGTGTCCAGCACGAATATTGGACCTTTTTCGGCGGTGGCAGATGTCTCCTACGTTGGACTTCTGGCTGGCCAACAACTTGAATGGGTGAGCCTCCGTGTTGAAAACATCTAAGATAGATCCAATTTGGCCTTAGATTCATGATGGCGAATTAATGAAGTACTCACAATCGTTGAGGCTGATATGGCTTGGGTCATCGAATGTCAGGTAGCTGCAACGAGCGCCGATTAACCTCTACCCAAGGACAGCCGAACAAGAGCACGCACAGATACTTCAACACTTCTGCGAACCAGAAGCTTTGAGTTTCGTCGTCTTGTGCTGTCTGTTGGTTGTTGACGTCCTCGATCCCCGCAAAACCCCCTGTGGAAGTTTTGAGATAGGTATTGAAGCTCTTGACAGCGCTCCTGGCACGATCCAGGTATTTTCGGTCTCCGGTTACCCGCCATGCATAGAAATTACTTTCCAGCACCTCTGGGCGTTGAACATAACCCGGACTGATAATATAGTATCCGTGCTGGTTGTAAAACGGTAGTTGATCCGGCGGCACGCCGTTGGCAGTTCCGGTAAGATCGGTCGCGTAGGCGAATGCTTCCGGGCCAATCCCCGTGCTATCATAGAGCGATTTCTGGATGGGAATTAATGTGGCTAAGATACAGACTGTTGCTTACGCGTCTCCTGCATAGGTGTTCCAGCAAGCCTCGTTCAACTGCAGGGCCAAATCGACGATCGTTTGATTATTGAGTAGCTTGCCACCTGGATGGTCCTGGTAAATCTTCGACAACCGAGGACCCCACAAATACTCACCCAGCATCCAATTTCCTGCATGGAAACAGGCAAGATGTGAGCCCACAGGTCGGACCGATCCATTATCATCAATATCTGCCAAGTACACATGGTCTCCAACGGTAGACGTCTAGCCGAGACACCCGCTTATAAGAAGGGAGAACCAAGGATTTAGACGAAACTTACCTTCTTCAGATACCTGATGGACGAGTCGACGGCTGCGGACCAAGCATCCTCGAACGTGGTATCACTCGTATTCGAAAGATAAGCATATTTGATCAGATACTCGAAGTAACTGTCTGAACCACCTCCCCAGGTCTGCGGAAGGGCGGGTAAGTTGGACGGCAGGCTGAGAGATCAGATATACCACCTATATATCTTCCGACGGGCTGGCCCGTTGAAGGATCAATGCCTTGTGGAGGAAGACCTTTCACGGAGACCGGATGAATACTTCCCTTCCTGACTAACCTTCAAACTCACCTGGGAATGGAGCAGGCTGATCAAGTGGTCAGTAGATGGCATACTCGCTGTGTCTGTCGGACTCACGTTCTTCACTATTGTCAGGGCTGCTCCCTCCGCGAGCTTCCTGTATTTATCGTCGCCGGTATACTTACTAAGGCGTGCCCACTCCAAGGTGAGCTGAGCGAGGTAAGTACCGGAGTTGTGTCAATTGAGTAATATACGATACTACATACCGTGCCTGCTGAAGCGATACTTGACTGCTCAAAAGTCATCAATATCTGGACATGAGAGTAAGGCGAGTTTTACATGAGCTTTTACAGGCGAGCTGGTACTGAAGTCCACAGAGTCATATGGGATTTTGTTTTCCTGAAATGATTAAAACTGGGCACCGTCACGCCCAGATGCCACGATAACTAACCTGGACCCAAGCTGCGGAGAGCTTGTCGACGAGTTGCTTTGCTTTGTCCACTAGAAACTGATCCTTCTGACCGTTGAGTTCGTACGCGCTCAGAAGGCCGCCAACGTATCGAATGGTGCTCTCGAAGACGCTAGGGAGTACATGCCAGGTTAATGCGCGCAAAAGTGATGTGCGGCGTGGCCTCGATCATACCTGACAGCGTCCGGGGTGTTGGATTTCGAAAAATCAATTTTTCGAACGAAATCGAGCGCTTCATTGAATTGTGTCTGTGGTGCCCTTGTGAGAACGCAACTTTGAAAAGTGAAGGGTGGCGGCCTACGGTCAGTCCCATTATTTTCTGGAAGGGTGCGTGTATCAGTAGGATGACATGCTTTAAGGGTGTGGGAGGGCGCTTACCATGGTGGTCATTCCGTCGACAATGGTAGCGCCCCAACCGTTACGCGGGTCCAAAGCCTTTTTGCTCGATGGTGCGACCTCGTCGTGACCAAATGCATATGCACTGCCAATGAGCCTAAATCAACCAGTGGGACAAAACTCTACTCGGATAAACACTGACTGGTACGCGCTGTAGCTTTCAGTAAATATATTGACGACATCTGCACGGTCCTGTGTTGTGTTATAAGGGAGTTTGAGGCCGGGATCTTGCACCTGCGCGGCGCGAGCAACGAAAGAGAGAGAAAGGAGTGATGAAAAGAATGTGAGTGTTAATCTCATAGTAACGGTCTGAGTACGAAGTCCACAGTTGACGAAGCTAGCATGCCCGGGACAGCCATTTTATACGATCCGATATGAACTAGAAGACCTGGCACTGATGACATTCCAAATTATGGGTCGCGTCGTTAGGTCGCTGTCTGAGATGAGATGAGCGAGGAGATGAGCAAGGAGATGAGCGTCTCCTAGTAACCTCGGTTCTTGCTCCGATTATTATCCTTCGAACACGCCTCACCTGGCACGGCCGACTGCACCGCAGTGACGCACCGCAGTGACCATTAGAAGATAAAAGGTGTGTTTAGTGTCCGTCTTGGTGTTCGTAGTCATAGGTAAGAAATTTTAAAGAACGCCAAATGGATGTCGCGAGAAAATAATACCATTGTTCGATACCCTTGAGTTTAGTTGCCCTCAGACCAAGCTTTAGACCAGACTTTTGACAACTCGGATGAGTTCACACCAACGCAACTCGGGAGTTGTCATGCATTGCAAATATTGTTGCAAATACTTCCTTCGTCATATTCTTGATCCATCTCCCACTACCAAAATAACAACCTCGTGTATTGCATTAACAGAGACTCGGAGCCCTGCAAATGAAAACTATAGCGTGTTTGGTGATTTTTCTCAACTTGTTTAGAGCCCGTCTGGTACAAAATTGCTTCTCGGAAATGGCCGCTCGCGACCTCAGTCTGACGAGTGGGAGAAATCGGTCAGCTCCGGCAATAAAAATATCTAGTCGGACTGCCGAACGTAAATACTCGGTCGAATGGATTTTATGTATTTGGGTCGAGGTGAGGCCAGTGACCCCAGAGCAAGCCCCAGAGACCTCAGTGTAGTTCCGTTGCATTCCCCAATGTGCTGCACTAGTACGCGGCCTTAGCGGCTAGAACCCAACGCTTTCCAGACCACAAATGGAACCCTTGCGAATTTTTGTATGTTGCAGAAGCGTGCATGACCCTCGACACCTGTTCCAAGCTACACTCTGTGTAGCCCACTGTTTGCGTACCCGACCTCATTGTGCTTGCGCGCGGCCTTAGAGATTGGACAGGGACACATCTGCGACCACCTCAGACACACTCACGAGATCTCGCGCCACGGGGAGGCCTGCACGATTGCATGCATTTGCCACATCGTGTGTTTAGTGACGATATAAGCGCGATTTAATGTATGGTAGGCAAAGCCAGTCGACCGCGACAACGAAAAAAGGGGTCCATACCCGTTTTTTTTTGGCAGGGCGGTCGGGCGCGACCTCGGCCGCGGTCAGGTGCACCAACTGCACCAAACAGTCGCGTTGCTGGGACCAACAAATAAAAAAACAATGTATTTTTTTTGGCTGATGCCGGGCGTGCACCGGACGGGCTCTTATATTGTTTTCGGTCGGAATGTTACCACATGATTCACCTGCCATTGCGCGGATTCGAGCTCCTGAGTTAGAGTTGGCGTCAAGCTGCCAACTCGACTTGGACCGCATCAACTCGTGGCCACTGGCACACTAAGTTACTACCTTTAGTCGTGTTCAGTCGCAGACGACTAATCAAACTTGGCGACCTAACCCCGACCTAATCGAGCTTAATCCTCGACTGGCACAACACTGCGAGACAGCCACTGGCATTTTATACACTACGATACGAACTACCTTGAGGGGACTATACTCAACTGGATCATTTCAAATTGTGGAATTGCGGATCGCAATTGTACGAAGTCAGCCTGACTCGGGGTTACTGTACTGCGGCACTTACGCGGAGATCCCCGGACTGTGGGACAACCGTGGTCTTGCATATTTCTGATAACGCACCTTTTGGGGCTGAATCATGTTATGCTATGACAATTTCGACTGTATCTCGGATCGAGTCCGTGAATAGGAAGGTCGTCCCAGACCTGAAATAGCAGCCGCTAGGTGCTCTCCGACGAAATTTTGCTAGCGGCTTGCCCGGATTCCTCATCTAGGCGCGGCGGCCCATAGCGGCCACCGAGTCACCTGTCGTATGTTGGACTTGGTAAACTTCACCCTCGCCCAATCCTATCTCAATCGATGGTCCTATTCGTATCCACAAACCTAAAAGCAATCCGTGGTCATATTTGCCCTTATCTCGGCCCTCAGATCTAGCTGTTCCCGTGTATAAATGCGAAATGCCCCCACTGTTCCAATGATTTCGGCTCTACGAAAATTGCTTAATCTCAAAAGCTCGTTGCGTCGTAGACACCATCTCGCCGACCGACATCCCGTAATCATGCGCTGCCATTGTATATCTGTGCTCTCCGTCCTCGCCACTGGTCTCCTCGGCGGTCTTGCGAAGCCCCTCTCACCACCTTGGGACGATACGCACATCAAGCACTCCTGGAACGCCATCCCGAAGAATTGGGTGTCCCAGGGCCGGCCGCCTTCTGGCACTACAATCGACCTTTACATTGCTCTCAAGCCCCACCGTGAGAACGCCCTGGTCAACGCACTCTACGAGGTCAGTGAACCTGGGCATCCAAGGCACGTCCACACCACACCTCCGCTGACACGTGTTCTCACGAGTGCTACTGCTCCGATGCAGATATCGTGCACACCTGACGAAAGAGCAGGTGGCTGACCTTGTCGCACCACGTCCAGAGACCTTTGAGCTCGTGAATTCCTGGCTCGAACACCACGGCATCTCTTCCTCATCTATCTCTATGACCCACGGCGGCAACACACTAAAGCTCAAAGGTCTGTCTGTGACTCAAGCCAACACGCTCATCGGCGCTTCGTACCAGGTCTACAGGCACGTTGAGAGGGGCGAGACCATTGTCCGCACAGTCGGTTATTCGCTTCCCAGAGCACTGCACTGGCACGTGTTGACTGTGGTGCCCACGACATCCTTTGTCTCCCCGCGCACGCAATGGCAGACGCCGCGGAATCGCTCTAGCGGGGAAACAGTGGGACTAGTGAAGTCCGCATCGGGAGAGCCCGCGACGATGCTATCGAGCCGCGCAAAAATCGGATACGTCACGCCGCCGTTCCTGCGCTGGCTATATGACACGGCGACCTATGCACCCATTGCGATGAGCGAGAATGTGCTCGGGGTTGCGGGGTTTTTAGGGGATAACCCTAGCCCGGCGGACCTGTTGGCGTTCATGCGCAAATACCGGGATGTAGACGACGCGATGTACGAGGTCGTAAAGATCAATGGCGGGGGATACGACCCGACCCACCCACATGAAGAGGCAAATATGAACATCCAGTACGCTGAGGCTATGGCCTATCCAACCCCCCACATCTTCTACAGCACAGGCAAAGGGCAGTCGGGCACGAGTGACTGGTTCGCCACCTGGTTCGAATACGTCCTCAACCAGAAGGACATCCCTCGGACAATCAGCATATCGTACGCGTATGAAGAAAGATACTTCTCGAGGGAACATGCAATTTATCTGTGCGACATGTTCGCAAAGCTCGGAGCGCTTGGCGTCAGCGTCCTTGTCTCGAGTGCTAACGACGGCGTCGGCAAAGGGACCTGCGTAAACGACCACGGCATGGTCCGGTTCATACCTCCTTTTCCCGGATCCTGTACGTGTGGCGATTTCTCTCGCATTGGACGCAATACACGAGTGTAGGCCCAGGAAGCTCACCGTATCGCCACGCTTTTCAGGTCCTTATGTCACCGTCGTCGGCGGAACCACGGACTACGAACCGGAGGTCGCGGCGGTGTTCTCCGGTGGCGGCTTCTCGGACTACTTTAAGCGCCCCCCTTATCAGAGGCAGGCCGTGCCCACCTTCCTCGAGGACCTCGGGAGCCGATATCAGGGCTTTTACAACTATGTTCGCTTCTGTGACCTGATCTAACCCATTCGTAATTTGTACTTGGTGCAGTGATTCTGGTCGCGGCATCCCTGACATCGCTGCACAGTCCATCAATTTCCAGATATTTCTCAATGGCAGAGAGCGAAGGGAGAGTGGCACAAGTATAGCGACACCCGTGTGTCCCTTTCCTCCCACCTCCGATTCGGGTCGTCTTTGACCGCCCAGCTGATTGCCAATCTACAGGTTGTGGCGGGCATCATCTCACTGCTTAATGGCTGGCTGATTTCGGTAGGCCAGGACCCGCTCGGCTTTCTCAACCCTTGGCTGTACGGAAGGGGGCTCGCAGCTCTCAACGATATCACAGAGGGCTCGAATCCGGGCTGTGGCACGGATGGATTCTCCGCTATCGCTGGGTGGGATCCTGTGCGTTCCACCAGACTTGATACCTCTTCACTTTCGACGTTAGATGATGCTGGGCTCCGCAGGTCACAGGTCTCGGAACGCCTAACTTCCGCAAAATGCTGGGACAGTTATTTTGAGATAGTAGAGTTTATGTTTCTGAATAGTGATGTCCCAACACCAGCCCTGGCAGAATGATTATTTTTAAGAGTCCGAGTGGCGTTAGCACGGCGGTGACTGGCGCATACGACCTAGTCTTCGGTCTTCGAATGTACATCAAGCCTGGGTACCAATCTAACTACACTAGAAAAGCGGGAGGGCCCCAAGGGTCCTCCTCACTATTCTATTGATGCGTTCGCGCATAAGATCGTATGAAAGGAATCGCTTCGCATTTAGAAAGTAAAACACAGTTCACTACAATCATAATCAACTCAACGCCCGTTTCGCTGTAAGATTTCGGCGCAACATTGATCATGTCTGAGGGTACGTTGCGGCCAACCCGACTGTTACATTTACAACTTTTGCGACATGCACGGGTTTGTTGAGCGTTATCATGACTGGGAAGCCACAGCCACGCAAGACGGCAGACTTGCCAGCTGGAGAGAGCTCCTTCAGAAACAACGACTGACTCCCTATCAGCGACCAGCTGCCATCGCCGCCACACACCCCACGCATGGCCTGGTCAGGTAACGATGCCCTTCTGAAAAAAAAAAAAGGCAGTGCAGGAGGATGACCAATGTTCACGCGTTCTCGTGCGATGATTCCAACGATGCCACGCACAGTGATGTGAGTAAGAGGGGGAGACTGAGTAAGAGGAGAAGACTGAGCAATAATCTGCCAGACCGGCTGTGACTGTGAATGTATCGATGTCGCGCGAGCCGCTGCTTCTCACCCACAGACACCATAAGCCTATGCAAGCTGACATTTGTCACGTACCCGTCGGGAAGCTTTATGACTGTATTGTGCACGTGCGCCTTCTTCGTCGCCGCAACGATCTCTTTGTCGCTGGCGTCCAGCCACCCATAGCGCAACCTTACGCATGATGCATGGTGACAGCATGGAACAGCAGCGTATCCCTGTGGGACAACGCCAACTGCGGTACGTAGCGATGCGAGCTGCACCCATGAACGTCAATTCGCAATCGATCAGAGTCAAAGGAAATAAGAGCAGGGAATGGAAGATAAAAAAGGAGACAGGCAGATTAAAAAAAGCCAGGGTGAAGGAGCACAGATCAGGTAAGGATGGGTGGGATCCTTGGTGGGATCACTCACTTAGCTGACTGCGGAATTGAGCAACGATATAAAATAAGAAAAGTGCGATCCATTGGCACTTGGCTCCTTTTCCCATAAACCATTCGTATATCCGGATTGGCACCTGAGTCGTAAACCGGTACCAGTACTGTATCTTCTGATCCAGACAAGGTTTGCAAAAAAAAAAAAAAGAGAAATGAGGAAGAGCAGACTGTGAACATGTGATCCTACGTGACCCGACGTGGCTTTGTTGCCGTTTCCGAGTCCCCCAATTGACCATCGTCATCGACCTGAGCACACCACATGGGTCTTCAAATATTCTTTTCTATCTCATCGCGGCCGTACATGCTGGCCAACTCTCTCTTCAATCCCCCAAGCTGACTGTCGTTGGACCCGACGGGGGTAAACTGCGTTCAGAGCCGTAAGCGAAATGCCCATAATCTGTCACCCCATACTGAATCGGACGTCCAAACAGGATTTCCCTCCAAAAACGCGCAGACCCCGTCGTATTGGGCGCGAGCGATACCCTGAAGCTCACTTCTAAGTCACGGACCAGACGACCGATAGCGGCGTCCAACCGCACCAGACCTTCCTACGCTTCTTCGATTCGACGACGGGCGAAGAGGGCATCCAGCCCGTCAAAGTCACGCCTTCTGGGAACTGAAGGCGAAATTCGGACTGGTGCGCCGTTTTTCTTCTTCCCACTCTCCCACTCTAACCTCTCAAAAAAAGAACGCAGAACATGGCCAAACCCCCGAGTTCTCTCCCGCCTTCCAGCATAGCTCCGCTGCGCGTCTCCCTTCTCCTCGGCTCTTTCGTGCACGGCCCTGCCGCGCTCGACCTCTTCGACCTCCACGTCCCGCCGTCCGCATCTGCGCCCGTGTACCCAGACGAGTTCTACCACCTGCGCCCCGAGCTCGCACATACCTTCCGCCCGGACCCGAAGCTCCCCCCTCGCTTCGTCTCGGCCTTCTTCGCCGCGCTCGTCCTCGCCCCGTGGGTCGTTCTCTTTGCTCTGGTGCGTGTATCGATCGAACCCCGGGCCTTGTGTATCGCTGATTCATGCCCTCTTCCGCGGCTCACAGTGGGGCGCTGTTACTGTAAGCCGAGCGTGCCTCACCTTTTCTCGCCAAGCACCCTTTCTTTCGTGCTCTCTCTCGCCTTCATTGAGGGCCTGTTGCTTTGGTATTGGGTCGAATTTCGTCTCGGCCATATCCTTTTATATGGCTCTGGCGCTGCTGCGCTCGCACTTCTCGCCGGTAAGCAGGCACTCGTGGGCATCGCTGCGCGTAGGACTGGTAGCAGCAAGTAAAATGCTACCATAATCTGTCTCATATTGCACATCAATTTTTTACTCAAAAGATGGAATGCATTCAGTGATCACATGTATCCATACAGTCTGAGGGTATCTAATGGCTATGTGCTCTATGTCCAGCACGAATCTTGGACATTCTTCGGCGGCGGGTAGTAACCCCATTTAAAATGTCTCCTACAACGTTGGACTTCGGGCTGGGTTGGGGGGCTGATCCTGGTTTGTAGACAAACTTGTCGGTGGTTGACGGTTGCCGTTGGCCACTCCCATGAGTGCTCTCCGCCGGCGGGGCGAGCAACTTGAAAGGGTGAGCCTCCGTGTTGAAAACATCTAAGATAGATCCAATTTGGCCTTTAGCTCAGATGGCGAGTTAATAAAGTACTCACAGTCGTTGAGGCTAATATGGCTTGGGTCATCGAATGTCAGGTAGCTGCAACGAGCGCCGATTAACCTCTACCCAAGGACAGCTGAGCAAGAACACACACAGATACTTCAATACTTCTGCGAACCAGAAGCTCTGAGTTTCGTCGTCTTTTGCTGTGTGTTGGTTGTTGACGTCCCTGATCCCCGCAAAACCCCCTGTGGAAACTTTGAGATAGGTATTGAAGCTCTTGACAGCGCTCCTGGCACGATCCACGTATTTTTGGTCTCCGGTTACGCGCCACGCATAGAAATTGCTTTCCAGGACCTCTGGGCGTTGAACATAACCCGAACTGGTAATGTAGTATCCGTGTTGGCGGTAAAACAGTAGTTGATTCGGCGGCACGCCGTTGGCAGTTCCGGTAAGATCGGTCGCATAAGCGAATGCTTCCGGGCCAATCCCCGTGCTAGAGCGATTCTGGATGGGAATTAATGTGGCTAAGATACAGACTGTTGCTCACGCGTCTCCTGCATAAGTATTCCAGCACGCGTCGTTCAACTGCAGGGCCAAATCGACGATCGTTTGATTATTGAGTAGCTTGCCACCTGGATGGTCCTGGTAAATCTTCGACAACCGACGTCCCTGCAAATACTCACCCAGCATCCAATTTCCTGCATGGAAACAGGCAAGATGTGAGCCCACAGGCCGGACCGATCCATTATCATCAATATCTGCCAAGTACACATGGTCTCCAACGGTAGACGTCTAGCCGAGACATCTGCCTGTAAGAAGGGAGAACCAAGGATTAGACGAAACTTACCTTCTTCAGATACCTGATGGACGAATCGACGGCTGTGAACCAAGCATCCGCGAACGTGGTATCATCCGTATTCGAAAGATAAGCGTATTTGATCAGATACTCGAAGTAACTGTCTGAACCACCTCCCCAGGTCTGCGGAAGGGCGGGGCGGGTAAGTTGGACGGAAGGCTGAGAGATCAAATATACCACCTATATATCTTCCGACAGGCTGGCCCGTTGAAGGATCAATGCCTTGTGCAGGAAGACCTGTCACGGAGACCAGATGAATACTTCCCTTCCTGACTGACCTTCAACTCACCTGGGAGTGGAGCAGGCTGATCATGGGTCAGTAGATGGCATACTCGCTGTGTCTGTCGGACTCACGTTATTCGCTATTGTCACGGCTGCTTCCTCCGCGAGCTGCCTGTATTTATCATCGCCGGTATACTTACTAAGGCGTGCCCACTCCATGGTGAGCTGAGCGAGGTAAGTGCCGGAGTTGTGGCTATTGCAAGTATGCTACATACCGTGCCTGCTTCAGCAATACTTGACTGCTCAAAAGCCATCAATATCTGGACATGAGAGTAAGGCGAGTCTTACAATAGCTTTGATAGGCGAGCTGGTATTGAAGTCCACAAAGCCATATGGGATTTTGTTTCCCTGAAATGATTAAAACCGGGTACCGTCACGCTCAGATGCCACGGTAACTAACCTGGACCCAAGCTGCGGAGAGCTTGTCGGCGAGCTGCTTTGCTTTGTCCACTAGAAACTGATCGCCCTGACCGTTGAGTTCGTACGCGCTCAGGAGGCCGCCAACGTATCGAATGGTGCTCTCGAAGACGCTAGGGAGTACATGCCGGGTTAATGCGCGCAAAGTGAAGTGCAGCGTGGCCTCGATCATACCTGACAGTGTCCGAGGTGTTGGATTTCGAAAAATCTATTTTTCGAACGAAATCGAGCGCTTCATTGAATTGTGTCTGTAGCGCCCTTGTGAGAACGCAACTTTGAAAAGTGAAGGGTGTCGGCCTACGGTCAGTCCCATTATTTTCTGGAAGGGCGCGTGTATCAGTAGGACAACATGCTTTAAGGGTGTGGGAGGACGCTTACCATGGTGGACATCGCGTCGACAATAGTAGCGCCCCAACCGTTACGCGGGTCCAAAGGCTTTTTGCTCGATGGTGCGACCTCGTCGTGACCAAATGCATACTCACTGCCAGTGGGCATAAATCAACTGGTGGACCAAAACTCTACTTAAATAGACACTGACTGGTACGTGCTGTAGCTATCTGTGAATATCTTGACGACGTCGGCGAGGTCCTGTGTTGTATCATAAGGGAGTTTGAGGCCAGGATCCTGCACCTCAGGTTGAGCAGCCCGAGCAACGAAAGGGAGAAAAAGGAGTGTTGTTGAAAAGAATGTGAGTGTTACTTTCATAGTAACGGTCTGAGTACAAAGTCCACAACTAACGAACTTGATGCTAGTGTCGGCGAGACAGCCATTTTATATGATACGATACGGTCACGGTGCCGAACCATCTTGAGGAGACTATACTCAACTAGGAAATACTATATCCAAATCTGGCATGTATCATTTTAAATTGGGGTGGGCGCCTCCGAGTAACTTCGATTACAATTGTTGACATAACAAATTTTCCCTCCAACGCGCTGCCTGGCACGGCCGCATGCACTCCAGACTACAATGGTGTGTTTACTGTAATGTTCGTAGTCACGATATTGCCATCGTGAGCGTTATATTTTAGCCCGAGTCAATGGCTGCTGTGGTCATCCTCGCCTGTATCGTTTGCGTCTCTGACAGCGCTTGACTATATGACCTTCAGTGACATGTCATATGTGGCACTTTCTTCCGCGCTTCTCGCGTCGCCGGATGACGCGGAGTCCCGAATTCGTTCTAGGGCCAACAGATTTACAGTGGCTGCGAATCTAACTTAGTACAGTTCTTGGGGTACAGTGCGATTCCTCCTCCGGTGTCCTTCTTCCCCTCATCCTCATACGCCGTGAGCTTCCTGGCCTACAGTGGGAAGACGTTCCGGCGTGGGACAAGCCTAGCGGCAGTACTGGCCACTGCCATAAACTGCCTTGGCCGGTGGTGCTAAGAATGGATGTGCCTCTGTATTGAAAACGTCTTGACAGAGTGTGAGCCATAGTAGTTCAGGGCTCTACTAATATGGTCATACGCACATTCATCGAGACTGATGCGATTTGGGTCGTCGAAGGTGAGATATCTACGGGAATGGAACCACCTACGTGAGACAGATCATAGCATTCGGTGGCAGAGGTTTTACACTTACAGATACTTGAGCACCTCCGCAAACCAAAAACTCTCCGTTTCATCGACCCACGGAGTTGTAGGGTCATTGACGTCATAAATCCCGGCGAAGCCTGGCTGCGTGGACAAAAATCTGTTGAAACTGGCAATTGCACTCCGAGCACGTTGCAGGTACATATGGTCTCCGGTCACACGCCACGCATAGAAGTTACTCTCAAGCACTTCAGGACGCTGAACGTAGAATGGATCGGTGATGTAGAAACCATGCTGGTTATAAAACGCTAGCTGTTCGGCAGAGGGATTGCCATTTCCGGTGAAGTTTCCGTCTGCGGAAGTGTATGCAAATGCCTCGGGGCCAATGCCAGTTCTACAACGAGTTCGGTGATTGCGAATTCACAGCGCGTCATATCCATACGTACGCGTCACTCGTGTAAGTGTTCCAACAGCCGTCGTTCAACTGCAAAGCAAGTCGGACGATGGTATCGTTATTAGTCAGTTTGCCACCTGCCCGACGAACTTAGATGTTAGAAAAGAGGCTATATAAGCAAAAATACCGAGCAACCAGTTCCCGGCATAGAAGCAGGCGAGATGAGACCCCACATGACGGATCCGTCCTTTGCTGTCATAGTCCGCCAGATACACGTGGCTCCCCACAGTTGACGTCTCTCCACTTGTCAGTTACTCGGTCACGTAGGACGCCATAGATTTTCTGACCTTGATCAGAGTTCTTATAGATGTATCGACTGCGGTCAACCAGGAGTCCGCGAACGTGTTATCGTTCGTGTTCGACAGTCGTGCGTACTTGATGAGGTATTCGAAATAGCTATCAGATCCCCCGCCCCAACTCTGGGAACGAAGTTGAGGAGACGTTTGTGTTTCGAGTTGACCGACATACCACGTATCCACCAACGGGAAGACCAGTGGAGGGGTTTATAGCTTGGGCAGGAAGGCCTGAGTGTATGTTTTGGTCCGGAATGTTCACTCTGTTTGAGCGAATCTTACCTGGGAGAGGTGCTGACTAAGTGGTGCATTAAAGGCTGGAAATTCCGCCAGATAATCGAATGGACTCACGTTGGCCGCTATCTTGAGCACCGAACCTTCCACCAATCTTCTGTAAGTGTCATTTCCGGTATACTTACTCAGACGGGACCACTCCAAGGTAAGCTAAAGAGGACGTCGGCCTGCTGAAACACTATCAAAGTCCCAACTCACAGTCCCAGCTTCTGCGATACTTGACTGTATTTATCGACGTCAGTGCGGGTCATGTCTATCATGCAAGGACGAACAGTTTGGTTGTCCACCGTGTTGGCATTGAAGTCCAGGTGGCCAAAGGGAACCGTATTTCCCTGGAACATCTTGAGGTCACCGCGGTCTCGATTTGTGCATCTAATGCACTCACTTCGGACCACGCGAGCGACAAGTGGTCCGCGAGCTGCTTCGCTTTATCAACCAGGAAGGAATGTCGCTTCCCACTGAGCTCATACGCGCTAATGAGCCCCCCAACGTAACGAATGGTGGTCTCAAACATGCTACGACATGTCAATAGCGCCTGAAGCACTGGGGTTGTTTGTATGCTTACCTGACAGTGTCAGCGGTGTTCGATTTCGTAAAGTCAATGTTTTGCGTGAAATTGAGCGCTTCGTTGAAAAGGTCCTGGGTAATCCATGGTATCGACGTCAAAAAGCGCAATGAAAGCAGAAGATAATCATAATCACCGTCAAGCCCATGATGTACTAGTAAGACCACGTCAGCAAAGAGACAGAGAGGACGAGATACAACAAACCATCGTAGACATCGCGTCTACTATGGAGGCACCCCACCCATTCAGGGGGTCTAGTGGTGCTTGGCTCAATGGAGCCACTTCATCATGACCCCACGCGAATTCCCTAGAAAAAACACCACAGGTCCGGTATTAGGAACCGTGTTTCTGACGCTCTCGCACTCACCTGTAGGTATTATAGCTGTCGTTGAATATTTGGACGACCGATGCGCGGTCTGTTGCAGCACTGACCGGGACCGTAAGACCAGGAAGCTGTACAGTGCCCGCCTTCACGACAGTTGAGGTGGAGACGAGGCCCATAATCGTCAAACAAGCCAGCAACATGATGAAAAGGCAGTTCGCAGACGGCAAAGAAGCTCTTCAGTCATAGCACTCAGTGACGTTGTTTTATAGTCGGGAAAGTCAATAGTCAGCCAGATGAGTGACGATACTATTTCACCGAAGAATGGTAGAGCGCGGATCAGAACCCTCGGCCACCATACAGAGGACTCAGGTAAGTATCGGCCGCGGTGTAACACCAGTTCCTACTTCTTTTGGTGGCCCTCGTGAAGTACATTGGTGGTTATCGTAACCACGGACAAAATCCCCGCGACCTATCATGCATCCCATGCCATGGGAACAATAACTTACGTAAACCACTGGCTAAGCAAGAATTCCTGCTCATATTTCTCATGCACCACTATAGTAGCATTCGAAGCATACATACGTGAGGAACAGAAGTTGCTCCTGTTATGTGTGCGAGAACGATGCTCTCTGTGTTGATTCCCAGTGGGAAGTCCGTCAATTTGTATGGGTTGTGTCCGAATTACATCGATTGAGTCGAAAAAAATCCAAACATCAATTAAATGTTCCGTATAGTCGATGATAATAGATAAAATTTCCGTTTTCTTGTATTGTTATCGATAGTATTACGAGTATTCGAGGAAAATCGAAATAAATTCATATGGGGGAAGGTTACCCGATATCCCAATGAATTGAATAATATCGACGAAAATCAGCACCTTTCGATTGCACGCGATTATTGCAGATTAAGTGTGGACCTCATCGATTTCCGGCGCACGATTGCGGTCAATTTTGATACATTAATTATCGATTTTAATACAAACAGCGATTCAGTACTAGTACTACAGGGTCTAACTGGGCTGGGCTGTCCGGACCGCGTCTAAGCATATCGTGTCCAAAGCACAGGAGGCGGGGCAAGAGTACAGAGAGGAAAAGCAGAAGAGAGGCCGTCGGGAGGCTGTCGGATAGTAATGTGGACGCGAGCAAACTGCCACTGGACACCAACAGTACGAGAGGAGCGGCGTAAGAAGAGTCTGAGTCGCGTGCCCTGCATTCGCTCGGTCAATTGGCCGATGGCACTTCGCCACGCTTCTTGGCGGCCGTCTTCGCTTTCCTCTGAAGAGATATTCATCAACGGGTACTGTGAATACAATGAGGGCTCACCACAGCGGCTTGGGCAATGCGCATCTCTGTTTTGAATCGCTGGGTATGGGACAATGTGCCGTTGGGCTGCGTCAACGCGTACTTATGCGAATGAACGTACCTCTTTGTCTGTATCAGATAAACCCTTGAAGTACGTGTCAAAATCGGCGGCGAGGCCTTGACCGCCGGGCTGCTTTTCGTTCCACTGGCGCATACAAATGTTTCTAAATACAAAGCATTAGCGTGTTGGATGCTATCCGAGTAAAATGGACTGGCACTTACTTGATGGTGATGGTGCCGGTCGGTTCAGCTAAAGCGGTTGCAGTCTTTTGTTTCTTTGACGTTGCGGCTGCGGTCTTCGAGTTGCCCTCGGCCTTTCGCTTTTTCTCCGCGTTGGCCATTGCTCGTTCGAGACGGAGGTTGGGAATTGGCGTGTCTGTGGGGGCTGTGATGGGTTGGACTGGAACGGGGGTTTGGCTGTCGGATGGACCAGCTGCCAGTGTCTGCGTCGGCTCGGATGGCACTGGAGGTGCAACGGGGTCTAGATTCCCCTGCGCGACTGTCGTATCAGCCTGAGGATGGGCTGTGAATTTGATTCGACACTGAGGTGGAATCGCCCCATTGGTCGTCGTAGCAGGGTCACTCCCGCCAGGCGGCGTCGTTCCGATGGGTCGAGATGGCCCGGGGTCGTCTGAGTCAGTGTGAGTTTCCGTCGTCTCCACCGTCGAGGCCCTTCCAAGCATGTTGTTTGTCGCTGCGTGCGCCTGTGTGGTCGTTGCGGCATCCTCGGATGTCTAAGACAGTGGTTGTGGTATAATCAGACTTGTACTCACCTGAGCGGGTGCCGAGGAAGCTGGAGCGATGGTGGTGTTAGTCGTCGTCACTTCCGTGTGAGTCCCCGACGATGTGCTTGATACCGTGGGTGCACTGAGGGGGTACGTAAGATCATGGTGTATGTGGACGACGCTGAATCCGGGCCCTTACAATGGATTGGCTATGACCGACTGTACGGGACCTCGGGACTTGGAACATATGTTAGTGTCACAGAGAACGGCGAGGACGCGACGTACCGACTGAATTGATGGGCCGGGGTTTTCCTCGGGGACAACGGGGCCTCGGGGCTTAGAATGTGTGTTAGCGTAGCATCGCCGAGAATAGCAATAGCGAGGACGCGACGTACCGATTGAGTCGATGGGCCGGGGTTTTCCTCGGAATCGTCATCCGGGTGCGGGACAGTCGTCTCCTCGATCCCGGTATCGTCGTTCTCTGATACATGGTCAGCTGGCTCTATGCCGCTGTTGAAATCATCCGTTCCGTCGCTTGACTGCATCCTGACCAAGGCCGGGTCATCCAGGACATCTTCATTCTTGTCCGCATTCTCGTCGGTATTCTTCGGTCGGAGTCCCCGGTTGCCGGCCCAGCCCGGGTAGTTCTGGATAGACCACTCCCGTAGCTTCCATGTCGCGTCGTCGCATAAGAGAAGGAAGTTGAACTCAGGATCTGTTAGCATGGCACGTGTGTACAAGTCCCGAGCGCTCCATCCCAGCTTGCAGAACTGAGGGGTGGCCATCTTCTTTTCGAGGAGAAAGTCCCAGACCAATCTTGCTTTTTCGCTCATCTTACGCAGTGTCTCGACACTGATCATGGTACCGTCACGACGCTGGAGGAATATGAACTTGTGGCCTTCTTTCTCTTCGGCTTTCTTGCTCGGGCGTCCCGCCTTTCCTTTGGTCTTGGTCGCGTCTGACGGATATCCGCTCGACTCCCCTTTCTGTGCCTTGGCCTTGGCTGCTGCGAGAACAAACTCGCGCTTGATCCAGATTGTTACCTCGGGGCTCTCGTTCCTCTTCCAGGGTGCCGGCATCGGTCCGAGGTCTGTCAGAAATGTGACTCCACCTACATCGCCACCGCCTGCATCCTTGAGAGTGTGGTAGTCCCTTGCGAATCTGTCGATCGCCCCTCTGGGTCAGTGGTGTCAGCGCGACAGCGTCCCGAGGTTTCCCCGTGGCACGTACTCGAGGGTCTCGCAACGCGCCTTCAATATATCGATCTCCTTGTCGCGGCCGACGATCTCCTGTGTCTTCTGATCGACGGTTCCTTTGAGGGCTTCGATTTCTATCGCTCGGTTGCTGGCCATCGCCTTGAGCCCCACATAGAACGCGTTACGTTCAAGCGTCGCTTCGGAGGCACCTGCGACTATACCCAGGATAACATCTGTGTTCTGGGACATAGTTAGCACGAGGCTAGAGTGAAATATATGCTATCGTCTCACCTGTACGGCTTGTGAGCCGAGAACACTCTGTCTGGCCCCAGAAGCGCTCCCCATGCTGTTGAACTGCCACTGGTTCTGGCCATCGGAGGCTTGGAATCCCTGGTCGCCCATCGAGGCACTGTCGAAGCCATTCCCAAAGCCAGTATACATTATGGTAGTGGGGAGTGGGGGGAGTGGGGAAAAAAAAAAGACGATACCCCACCCGATCGCATGTCACGCTTTTGGGGCTTTGGCATCCATAAATACACCCAACGCCCCACTTCGTAGATCTCTTGAGTCGCTCACCCCATCATGTCCTCTGAATCCGAGAACGCACCCAAGTCCCCCGAAGCTGCGGTCGTATCAAAGTCGTCTGATCATATCTACCACTGGTCTAAGACTCCGATCAGCCGTGTGGAGGCCCTTGCCATCGAAAACATACACGAGGCAACGTTGCGAGATCTTCTGCGTGCGCGCAATCTTGCTGTGTCCGAACTCCTCTGGGAGCGTAACCAATTGTTGCGCGAGCGGTGAGTCTATTCCCATCTTGTCTCTCTCGTTGACCCTCATATTCTCAAGGGTCGAACTCGGCGCCGAGCCACTATCGTACTGCGAGTACGACTTCCTGAGTCAGCCTACCTCCCCGCGTCCTTACAGGATTTCGGCCTGGGGACATGTTCTCAGGTATCACTCTGATAGGCCCAATCGGCGTCCAACGACGTTTCCCAAGGACGTTAGTTACTTCCGATTTCTTCTTTTTCACTCGACCTACCCCCCACAGCGACGCCTCTTCGATAAAAGCGTCCAGACAGACGGCGACCCCGCGGAAGCCGACACCACGCTCACCGAAGTTGACACCAGCACGCTCAACAGAGCTTGCACCAAACGCAAAGAAGTCGAACAGGATGCCGGAGAAACTGACCACGACGCCATAAATAGCAAAAGGAAGAGGGTGATATAATAATTATTACTGCTACTGTGTGCCAGCGTAACAAGTCGTATTGTACCTTGCGTCCGAGCTGTACTACTATATTTCGAATCAATTCGAATACATTCGATTCGATCATCCATCTTGCCTTTTTTGGCAGCTTGACTGGTACTGTCATTTCAGCCAATCATCTTACTGCTTCTTTTTGGGCCCCGGCCCGCTTCCCTTGGGATCGCCTTGTGTCTTCGTTCCCGTATTGTATACATACACCCACTCTAATCCAACTCTACCGCACGTTCCTTGTCGTTCTCTCTTGCCGACACACACCTTGGTTTCCACCACACTCTATGCCTTGGCCTCGGATCCTGACCGTGTTCCGACGCCCTTCTACGGCAACGCCTCGAGGCTTTAACCAAACCCGGCCTCTCGTCGCATCGGCCATCTCCGTGTTGATCACAACGTATCCCCCTCAGTCTGCAGAGATTCTCTCTCGCCGCTCTCCTCTCACTCAGTCAACGGCATGACTCTTCCTTACCGCCTGCAAGATACCGGGCACACTGAGCCGCACCGAGTCGCTTTGCACTTGTTGGGCACAGAAGAGGACAACATGGTGCGTCGTATGTTGTCCTTACCTAACGTCGTATGCTCATAATTTCACGTTACCCAGACGCTTGGTCCCCGTTCCCCATATTCACACACGTCGCCCATCTCTACTCCGTGTCGTCTGTCTCTACCACTCGTCACCATTTGTCACCCAGACCTGCGCTCATATTTCACTGGTATCTCCCCCCTCCCATTCTTTTGATCTTCGTCGCTTACCCAAGGTACCCAATCAACCCGATGGCTCTCCAGAGGTGGATATTCTAGTACGTCGTATTTGTTCTTCGCCTACGTCGTATACTCATAACTTCACATTAGCAATCTTGGACCCCTTCCCTCACATTCGCACGTGTCGTCTGTCTCTACTCCACACGTCCCTGTTTACTACCCCGTACCTGCGCTCGTGTTTCGTTTGTCCCTCCCCCTCCCCCATCATCCATCTTTCCGTTACTATGTGTCTGACCTGGCCACCAAACTCATCCTATACTGCGTGTACAGTATATAACGTCGTATTTCTATCCGTGAATGTGAATGTCCGCCTTAACTCAGACGTTTGCCTTAGTAAGAACCGTTGTCGACGCAAACACGAGCACACGTTATATGAGTTAAACAACACCTGCCGATGTCAGCAACGATGTAAGACAACAGCGTGTAATGTAATGCATCAACCGTCCTCCAACGACTCCTCATCCTCGTCCTCCTCTGCGGGATATTTCGTGACTTCTAAGTATGCATGCCGCATGAGAGAGAACTTCCCTGTGTCCTCCACACCGTCGTTGTCGACTTTGTATTCAGGGAACATTGAGACAACGGTGCGGATTGCGGTGATAGGAACGACAACGCGAATTTGAGTTGGTTCACAGAGATAAACCGTTTCGCTGGAATCGCGGAAGATGCCCTTGTCGGGCAAGGAGAACAGCGTCACCATTGCCAAGGGGTGACGAGATTCTCCGAACCGCATGTAGAAATAGAATTCTACGTTCGCTATACGCATGGTAGAATTATATTCGATCTACACAATTATTCTCAGTACGAAAGGGCAAGGAATAAGAGCATTGCTCACCTCAACACACGAAGCACGCCGAACGTTTGATAGTATACGCGACTCCTGCCAGACGGAGCGCGCCATTTGCCCATTCGGGAGACGTAGTTTAGCCCATCGACAGATGGTCTTTGACCACGAATCTCGATTGGGCCACCCTTGCTGGCGCCAATATGTCATCAGGGCCACGAGTTCGTCTTCTGAAAGTGGGGTGGGGTATTGCTCGCAACGAGGGAGCAAGGCATATCCCCCGCACCCCTCGAACTCACGCGCACCTCTTGGGAGCGATGTACCGCGCTGCCCACGAATCTCAAGCCGAACCCCAGGAAAGCGAGCTTGAAGTGAGTTGACCTGAGCGCGTAGAATAGCCCGCTGCGTGAGATTGGCGTACAGGTCTCGATCTTGTCTGATCTCGCGACCCAAGTTCCCAATAGCTGTTTCAAGTGTCCATTGAGCATAGCAAGCAAGGGGGCCCGCGCGAAGAGTCTCGGGAGCGATGTGCGTGAGCATGTGGATACTATGACGGACGAAATGAATCCGCGCCTCCGCGCGCTGGTAATAAAGATCTTCGAATTCCTCCACGAAAGCCATCAATAGACGATGGCCCTTCAGAACGTCTTCGAACGTGATGCTGTGGCGCTGGAGGATGCGGACACCCGAGACGAGTTTACAATAGTTAAGCCAGTATTTCCGAGGCAAAAGATGCCGAAACAGAGTCGGGCCTAGACCATAGAAGTATTGTTGATATTCCCAAGCCTTGTAGCCTGAATTGATCTTCTTGGAGGGATCACGCGGAGCACGCCCGAACGACGAAGGGATGTACGGGACTGTCTGCGCCACAGTATCCCCATGCGCGTTCCACAATGGGGTATTCTTGTAGAACACTGCCCAGTCCCAAGTATCCCTATCATCGCCATCGCCTACATCCAGTTTGCCGGTGAAGAGCTTCAAGAATAAATCTGGTTCGTTGAGTACTGTAAGATGCATGATGTCCATAGTAAAAACGCTGGGCACCGAGATGGGCTGACAAGGAAGACCGCTGAATAGCGTCTGCTTGCAGAGCCCAACCTCGAGCCGGCGAGTCCTGTACTCGGCCAGAGTGTCCGCCCCAAGTAGGTAGCTCAAGTTCCTCGAATACTTGTGAGGAAGATTATTACGATACACGTCGAGGTCGGCATCGGTGACGTCAGGATGGCAGCACCCAGGGACTTCGTAATCGAGAGGAGCGTTCATCGCGGGGTAATAGTGCGAATCACCAGTGCGGCGCCGCCCAGGCATGTCGCAGTACAAGCGACAACCATATCGGCCACTGTGCCCGACCATACCCGACATCGAAGCGCTACCAGGGCTGTCAGCAGTTCCAAATACGACCAGAGGACGCGAGCAAGTGGTCAGCCGGTTCAAGAACGCGTCGTATATTCTGAGACCCTCGCGTTGCAGTGCGGCTACATGATAGAACGAAGGGAATAGGAAAGAGTCCATGTCCGCTGGTTTATAAGGACCCGGGACAATGGCACTGGGGATGACGAATGCTTTCTTGTAGCGCATGTCCGGAGGGAGATTGTGAAAGACCCAGATAAAGACCCAGGCTTCGGATGGTTGGTCGGGGCGTAGCTGGGCGCCGTCAATGGAAAGTTGCAGGGCGATATCTGATGCCTTGAAACGACCTTCGCTCCAGGCATCGAGGAGTTCCCGGCCACAAGGCGTGTCATCGTACACAGTTAGTTTTCCACCGTTTGCCCTCGCTGTCCGGAGGTTCTCAGCCAACTTTGTCTCAAGATAGTGCATCCGCTCGGCCATTTCGCGAGAACCATAAAGTGCCTGTATAACGGGGCCAATAGGGATAGTCGAGAACCGTTTCTGGGCCTTAGTAGTTCCAGGGATGTAGCGAGGACTGCTACAACGCGGGCAGGACTCCAGTTCGCCATAGGGGCCAGTGTATGCTACACAAGACCGCACACACATGTCATGCTCTATAGGTACAACGCCTGAGAGCCAACGAATGCGTCGCTTCACCTGATCGAAGCTCAGGAATTCACTTTCGGGGTTGTTGAGGAGCTCAATCTCCCGGGTAGTGTCATAGTGGTCGCGCGATGCACTGGCATTGTTAACAAAGTGTCGGATAGAACGCAGCAACGGTGAAGGATCAGCCAGTTCTGGCTCTTTGCCAGGGTTGCGTAGACTTCCGATGTCCTCAGGGCACATCCCACTGTCTTCGAGAACCGCTACGCGTAGCATGTTAATAAACTGCTCCGTCGTCTGCAGGGCAGGAAGATGGATGGGAGCGTCATGGCCATCCTCCGAGCGATCCAAAGGATCAGGTTGTATCCTTTCCCGGGGCGCAGTGTCCCCAGGAGCACTCAAAGCAGCCTGAGATATCGCAGAGTTATGTGTACTAGGGCCGCCAGTATCCATTTCCTCGTGTTGGTAAGGCTCGGGAGATGGAGGGGAAGAATCCAGCTGGACATCATTGTCGACAGGAGGACTATGTTCCGGTACAGACACAGAAGACGTTGCGTTCGTTGGGTCCACCTGAGTGCGCGGAGACACAGACCTATTTGGCAGAGGCGGATGCGCTGAGGGCATGGAAGGTGCATTACCCGCCCCAGTACCGTTGATGCGCAGGTGTGCCTCCAGTTTTGCATGCAGCTTACGGCGAACGACCAACCTGCGACTGGTCTTAGGCTTGGTCTTAGGCGGCATGGGGGATGTTGACGTTACAGTGTGCAAGCCGAGTGGGTTGAATGGGATGCAGACTCGTACTGTTATTCACGCAAGCATTTGCGAACTCATAGTACGGAAATGTGCCACGTCCCTCGATTGTGTGTCGATTAACATGTATTGTATTCTAAGTGATTCGTAGGTAATCATCGATAATCAGATTTAATCTACTATAATCCGAATTAATTGATGTAATCGACGGACTTCCCACTGGGGTTGATTCCCCACGCTGAGCCGAGAATCAATTTTAGTAGGTTATTTGTTAGGTCAATGTCGCCGTTTGGGGGGAATTGGGTAAACGGCCAATCTTCGCTTTCCCAGAAGACCGTACCTACGACCGCCTTTAGTCCATCGCATTAACCATTTTCTGTACTTCTTCCTTCGTGATGCGGGTGTCTCTATAAAAATCTTCTTCACCCATGGGATATATCCCATGCCTGTGACAGCACATGACTTATTCACCGCATGCTCACGGTAGAAAGAAGTTCGAAACACACATTTCTTTAGCATGAGACACCAGGCCATTAAACGTAAATCGCCTCTCCCCACGGTCGCCACTTTTCTGCAAACGACGCGCTCTTGTTGGCTTGAGAATTTCGTGTAGGCAATGGCGACAGCCGAAGGTCTTTGTCTGCCTCATCTTGTTCGCTTCGTCTGTACGGGCAGTGTACAACGCAAAGGACCCCGTGTCGTATTGGTGTCCGGCCGTCATGGCAACGGCTTCGGCCGTAGAAACCAGCGCAACTTCCATTTTATCGTGCCTGCGGCAATGCCCAACCTAAACGCGGACGCGTCAGGAAGACGGGGAAATCCCAAAAGTAAAACGACAAATACAAGGCGCCAAAAGTCCATAACCGTCGGCGAATTACACGACTTGCAGAGGAATCTCGCGCCAATGGAATTTACTTCGCCCTCGGTCTCTCGATGTTCTGGCCAGAGTCCCATTAGGGTCAGAGCTCGAGAAAGGACGTCAACGGCCTACAGAGAGGAAAAGGTTAACATAGTTCGACCGTGACTCGGGGAGCTGACGTGCACCTTTTGATCTAGAATGAATTGGTCAGCCCTCGGCTTCCTCTTCGCTGCTGCCTTCCTGTGATGACCCGCACACTCGTGTGCACATGCCTCACGAAGGTTCAGTGACACCGGGGCGGCATGCCCTTTAGGTGTTCTGTGACATAGGGTGCAAATGAAACGGGCATTGACCCTCTCGGAGGGGTGGAGTAGCTTCGTCGATGCTCGTTTCCAATTTGGTTGTCCCAGAATCGCATCGAATTCTCGGAGCGCAGTATCGGCCCATTGTTTGAGGTCACTGTTGATCATGCCGCCGATTAGCTGTGGGCGTTTTAACTCGGACTTTAGTACTTGTGATATTTTGACCGGCCCTGCAGAAGAAGAGTTGGCGCTATCCGATGGAAGGGGCGCGGTATCATCTCGGTCTTGTAGTGCTTTGATAATTGGAAGTCCTCGAAACTCAGTCAAGGTGGGAAGCATAGGATGACTCTTTCTTTCAACCAGGCGATCGTAGTGTCGGGCGATATCAGCCCTTCTAATTTGTTGAGCATGTGTCTTCTGTTTTCGCTCCTTTTTCTCCATTTGAGAGAGAATCTCAGTATCAATTCTTGTCGTGAGTGACTCGACGACTGTGTTCCCATTAGCTAATTCTCACTGAAGGTCAAAAATCAAATATACCGCTTTCTGGAATGGTCTCGAGACACAGTTTGTGACTTCGGTGCAACGAAAGGTAAGTAGGGTTGTTCAGAAAATCATGGAGGTCCCAGCCTGCTGCCCTTGCATGGTTCCGAGCACTAATCGCAAGGGGGGCTCAACTGGGGAGACAAGCAGCAAGTAGAGACGATGCTCACAAAGCCGTGTTTGACGCCTGTGTCAATCGATATTTACGGCTCCACATTTGGCGCCACTCAAATAGTAAGCTTGCGTGCTGCCAACCCGTCAGCGGAGATCTCTCTGCCTGAAAATGTGGGCGCACGAACCTCGAGTACACGACGTTGGAGTTGGATATCAGCCTCATGACGCTGATGCACAACGTTAGAGTGGGAATCATAATTGTTGGGTTCGAAAGACGAACCAGTAAATAGTCATCCCGAGGTATCCCCCCTGCAACCATCTCCTCGTACTCTGTCGTAACTTCTTCCAAGTCTGTCCGAAGACCTGACAATCAACAATTCAGGTCAGGAGGCCCGGATATGACTCAATCACAAGGGAAAAGAAACCGACAATAGTAATAGGTATGATCTGACGGCCACGGAGGAACAGTGCCAACAGAAGGGCGCATATCTAATCGTCTCAGTCTTTGCTGAAGAATGAACTGTTTCGATTCGGGATTGTATGCAACGAGTCGGATAACGAGATGTTCACTTGATGTCGGTAGAAGTCAGGGGTAGAGAGAATGAGGATGATTGTCATGACATACTCAAAGAATATTTTGCGACATTCGTGCTACAATGGCAGGGCCTGAGCCAGATGCTGACACGACATAGGTATAATACACACCTTCCCACACAAACGAACCCTGACGACGAATGAGAGAAACATTCGTTGCGTCCACACACCGCAGATCTAGTCGAGTATGGGCATAAAGAACGAGTAGGAATGGAGATGCGACACACATGACAATTTCCTGCGTCGAATATAAATGCAGCATATGCGGACTCACTCCAGCCTGGTGGCGGTGGGGGAAGACCGGGTACGATGCAATGACTACGAGCGCGACGCCATATCATTATATTGGATGGGTTGAGAAGGGTCGTGCGTAGCCTCCTATTACAACGTGCAACAGAGAGGACGTCTTTGGGAGAGGTGACATAATAGAGGATTTCAGCTAGAATCTCGACAGGGACGATATCCAAACGCGATTGCTGGGATTTGGCTTCTGACGACAAGCACCCAGGATCGAGTTTTCGTTTCTTAGCGGAACGTCGTCCCCGGGCCATGTCAATGTCCTTGTCTTGGTCTCCCGGGCCGGATTTCCAACTACTGTAGTTTCGAATTTCTCCGGAGGTCACAAGACTGGGGGCGACGGACCGATGTCAGAGTGCTAGGAGCGATTGTACGTGGTCGAGGAGTATGAGGGAAAAGTGAGTGGGTGGAGAATACAGTCGGTAGTGTACAGTAATGCGGGAGTCGCGATACAGGTGTTTGAGAGTTTCACGCTTGGTTTCACGAGCCACGTCGAGTGATACTGTATTCAAGGGCCCCACCTCCTCCTTCGCCACCACGCTCTAACTGCACGGCCCTGTCGACCGAATATCAACGTTGGCACGCCCAGCCTGGCATCGACGAAGACATGGCGCATGCGGCACTGCACCCACTGTTACTGTTACCGCTAGCGATCGCCCTGAAGCTCCATCGTCCCACGGGAGTCGGGACCACGTTGGTGACGTCCTTGGGCACTGGCTCCACCACGCCTCTGCACTCGTATCTACTCCTGCCGCCCTACACACGCCGCTACCGCTACCAGCCGTGTGCGGCTATGTCACCCCACGGGACGACGCCATCGACACTCCAAGTCACCGCCGTTTAGCTCTAGTACCGCCGCTTGCGCTCTAGCGTGCGCAGCAGGATGTTGTTACCCTCAGCTCACGGCGTTAGCGTCGCAGAGCCGCCCGTCATATTTTGTCAGGTCCAGTTCATTGTTAATCGCGCTGAGTCCGGCGTAGACCTGGGCGGTGTCCGTATAACGATCAGTTGTATATTCTTATCGCCGTACAGCAGCGACTGGTCACCCAATAGCAAATGGGTGTCTATGTCACAGACCTCATTTTTGACATCCCGTGCTCGCACTACACGCCATGGATACGTGCAAAGGCTTTTCTCAGGGGGGCTCTAACTCGCATATAGGGATACGTGTTGATGAAGCCGACGTTGTTCGCTCCCTTTCGTCGCTATCATTGGAGTCGTCTACCTCTCAAACACGGCTGAGATGTTAGCCCTCAAGAACGAACACGCCAACGAAGATGACAGGTCTGTCGCGTTTTACCAATAGTCCCCGTCGCTGGGTCGAGTTGGAGTTTGTATCAGGTTCGAGTGATTGGAATCACGAGCGGAATGGAATTCTCTGGCCGTTCTACAATCACGACCTCTGCCAGTGCATGTGGGGCACAGAGTGCAGCGCACCAGATCACAAGAGTGCACTTACTCTGTATGTGCGCCCATTTGTCGCCAAGAGAGATGGAGCAGTAACTCCAATTTTCTCGTTGACAACCGGATAAGAGAAACGCAAGTCTCCGAGTGAAGTCGGACAACCGGAAGCCCAGCCGTCACGTGTTTTCCGAAATGGCCGAACTTCGAAAAGAAGAACACAACGCTGTTTACAGCCTAGTACGTTTGCGTTCTCACTACACGGGCAGGAAAGGGTTCCATCGGATAAGAACAATTGAAGCTCGAATTAATTCCATCACAATTTACAGTAAATATCGTATATCCTAAACGCGCCACCATGTCATTCAAGTTCGCTTCTTGCAACCAAGCCTTGCAACAAGCCAGGTCTTGTCGACCAAGTACAACTGGCATGGGAGAGAATGAGAAAGTAATGGAATGTCCAGCGCTACTGAGGTCAACGAATCTTTAAACGCGCTTCATGGCAAAGAAAACAAGGAAATGCACCTGACTTGATCATGGCATCGCGTCATCATCACCGATGGACGCTCTCTTCCAGTTTTCTCACGCCCTGCTTGACTTCCGCTCTACCGTCTTCAGTGATATCCTTTCCGGATCCCTTGCCGAAATCGGCGATGTCTATCGCAAGACCTCGTATCGATTCTCCGATTCCTGACAAGCGAGTCAGACGGAATCTAGTTGTCGAGTTGTTATACTGACCGTGGACGATGTTCAACGCGCCGCTAGATAATCAGGTGAGCATGTGTGATGGTTTATATTGCAAAATGCCATACTGGACACCTTCTCCGACCTTCTTTCCTATACTTGATTCCTCCCGGAACTCTTCTGTGTGCTCCGTGCCGGTGAAGCTCTTCACTGTGTGAGTGTCCCCATGCTCATGGTGGTGCGACATGTCGTGACAATATAAGAGAATTTGGGGGTTAAGGTGAGCGTAGGATATGAGTTGAAAGGGTCTGGAGGTCTATTGGTTAAAGTCATGTAGTATATATAGGCCATCTGACCCGAATCAACCCGAGAGATGGCGGTGGGCCTCGTCTGCGGACCATTTATCTGATGTCATCAGTCGTCAATCCGATTAGAACCAACGTAGCGTTTGAGCCTACTATGATACGACTGCGAGTCAGTTCTAGACTCAACTTACCCCCGAAACATAGTCAATGTCGGGTTCCGCACGTTTCACACGCAGCTTCAGTGGTCGCAGCCATGTTAGATAGGACCAATGTGTCAGATCCCGATTCCAATGCTCGGGCTCCAGAGTTTCAATGCCCTTGGCTTGAGCAGGTTCTTGCTGAGTACATGCGACTTGTGGTGACCTCTAACAGAATACTCACCGTAATAGTTACTATGATAGGGCTTCGTCGTCTGCTTTCTCATTCATGCACAACTATGCACCTATACGAGATCACGACACGCATTCACCAATTCCAATACACGAACTCAACAAAGCATAACTTGAATCCAGCATACTATGTGAGAGGGAAACGATGTCCTGACTTCTTACACGACGCCACGAGCCAACCCACGCCTCAGTTCTTCTACTTTGACGATGTAGTATGCCCAATAGCCGTCTGGGCGGCCTTGCGACCGTTTCCAGTGGTCGATGCAGGGGGAGCGGTATGAAATGCTGAGCCCGGGGAAGTGCCCGGGGCTGAGTCGCGAATTTGGGTCCCACGTGGTGGGTACCGTGCGGAGTGGGATGGCGGACCACCTACAGGAATAGATGGCGGGCCCCGTTTAACAAAGCGTCCCATCGCCTTTTCCATACTTGATGAGTTGAAAAGCCGAGTATCAGTTCTGAGCCGTGGTGGAGATAGAAAAGAGTACTTACGCCGCTTCGGCAATCGGGTCGATCTCATTAGTAGGGGCGCCGGACTTGCCGCTGGCGACACCGGCACCAACCCTGGATGCAACACAAGGATCAGACGGGAGCGTCGTGAAGACAATATCGAAAACAGGTTAATTACACCGTGCTAACCAGATGTGCCAATGGATCAATGGATCATCGCCGAAAGGACCGTCAACGTTCTGGGTCAGATACCTAGATCGGTCGTAATCCATGTCGGGAGCGCTTACCTGGCCGGTCTGTACAGAAGACGATGTCTCAAGTAAATAACTAGATCTCTGCCGCAGGGCAGACCAACGTACGGACGACGATGAACACTGGCCGTTGATCCTTCTGAGACGGCATCACCGTTCCTGCCGGTGATCGGCTCTTATATGGTACATAAAGGGTAGCTTGTTGTCACTTACGGCCGAACTGTATTGGTGGACTGCATCTTGAGGCTATGAACTGTCCTAGGTTTTTGACTGGAGTGGTACGAGAGAACTGGGGGACCTGAGATAACGATCTATGCCGGCACACAAGCGACTCAGCTTGAGTCCCACACTGGCATACCGTGGGGATGTGGATTACAAAACATGCTGCTGATAAGGACGGCGTCGCCTGAAGACCGAATGTTGACCGATGACAGATAGGCTCACCGTGTGTACGCACGAGGCAGTTATTGCAATGGAACTGCTCTTGAGATGTTCGAATTCAAGTTCGCGTAGCAGTTGAAGTTGCTAGTTGAAAGGAAAGGGCCCAAAGCAGTCACTTACAGAATTTACAGCTGCGCATACGAGGAGTTCTAAACAGAGGCTCCGTGAGGTGATTACACTGGCATACATGGTACACATATCTCGGCCTTCACGCCACTGTAGTACAGTACCGTATTGGCCTCTTACATTTTGGGTTGAATCTCCCGAAATGAACATACAGCTTTACATAATGATGTCCCTGATAAGAAGTTGACTGTCACCTTGCTTGACAAGGTCTACTACAAAGTGAGAATTACCTAACAATCCGGAAAACGTCCACATGTACAAAGCCAACCTATTAAGGTAAGTTAGCAGTCGCCCCCCCTTATATAAGCTTGTAACCCTAGGGTTTGTATTATGTAAGCGTATCAAATCTCAAGGTTCAGCACCTCAAGCAATCCTCCACGGCGTCGCACTTTGCTATTGTTCCCCATCGATCAGCATTTCTCCCTTGCCCTCGCCTGCCCTCGCCTCACGTAGCCATGGACGCCAACACCAATCACCTCACAAATGGCTCGTAAGCACCCGAAGACAGCTCGTGCTGATACGACCACGCTCTCCCTGGGCCCTGAAAAGTTATTTTTGCTTTTTCTACTTCTTGCATTCGCTCGCGCTCGCCCACACTCGCTCGTGCCTTCTTGCACTTTCCATACGCTTTCCATGCGCTTTCTGTACGCTTTCTAAGCGCCGCGTTCCCGTGCTTCCACCGCTTCACCGCTTTCCCGCGCTCTATGCGCGCTCGGTCTCCCACTTGTCCCGGACTCTCCCCTTCGCGTTTTAGCTTTCCCCTGTTTATCTAAATCACCCTCTTTCCTTAGCCTACTCTCTTTAGTATATACGCCATCTAATTACAACTTTACACCTCAGGTTATAGCAGAGACTTTCCCTCACAGATTTCGGACTTTTGAGCTTAGTGTAGCTCACTCCCTTGCGTTCCCTGCCTGCCGCACTTGCGCGCGGCCTTAATAACTCGAACCTGACGTGTTCCCGACCACAGCGGCCAACTATACGAAGTTTCGCACCACGCCGAAGCGTGCGCGACCGTTTCCGACCACTTGCGACCGACCGACCGACCGACCCTATCTCCCTTCCCGACCTTGCCGCACTCGCGCGTGGCACTAGTCCTTCTACACTGACGCGATCGCTACCACCGCAAACCTACATACGACAGCTGGCGCCCCGCGGAGGTCTGCGCGACCTCTTGCGAACGGCGCGCACGACCCGTCACAACGTCATCACAACACGGCGCGCAAGCACCACTTCAAACCCCATAACGCCACGATGGCGTGCAACTCAACACGGCGCGCAAATTCCGCCACGATGCAAGCTGCAAACGACAACAAAGGAGGCCACTGGCAACCGCAGCAATACGGTGATGACAACAACGCGGCAATGACCGCGATCATGACGGAACGACATGCGTATCCGCAACGGAGCCATGCCCCAACCACGGCAACGCAAGCCCACGAACAACACAGCAGTGTTACAACAACTACACGCCAACAACCACGACAAGAGAAGGCGATGGAATGTCTAGTACAGCATACACTTCTGTTAAAATATATATATATATATATTGTTGCCTCATTTCTCATCTTTCCTTTTTTAACTTTTGGCTATTGTCTGCACCATAGTGGCGCATTCACGCGACCAACCCCGGGGTTTGAACCCCATCTACCACGGCCAGCTTGACGGCCAGGATCGTATTTTTGAGCAAGCCCAAAAGGCCCAGTGACGTTGAAAAAACCTACCAAAATATATACAGTTCCCACGCAACGGCTCTCACCAAGCAAGGTCATAGTCGACAAAGTCGACGCCTAGTGGGAAAGGTTTACGTGATTGGTACTGTACTGCATCATCAACCGCCTCTCAACCGCCTCTGACAAATATCGACACAAGACGACTCTCGATGAAACAACATTCGATGGAAGATGTTTGAGTCGAAAAAATTGAAACATTTACTTGAGATAGGACCTTACAAGTACTATTACTAAACATAATGAACGGACTCTCAGTGGCAGCCCCATGTCCCAGCAGACTTGGATAGACGACACACCGAATAAAGGCCAGAGATGAACGCCAAGGGAATGAGAGCCCTCTACTGTACTGTAGGTCTATTAAAGGACTGAACCTGTGGAGTCCGCCCCAAATACACGAGTTGTAGCGATAGGTGGCGATGACTGGCATGAGGCACCAGCGCCTCCACGTTTACTCAAGAACTGCTGCAAGGCCTTTGCTCCTTAGCCCTATGAGCCTTGCGCACCTCGCATGGCCTCCATATTCAGTTTCCTTCTCTATTTTTTGCGCAAGTTACGCTTTACAAAGGGCACCGTTCACCATTGCATCAAGCGTTGGGCTTTGTTTTTGGCCTTCCTCGGTCGCAGGTTAGGCGTGAACCACCTGTGGCACGGCGGAAAACGGGGTGCGTCTCATAAACCCGCACCGGCGGAACGGTCGTTTTCTCGGACGGAAACCCGTTTACAGTTGGGGGATGGGGTGGTGGCTGCAAGTCACATTCCAACCTCGGCGGGCCAGCCGGACTTACATGACGTGTCGGGGCAACAACCATCACCATCTCGCGCCAGTCCTCCGGCCAGCCTCACTGTAGAACCTCCGACTCACCGAGATCATACCAGCCCGACGATCGTCGTCAGCACGGGGATCCACCCTAACCGTAGCTCCGCCAACTTGAGCATTCGCAGCCGCGCCAGTGCCAATGATAGGCTCTCCATCATCCAGACGCATTCACGCGAATCCCTGCACGCGCCAGTCGGTCATCAGACAGCACGATCTTTTCCCAGAGCTCCTCATCGCCAATTTGGA
The DNA here is from genome assembly GCA_021525775.1 of Lactarius deliciosus. Taxonomy (NCBI): domain Eukaryota; kingdom Fungi; phylum Basidiomycota; class Agaricomycetes; order Russulales; family Russulaceae; genus Lactarius; species Lactarius deliciosus. The sequence continues at coordinate 18,178 of JAKELK010000148.1, read as the reverse complement.
CGTGGACCGTCTCCGTCTCCGTCGCCCTCAAGAGAGCGCCCGTCCAGGTCACCCTCCCCGACAGATCGCATTCCTCGAGTTCCTCGACTCGAAATCGACACCACAAACTTGCATCCTCCGACGCATGTCGAAGATAGAAAGAGTCTCATAAATACCCCTTCAGTTACTTCCCCCGCCCATGCGCCACTAAGCCCACCAAGTCTCCATGGAAATCGCAGCAGAAGGCAGTCATCGACGAGTGTGATCGTGGGAGTAGAGAACCCATCAACAGACTCGCTTCCTCTCAGCCCTTTGACAAACCGACCGCCGTTAACAGATGAGCCGTACACCATAGGCTCTCCAATCGACCAGTCATCTCCCGTCACTGACGCCCCCGATACACGTGAAGGATCAACAAACAGTCCTACAGCCTCCTCCCCTTCTGCTAGTTCGAACTTCGAACTACCCGCTGGTCGCTTCTTGCAATTGATAAACTCCGAACAAGTTCCAAGATACACAAAGGACGTCACGGTGCAAGTAGAATACATTACCTACGACTATCAAAGCGTTAAATCTTTCTTTTGGTAGGCCGCGCGAAAGAACATTATTTGAAATTCCACCTCTGGCAAGGACGTTCCTTCAGTATGTATGAGACTTGCAGGGTTATCGATATCTAATGGAAACCGCTCCTCAGTGTCTCAGAGCAGACAAGTCACGAGCAAGGCTCTCTCAAGGAGGACTGCGCACCATGGGTGCCAGCCACACATCCAGATGGCGCCCTCTACTTCTTCGATAAAGACAGGGTGCGTGCACCAGGTCCTTACAAACAATAACTAGTGACTAACCCGCATTTGAAGAGGTTATTCACCGACACAGATATGCATGACCCCATATTAAGGGATGAAATGGATGATTTCTATCACTACCTACAAAGGATTCTGGGTCAAGAGGAAGTAGTCATTCCATCACAGAACTATGACTTGACGCTCGACATTATGCCCTCAGAAGACGGGCGGATACAGTGGTCTTATTACTACGCTTGCCACGAAACTCGATGCTTGTTCTGGCTGGACACGTACGAGGCGACCCACATGATATCTGAACTATTCGGTGTCACGTCGCCTGCTCATGTCAGTGCGTCACAGGTTTTAATCCCCAACATGCTCTCTGTTCCCACTAACCTGGTGCACAGGGCATCGATTAGAGGCTCTTTATTGGTACGTCGGCTATTAATTAAGTTGGCTAGACTTAATGTAAGAATATTCTCCTCACAGGACCCACTGGTCTCTCTTTCCAGCCGTTTTCGATGGCCGCCGTCTCGTGCAGGCCGTCTACGATGAGCTCGTGGGGATCTTATCGCATGGTTGCATGGGTGAATTTGTGTTATGGTGGTACTCTCGTCATAGGGCTCAACCGCTGATTCCACAGATGTGATGACCTCAAAGTCTTCGACTCTGCCATATGATGCTGAGACAATGCAGCAAATGATCAGACTTGTCCGTAATGCCAAGGGTACGCTTAGGCACCTACTGTGACAGTGACCAGTGTTTTTACTAACTTTGTGGCCCAGGATCCGATACCGGTTTGGTGTATCACACTGCTGCAATTAGTGAGTCCAGTAACAATATTTGCCTTGTTCTTTTCTTAATTGAGACTTCAAGCTCGATTACTTTCCTTTTTTGGTAAATTCAGAATGATCACAGGTAATCTTCATTCACTGATGAGTGCATGTGTTAAGCACATTGGAGATTTCTATACTTCCATGGACAGAAGAGCGCCCGTTTAGAAAGGAACAAAACAGTCTATTCCAGTCCAGGCCGAGAAAGAACGTCACTCATCACGTTTCTCTCCCCTGTGCTTTTCCTGGCACCAGAGGTTCATCTACGAGATTTGGAGAGATTGTGGACCGATGAGGTCATCATTGAGACGGTTTGGAAAAGTTTCATGACGAAACTGTTGGAGGAATGGGGAGAGCTGATTCTCTGGGTATGTCATTGCGCTGCCACCAAAACTAGATTTCTCAGGCTTCTCACTGTTGGCATCACAGTCGACCGTCATGCTTACAGCAAACGTTGGTTTCCTCGCCATACCCGGCGTTATCATTTCTAATATCAACAACCCTTTGACGAGTGCAAGCGAGCTTAAGATTTTCACGTCTGCCGCACAGATCGCCAGCTGCATGTCGGTAGAGGCGAGCGCCGGAAGCATTGTGATTGGCATGCTCTTGGTCCGCCACAACCGCACTAAGCAAAAGGAAGACCCGGCAGGTGCTGTGAGTGAACAGTAACCTAAGTCTTTGTTCCTGGCTGAGTGCATGTCGGCAGTCGACCTACCTCTATCAGAATACTCACCGAATCTTCGGTCTTGAACCGATGGCTATTATCTTCAGTCTCCCGTGGGCGCTGCTGATGTGGGCGTAAGTCGTCTCCCATTTATTGGTACTTTTCTTCGAGCTCATCGATGAATCCCACTCTCCTCGGACTGCGGGTGACAGGATGGTGATGTTTTCCATCGCTCTGCTACTGCTTTGTTTCAGTATCTCGAACGTATCAACACGGATCTCGGTTGCTATAACATCGGTCATTGTAGCTGCCCTGATTGTGTGGTGCATCCACAGCGCTTGGGAATCCAGTGAAGAAAAGGGAGTGTGGCTCGACAGATTCCTACCATATATTAAGCATGTGCTGGACCGCGTCCACGGTGTGCGTAGCGACTTTTTCGCACAGATTCTACGCCGGGAGGGTCCCTCTTCGCTCCCATACGGTCATTCTCGTGTCAGCTTACCCCGGATCCCTGATCGCGAGAGAGTGGACGTTCAGGTTGTTTCTGTCTAAGGCCCTTTATGCATTTATGACATGTACGTTGCGTCATTTGTTCTTGTTGTTCCTGTACGACATCACGAGATCCCACTCACGAACTAGTTACACGATACGTACTTATTATCTGCTACCACGATGCATGAAGGAATACCCTTAACAAACGACTCAATGCTGCAACGCGAGCCACCATCCCATCACCTCTATTTCAGCTTGCCGTATTCCTAGCAGTAGCCGCCACGGCGGTATCTGCCCCTAAGGCCGGGAGGCGCGTTTGGCGCTAATACAACCGGCGCCTCCTACGTCCTCCGAGTTGCCCGAGCCCAACGACTCAGAAGCATTTCATTTCCCTTTCCCTACCTGACGCGCTTGGCGAGCAGGTCTCGGTCTCGTTCCTAGGCAGTAGCATTGCTACAATTGCTGGTTCGTCGTCGGTTTCAAAATATGCTGTCGTCCTTTGGTTAATGCGCCGTCGACATTGTTACTGAGCTTCTCTTCGACGATGAGGGTCTAAACAAGGCTAGTTGTCTCGGTCGTTATCGCATACGAGTCGACTCCTGAGATCATCCATCCCCTGTGCATGGGATCACTGCGCGAACAGCGATATCTTCTCCAATGTGCGCCAACTGTAGTAGAGGCTTTGTAAACCTGAACCCGACGTCTGGCATCTGAGATCCTGAGGTTCCAGCCCAGTCCGAAATTATGGTACCTTGCATGATACGGACCAGTGGACTACTGAACGCGGCGAAAAAGAGCCTGCTCCACCCCTTAGCTGCATATGTTTCAGAGCTTAATCCATTCCAGCGACCATCACAGATCACAGGGAGGTGAGAATGTAATGCGTGAGTTGTGCTGGTCCGAAACCTCCACTGGCCGTGACGTCATAGTCAGGACTGCGTCCACGCCCATTGTTGTCATAAGTACCACCTTTTTTGCGGTGGGTTCGGTCCCCATATCCTCACACCGCTCTCCTCGGCTCGGCTACTTGTCCGGAATCACACAGCAAAGCAACTGGTCCTCGTAAAGTACAAGTAGTGCATACACGTCAGGTTGCTGTTGAGCCTGTTGTAACTGACTCGCATATGAAGCCCTCAAAACAGCTGTTGACAATGCGTCCTTATTTCCGGATGGCGGCCCCATGACCATGGTATTGGTGCGAATGGTAATTACCTTTCGTGTTTCATCATGAGTTATATGGCAGCTTTCCTACGCATAGTTGCATATATACTACGCTAACTCTTGGCCATGTCGGTGGCCTCTGACTCGCAGTTGGGCCTAGCCCAGGCAGTCCCGCGCAACACGACTCTGCACCAACAATCATGTATCAAGTTAGCCAACCTAGCGCGAGCTCCTCCTAGTTCAGAGGGACCATGTGAACCTGACAGAGGGTCACGGTGAAGCGTTTTCTCCGTAGACAGTATCAAGGAGAGAGGCGGTTCATGGGGGTTCGAGATGGTAGTATGCCAGTCATGATTCCAGTTTTGGAGTGCCCATTACCGAAACATGGCCCCCAAGAAGACGATAAAGGTCAACCAAGCGCCAGAACATAAGCTACTAACGTGACTGTATGGCGGTATTGATCCGGACTGTTCGACACGAGGTCCACGGGTGCAGAAAAAAAAACATTGACATAGCCGCTACCTCGGTCCTAATCTCTTCGCATGGCCACCCTTCTCAAATCGTTTCTTAATTTTCTGCGTAGTTTACGTTTTACAAGAGCTTTCATTCGCCAGTCCTTCCGGCGTTGGACTTTGGTTCTTGCCTTCCTCGGTCGCAGGTTGGGGGTTTGGCGCCCGTGGAACGACGGAAAACGGGGTACGTTTCGGAAAGCCGAACAGACTGAACGACTGTTTCCTGTCACCGAGGCCCACTTACACTCAAAGGAATACGTGATCGCTGCAAGTTGCGCACCCGGGCCAGCGTCGGCAAGCCACCGGAGCTTACAAGACGCGTCGAGTGCCACAACTACTAGCCAGACACCACCTGCGGCCCCTCCAGCCCCAATCAGCCTTACAGTAGAACCTCGCCAAGATCGTGCCTACCTGGCATCCGTCTTTGACACGGGGACACACTCTAACCGTAGCTCTGCCAACTTGAGCAGTCATAGCCTCACCAGTCACAGGCTTCGATCACATTCGCGCGAATCTTTGCACGCGCGAGTCAGTCAGCAAACACGATTTTCAAGAGCCCCTCATCGCCAATTCGGACGTGGACCGTCTCCGTCGCCCTCAAGAGAGCAATCCCGGTCACCCTCCCCGGCAGATCGTGTTCATCAGCTCCCTCGTCTTGAAATCGATATCACGAACCTACATCCTCAAGCACAGGTTGACAGTACAAACAATCCAATTAATCTTCCCTCGGTTGCTTCCCCCGCACATGCACCACTATGCCCACCCAGTCACGGACATCGCAGAAGGCTGTCTTCGACGAGTGTGGTCGTGGGAATAGTAAACCCGTCAACAGATTCACTCCCTCTCAGCCCTTCCACAGACCGACCACCGCTGACAGAGGAGCCCTATACCCTAGGCTCTTCAACCGGAAGTTCATCTTCCGTCTCCGACTCCCTTGATCCACGGGAAGGATCACCCCAATACGACCCGACGGCTTCTTCTGCTACATCAAACCTCGACCTGCCTAAGGGTCGCGTCTTGCAGCTGATACAATCCGAACAAGTCCCGAGATACACAAAAGATGCCACAGTGCAAGTAGAGTATATTATGACGAGTACCAAACCATTAAGTCTTTTGGCAGGCCCCGCGAAAGAGTATACTATGAAATTCCGCCCCTGACAACCACGTTCCTTCAGTATGTATGAAATTTACATGATGATAGATGTCTAATGGAGACCCTTCCCAGTTTCCTTGGGCCAGAGCAGATCGGTCTTGAGCAAGGCTCTCTCGGTGAAGACTGTGCACCCTGGATGCCAGCCACGCATCCAGATGGTGCCCTCTACTTCTTCGATAAAGACAGGGTGCGTGCGTCTGGGCCCTTGTAAATAATAACTTGAAGTTGTGACCAACCGGCAATTGAAGAGGTTGTTTACCGACACAGACATGCACGACCGTAAGTTAAGGGAGGAAATTGAATGTTTCTATCGCTACCTACAGAGGATTCTGGATCACAATGGAGTGGCCATCCCGTCAAAGAAATATGACTTGACGCTCGAAATTATGCCCGCAGAAGATGGTCAGACACAATGGTCATATTACTTCGCTTGCCACGAAACCAGATGCTTATTCTGGCTCGCTCCGTACGACGCAACCTACACGATATCTGAACTATTTGGTGTCAAGTCGCTTGCCCATGTCCGTGCGTTGCAGATTTCGTCCTCAATGTACACTCTGTTTCACTAACCTGGTGCACAGGGCATCGATTAGAAGATCTTTATTGGTGCGATCGCTATACTAGGTTCGATCTTAGTTGTAAACGTTAATATTCGCTCTCTAGGACCCACTGGTCTCTCTTTCCAGCCGTTTTTGAGGGTCGCCATCTCGAACCCACCGTCTACGATGAACTCGTGGGGATCTTGTCGCATGGATGCGTGGGTAAATATGTGTCCCGCTATTCTCTCGCCATAAAGCTCAACCACTGATGCTACAGATGCGATGACCTCAAAATCTTCGACACTCCCATACGATGTCGATACAATGCAGAAGATGATCAGACTTGTCCGTAATGCCAAGGGTATGCTGGGGCACTTGTTATGGATGTAACAAGCGTTTTTAAGATTGTGGTTTAGGGTCCAATACCGGTTTGGTGTATCACACTGCCGCAATTAGTGAGTCACAGTAACGATCTTGACATGTTCTATTCCTAACGATATCTGTTTCCTAAGCTCGATTGCTTTCCTTTTTTGGTAAATCCAGTGCAATCGCAAGTCTTCATCCTCATCCTTGACCTACGTGATTAGCACATTGGAGGTTCCTATACTTCCACGGACAGAGATGCGCACGATTAGAAAAGGACAAGACAGTCTATGCCGATGCAAGCCGAGAAAGAACGTTACTCATCACGTTACTCTCCCCAGTGCTTTTTCTGGCACCGGAGGTTCATCTACGAGATTTGGAGAGATTGTGGACCGATGAAGTCATCATTGAGGCGGTCTGGAAAACTTTCATGACCAGACTGTTAGAGGAATGGGGAGAACTAATTCTCTGGGTATGTTAATGCGCCGTCATCAAAACTAGATTTCTCATGCTTCTCACGTTGACACCCTAGTCAACCGTGATGCTTACGGCAAACGTTGGTTTCCTCGCCATACCCGGCGTTATCATTTCTAATATCAACAACCCCTTGACGAGTGCAAGCGAGCTTAAGATTTTCACGTCCGCCGCGCAGATCGCCAGCTGCATGTCGGTTGAGGCGAGCGTCGGAAGCATTGTGATCGGCATGCTCTTGGTCCGCCACAACCGCACTAAGCAAAAGGAAGACCCGGCAGGTGCTGTGAGTGAACAGTAGCCTAAGTCTTTGTTCCTGGCTGAGTGCGGTCGGCAGTCGACTTACCTCCACCAGAATACTCACCGAATCTTCGGTCTTGAACCAATGGCTATTATATTCAGTCTCCCGTGGGCGCTGCTGATGTGGGCGTAGGTCATCTGCCATATATCGAGACTTCTCAGAGCTCATTTGTGAATCCCCTCTCGGGTGACAGGATGGTGATGTTTTCCATAGCGCTGCTACTGCTTTGCTTCAGTATCTCGAACCTGTCAACACGGATCTTCGTTGCCGTGACGTCGGTTATGGTAGCCGCCCTGATCGGATGGTGCGTTCGAAGCGCTTGGGAATCTAGTGATGAAAGGGGGGCATGGCTCAGCAACCTGGTGCCGTCCGTTACCCGTGCGCTAGACCACGTGCGCGCTACGTACTACAGAATCATCGCATCTATCGATTTTACACCGCGTCGGGAAAATGCCTCTTCACTAGCACTAGCTCCCGCTGGCAGTGTACGCCAGATCCTTGATCAGGGAACGGAGGTCGTTACTGTCTGAGGGCCATCATGCATTTATGACATGTACGCTGCGTCATTTCTTGTTTTTGTTCATGTACAAGTACAATCATGCTCCTACACGAGATCAAGGCATGCCATTTACGAATTACGCCGTTCGAACGCAGTCCAAGTACAATTCGGCATATCATACGACGACATCCCTACTTCTTACATAACGCCACACAAGCACACCCTCACTACTTCTGGGACGACTTCGTTGATTTGTCAGTAGAGGTCCGTGGAAGAGGGCGACTCTTTCCAGAGCCTACAGACTGGGGGGCAGTTTTTTCCCGGGGTGGGTCTGGGAATGGGCCGAAATATTGTTTCCCAACCACAGGCTTGGACCCTTCCCCTCGTTCCACGAAGCGTTCCATCTCCTTTTCCAGACTTGATGGTTGGAAAGCCGAGTGTCAATGTTGAGCCGTGGTGGAGTGAGTAGTAAAAGTACGCACGTTGCGGCAGCTAGGTCGGTCCCGTTCAAGTTATTACTAGGGACGCTGGCCTTATCATTGGCACCAGACTGAGCGATTCCATCCTTGTTCGGTGAGCCCTTGGCATTGGCACTGACACCAGCACCAGTCCTGGAAATCAAGGAAGGTGCCGTCAGACGAGAGTGATGGGAAGACAGTCTTGAGATCGTACTACTAACCGAATGAACCATTGGGTCAGTGGATCATCGCCAAGAAGATCGCTGAGGTTAACACCGGATCGGCCGTGATCTACGTGTATCGGGCTTACCTGGAAGGTCTATACAAAAGGGGGTGTCTGAAATAAACAAGTGATCATTCGTTTCTGAGCTGGCTTACCTACGGGCGATCATGAGCAACGGCTGTGGGCTGTTCCGTGATAGCATCACCTTTCCTGTCGGCGATCTGCTTGAGATAACGCGTAGGGGGTACATCGTCAAAAGTCACTTACGGTCCTTTCTTTATGGACTCAGCTGTGGTAGATTGCATCGCGGAGCTATAGATCGGTCTTCGATCTTACTGGAGGGGTATGAATCAATACGCAGTCATTCATATCACGGGAGCGGGAGCTGGGACTTATGCCGCTGGTGAGTCGAAGTCACACGGTGTCGTGAGTAAAACTGAACTCGGGACCCCTGGTGTAGATAAGGGCGATATCGCCTGAAGAACGAATGAAGATTTCCCACGCATATTCCGAGGCAGTCAGCCTGCTGACCATGTAGGAACCAAAAGGCATTAAAGCACACAATGCGACAATACTAGCAGCGGGAAGAAAGAACGGTGATGAGGGTATCATGATGTAGCACCACATCGTTTTCCAGCCAATCGCAACTCAAACAACAACTCAAGAGCCCTCGTAATATATTCATGGTGTAAGGTCAAAAGTGATGGAATCGAAGCTGACATCTGATAGAACAAGCCGAGCGTAGACAATTGGATCGGGTCTGACGAGAGAACGAGCCAGGCGACGGACGGAAAGCGACGTTCCAAGAGTCGAGCTGGTCTCGAACCACCAGGTTGAACCGTTGATCTGCGGTGTCCCTGTGCGCTTATTAGCAATCTACGCCACCCCAAGTCTCCTTACCACTTCAAGTAATCCCCTTCCTCATACTCCCCGCCTCCTGCGTCCACATCAGCTTCACTGCGATATTCCTAGAGTGCGGTCTCCGGCACACTCATCAGGATGCCCCGGTGCACTGGAATCTACGAGGGTCGCGTTTGGGACGCCCCTTGTGCGGCAGCGCCGTGAAAGAAGAGCGCGCCGATCCTGTATGCTTCGCTGCGGTGCGAAGAAGTACTAGTCGAGTTATGCCTTAGAGCCGCATACTAGCACAATGTGCGTCGCCATCGTAGAATAGGTCATAGGACTACACGGGATCGGGCTGGTCGGGGATCCACTACTGCGGGTCGCCTGGACCTCACTAACGGGCTATGTGACTTCGAAGTTTATACGTGCATGGTTGGCGTGGGTGGGCTGCATGGTGGAACGACGAGCGAGTCGGAGGGAGAGCGATGAATGTGTGGCATTCTTGGCCGTCTGGATTAGATAGAGACGATGCGTGATCTGCGCGCATCCGCTTGATTGTGTCAGGAGAAAGCGAGCCATGGATGAATGAGGTGTTGACTTGTGGAGAGAATTTGCAGCTGGAGTTCGAGAGAGGGGACGGAGAAGACTTCAATGAGGCCATAGCGCCTCTCAGTACTTTCTTTACAGCACCTCTCAGCTTCACCACGTTTTTCGTCGCGACAAACCCCAAAATGCGTAACTTCCATGAAACCCTTCGAGTAGGGGGATCATTTGGAGTGCGGAAGCCAAATGGCAGAGGAGCAATGGGTAAGCGGAAGGTTTTTGTCTTCAGGCGCCTGGGAACGACGAAAGATCACTCGCACTGGAGATTTCGACCCACGATTACTCACGTTCGCAGATTTAAAAGGAAGCGCTGATCGCTCGATTCGGCTCTGTGGAGGTACAGCACCACAACTCGATTCGCTTACATGGGTTGGGTTGATTTGGAGGCGACAAGACTGGCGTTGGAAGGATCATGCCCACCAACAACGGATGGATATCTGCAAAATATAAATGCATACATAGTGACTATTAAATACTCGCACTGTCCGGCCCTGGCACAGAGTTCGCACATTTAGCCACTCATGAGCTTACCCGCAGTAAGCTTAGAAGGGGGCAGCCTTTCGAGAGAGAGGAAGCGGCGGAGGCCACGAGGCCCTGTAGTTTGGTAGGTCAGGTCGTCATGTGCTGCATGTGAACCCTATCGAACCAAAGAAAGTAAATGTGCAGAAGAATCTCAGGCATGCGGCGACACGGCAAGGGCCAGAAGCACCGCTTGGATGAGATACAAGTACACACCTTTACGACTGGAGTGCTGCAGTAAGTTAGATTGAGGGACATATGAGATCGATTGCAGCTGTGCGTATAATGGGCGTGATAGAAGATCAAAATCGATTCCTGTAAGCTTCGATTAAGGCTTGCTTGTGCCATTTTGTGGTGCCGGTCAACTGTGGCTGTGTAAAGGATTGGTGCCGAGACTGCCGAGACTGTATAGGCGTCCCCCCTGGTTCCCTCCTCGAATTTTATCTTAGTCTATCGACGCGTGACAAAGTCACTTACCCTTTCCCCACCTCTCTGCCAGCCCGTGCCCTCCCTCCTCGAAAATTATCGAAAGATATCATGTCGATGACCTTTGTTGGTCGCCTGAGCGCCATGAAGAGCCCCGAGACATTGGTGACGCATATTGGTGACGCATAGCATCCGACTCCGCCAAGGCGGTTCGCTTACTTTCTCGAAGCACTCCATTCAGCACCGCCGCAGGGGATATAGATCCTTGTGAACGGTGTATAAATTGCCAACGTTTGTATAATCAGTGTCCATTGTCTCTCAATCTCTTACTCAACATCGTCTACCGTTTACGACGTCTCTGGTCCCATGAACGCCAGCAAGTCCAACTTGTTTCCGATCCTCCCTTCCACCATCAGAGACTCGAGGTATCGAGATATTGTGCAGTAAGCTAGAGATTCCTTTGCGCGCTCCCGACCGCTTCACCTTTTTTTCAGTGTGCGCGTCTCACCGACCATTATTCCGTTGGGAGCCAATCTTGCATCGGTGTGCGTCGATTTCCCCCATCGTCGCATGGAACCTTTGAAACTTATTGCCCCAAAGACCGTCCTACCAGTCCCAAGGATGGACCATATCCTCTCACCCAGAGGATGGGTGTTACGCCCATTGCAAGGTGCAAGCGGGAATCACAATTGTCACGGAGGCCCATATTGCCGAGCCCGGGGTTTCGGACCAGCTGAATGCCTGGCTGGCCATTATCTCCAATATGATCATCGAAGAAAATGTCCACCTTCCGGAGACTTCCCATCTCTTCCTTGAACTTCCTCAGGATTCAAGTACTTGCAATTATTACTTCGTGGATCATCGTCTTCGCACCATCTTTTGGCTCCACACCCTCGACACCACCAGCGTCGGACTTCCACACTCCTATTCAAGCCGCCATCTCCGTATGTTTTTAAAATATCAAATTTTGCCTTGTGAAGTGAGCTAAAAGTTTGCGACCAGAATACTCTCTGGAGGAAAATTACTGGATTCATGTTGAGCTGTTCCCCGAGACCGCTTCTCAATACTCCGCGATTGCCTTGAACGAGCTTCAAGCCACCTTTTTACATGCCCGCGCAGGTGAGGCAGGAAATCGCTTATTTGCTCACGTACTTGGGAGTGACGGAGAGTATTAGACGCACTTACCTCGGAAATTCCCACCTTTCCCTACACGGCTAATCAGTGTGAAGATTTTATCGAACTTCTTCAGCGTAGTAAAGGTATGTTTTCACTTAGTTCGTCTCGGGTGGCCTTCAGTTGATTGGTTCTTGGTAGATCATGCTTCTAACCCCTTTGTTGTCACTTATGTCGCTAGGTTATGGGCGACCGTCGGTAGGTTGTATAGACTTATGAACTATGGTATCCATTATGACCCTTCTTACTGCAGCAAACCATCGCTTCTTCGTCCGTTTCGGCGAAGATCACTGCCGACTGTCCTCTGATCAACCCATTGTGGAGACACCGGACAGTAAATCGGGCCTCGCCTTGGCAATCATATCAAAGATCCTTCTTTTCGGCATTCATGATCACTATGAAGCGCGGTTCAAGAACTTCTGGGTAGATCAATTCGCTGACACGTCCCGTTGGCTCGAGTACGTTTCTGAGACGGTTGAAGACTTGAAGCAGACGAGGTCATGGGTAAGCTGGATCGCAATGCAACTATGAGTGCATCATCGCTGACCTTTTCATCTAAGATCTTGGCACTTCTCAGGTGAGATGGCCTTTCCCAGTCAAGAAGGCCCTGTTGATGTTTTGTAATCTCCAGCGCGAGTATTCCTACGATGCAAATGACCCCTTTCTCTGGTTTGATCAAGGCCTCGTTGTTCCTCTGTGCCTTTGACCTCGCCATAACATCGTTCCTCTTGCAACAACACCAGCAACTTCTTAGCACGAACACCTACAATTCAGTGAGTATGGTAGCGCCCATCCGCTCAACATTTGCAGTTGACCCAAAGTTTGACAGGTTGCGTACCTGAAGGACCGGAACACAAGCTATGGCTTCCAACTAATTGCGATCGTTCATAGCCTTCCGCAGGCATTGTTCGTTTGGGCATTGCTTCTATTCTCGATGCAGGGCTTTTGGATGGCGTTCGCCGATCTTCCCCCCACTTCGCTCTTTTTGGCGCTCGTTCTTGTAGCCGCCATGCTGACCGTGACATGTTTGGTTATATGGTTGGTTGTTCGCCGGCTTCTGGAACCCATCGAAGACGTCATGTTACGGATAGGTATTCATCCCTCGGATCCTGGAGCAGAGCAGAATGAGCGCCCCACCGCGGAAATTATGGTTTAGACTCCGAGATTTTACCAGGAAGAGATCTTCGTAATGTACTTGTATATCGTTTCTCGCTTTCGTTTATAGCAATAGGTTTCAGGGCGTCCCAGCTTTGTGGGCAGAGGGTACTATGAGTGCGTTTGTCTCTCGTACTGCAGCACTGAATAAAGGACTATTAGTTAAAGAATTTTGCATGTGTATGAGCGACTCGACCCTCTGCAAAAACGTCATTTTATTTCTTTCTGACGCCGCGTCCAATCACACGACATCTAGAAGCTGGACGCGTTTCTCGGGGATGACATCGCAGATTACCGCCTGCGCCTTACAGCAAAACTGATGTGCGCTGTCATGGGATCGCCTGCGGATGGAATAAAGATCACCGAGACAAGCACACTAGAAGGTCGTGAGGTGCGAGACCCTGAGGTGCGAGACCCTGATGGCGGAAGGGGGTTCGTTGGAAAAAATCACGACAAGGTAACGGCGAGGACTGAAATTGGGATATATAAGCCGCTGCTGCTGAAGCTGTGTCTATGGCGAAGCACCGAAAGGCAATGTACGCACAGCGTATGATGCACAGCTACTGTACATGTGATGCACGTGATGTTCGCATGTGACAACCACTAGAGACACTTCGTGTTTGGGAACGAGAAAAAATGGGACAATACAAGTAGCAGCCGGAGATGCAAAGATGCGTAAAAGGGGGAATGGTGATCATGAGGTTTACGGCGCTGTATTGTTTTCTAGCAATCATGATGGCACCAGTACTATATAAAACAAGATATAAAAGGACGAACTCGCATGTCTCGGATGCTAGGGTTGTTGTCGAAGTGACAAACGCTTTCGGTCAAACCCTTAACATGATCAACACGTTGCTGCATCGTGGGTTCATTCACGGCGCGGAAACATCATTTCCAGCAGGCATGCTTGTAACAAGAAGCCCCCACCCCTTGTCCCACCCGCATTGAAATGGCCAAGGAAATGGCGGTTCAGATACTCGGGTGTGGTGCCCCTCCCGACAGGTTCAGAAGAGGAGCCTTTGAACTTTGATCAAGGAGCGACGTGTCGGCCCGTGAGCGCGTGATGCACTAAAAAAGGTGTCAGTTCTTCAGTGATGAATATATGAATATCGATGAATCTTGTGAAGAATGGGTTGACTGAATTTGGATCGAAGAAAAGATCTTGGTGATCTGTGATCTGTGATCGAGTGATCGGCCGAACGAAGTACTGTACTTGGAAGGAACAACAGAGTCGTCTCCGTGTCTAAGCGCCGGCGCCCATTATTTATACCGATTTTAGCTAAATCACTGGACAGCAATTGCAGAGCATCCCAGTGCTATTCACTATTATGGAACAGCCTCTGTGGGTACAGCATAGAGGCCAAGAGAGAGGCTGTGTATTTTTTACCTGAGATATATACCCGCTTGAGATACGTTCGGCTCCCAGTTCTCTACTTGGTTCCCCACACAGTCCTGAATACCATCATTCTCGGGACATGTCTGCCTCGAACGGCATTTCTAGTGCTATGAAGGATTTCAACGCCGACGAGTTCAACTTATTCCCGATCCTCCCTTCGACCATCAGAGACTCGAGATGTCAGGCTGCTTCGTGGTAAGCCGAAGGTTTTCTCACGCTACCGATCTCCTCGTGACCTCCCCATTTTTTTTAGCGCGCGTGGTTCGTCGACAATTGTCCCATTAGCCAATCTTGTATCAGTGTGCGTCATGTGTCGATTTCCGCGTTCGCACGATAGAACTTTCGGGGTTGACCCTCCCGAAGGCCATCCTACCAGCTCCAAGGATGGACCATATCCGCTCACCCAGAGGGGAATCCTTACGCTCGCATCAAAATGTCGGCAGGAACAGGAATCACGATGGTCACGGAGGCTCACATTGCCGAGCCTGGGGTTGCAGATCAGCTGAATGCCTGGCTATCCCTCATCTGCAATACGCTCACCGAGAAACACGTTCACCTTCCGGAGACCTCGCACTTGTTCCTCGAAATTCATAACCATTCAGGTTCTTGCAACTATTACTTCGCGGATCATAACCTTCGCACTGTCTTCTGGTTGCACACACTCGACGCAGTTGGCATCCAGCCTCAACACTCCGTCACAACAAACAGCCATCTCCGTATGTTTCATACATCCACCCGCCTTGTTAAGTGAACTAAATGTCCAGGCGCAGAATATGCTCTGGAAGAAAATTATTGGATTCATATCGGACTGTTCCCCGATGCCGCGTTCCAATATTCTGTTCGGGCTCTGAATGATCTTAAAGTCGTGTTTTTGCATGCCCGCGCAGGTGAGGCAGGAAATATCTTGTTTTCCGACACACCCAGCGTGACAGTCAGCATCTAGATGCGGACATTCCTACTTTTCCCTACACTACTAGGCAGAGGGAAGAGATTATTGATCTTCTTGAGCACAACAAAAGTAAGATTCGCTTAGTTGAATTTGCACGGTCTTCAGTTAACTGGTTTACGGCAGATCGTACTCACAACTCTTACATCACTACATATGTCGCGGGGTTATGGACGACTGTTGGTAAGCTTTACGCATCTGCAATACTGTCGGTCCTCTTATGAGCCCTCTTATCGCAGCAAGCCATCGCTTAACCCATTTCGGTGAAGATCACTGTCGACTCTCCTTTGGTCAATCTACTTTGGAGATTCAAGATAGTAAATGGGGCATCCTCTTGGCAATCATATCGAACACGCTTCTTTTTGGATTTCCTGATGGGTACCAGGCACGGTTCAAGAGCCTTTGGGTAGATCAAGTCGTTAACACGTCCCGTTGGCGCGAGCATACTTCTGAGACGGTTGAAGATTTGAAGCAGATGGCGTCATCGGTAAGCTGAATCGCTTTTACTGTGGAATCTTTACTGACCTCTTTCTCCAAGATGTTGGCACTTATCATGTGAGAAGCCTTTCCCCTACCCGGAAAGACCCAGTTAATCTTTTATTCTATGCAGTGCGAACGTTCATATGATGCCCCTGTCTTCCTTCCCCGCCTTTTCTAGTTCTTCGTTGTTACTCTGCATACTCGGCGTAGTCACGGCATTGTTCCTCATGCAAGAACAGCGGAGACTTCTCAGTACAAACGCCATCACCGCAGTGAGCATAGCGACGCCCCTTTAACCCGGATTTTGCAGTTAACTTTTAACAGGCCGTGCGTTTGGACAACCCGAACACAAGCTATCTGGGCCATGGTCGTTTTCGACTGATTGCGATCGTTCATAGTCTGCCACAGGCAATGTTCACCTGGGCGTTGTTCCTGTTTGCAATGCAGGGCCTTTGGATGATCTTTGCCAGTCTCCCCCTTCCGATACTCCTTGCCACATTCCTTCCCATAGCAACCGCGCTGGTCATTTCGTGTGGGGGCATGTGGAAGGCCCTTCACCCACGCCCAAAAACCTTCGCCACACAACCTATACCCTCTTTGGTCCCTGCAGTAGACCAGATTGAGAATCTCACAGCAAACGCTAATATTTAGACTCGGAGACGCCACAGTTTTGTTTTGCGCATGATATTCTTTTCTCACGACACATTCGTATGTTCAATAGGTACACTTGCTTGTACGGGCCACACCATTCTTAGAGATATTAAAGGTCATCGGACCCCCGTACGATTAAGCTCGTACATCTTACAAGGCGTAGCCTCAGCACAACCACACCTCGTACAGCCACATAGTGAGTGATGGTGTCTTTGAGAAGGTGACGTCGCACTAGAAGTCTAGCACTCGCGCGGTGACGCCAACGGTCAGGTCAAATCTCTTACAACCTCGGTAGCCCTGAGCTTAAGGGACTCGTCGGAGAAGGTCGATTTTGTGTGGCGGAGCCAGGCCAAGGAGCTGCAACGGACGAACTAGGAGGACTGATGACATCAAATAGAAAGAAAGGAACAGCACACCTCCACAGTTGGTCGTAAGTTTGGACTACATTGGCCATAGTCCGTAGAAAAAGCTATACGTGCTCGTTGAGTGCCAGTGTTATCGTCATCCATGTCGTTATCTTGCATAAGTGCACACTCGCCAGAACTAGTTTGATGTCAGATATTCTGACTGCACTGCCTGTAAAGCTACGTTCGAAACCCCGTCACAAGTGGAGTAAAGCAAGCCATTTTACCATAACCCCATTTTAAACGACTTCCTGGTCCGCCTCTGTGTCCTGTATTCAGTAGTAGTGCCACGACATCGCTGATAAAGATGATTACACCCTCAGAAGAGAACCGGACCTCTGTAAAATGGAGCCCCCAGTAAATCCAATGATGGTTGTTACCTCGAGTGCGCCATCTTCGACGAGACACTGACTGGAGAAAACGTCATGCGTGTCCACTCGAACCGATGTTTCAAAGTGGAAGTTGATGAATCAGCTTACGGAAAAGGGTTAAGGCGGACGCCTCATTATGGAGTGTCGGATGCTCGTAACTTGCTGTGCATTTAAAATCGCCCCGAATACATCATCGGCGCCATCAGATTTTGCAGTATCATTGCTTCTTATGCTTCTTGTCGCCACAGGTCTACGCCCCAGCTTAATCCGCGATGCCCGCCATTCATACGAGGACGCAACGGAGGGATGTCCTTTTTGATGTGGTCATACGGCCACTGGCCACTTTGCACAGAAGGTCCCGAAACTCCCTTGTCACAGGATTTTAAAAGGGGGTCGGTTACGCGGCCGCAATCGTAGGCTGGGCATGGGGGAATGTCAAGCCAAGCGAAATTAGGTCTGACACTGCAGATTCCCACATACTTGTGTCTCGAGTCGTATCCTTACGAGGATCCCCATTCATTTCTAATTGTGAGATCAATCAGCAAAAGGTTTGCTCTATGAAATTTGAAGCGGATGCCACAGCCAGACCCAGACACCCAAACATATATGGACGATCCAGAACAACATATAACTGGACATTCGGGCTGCAGGCCGATTGCGTTATTGCCCGGGGAGATGGTGCGTCTGCCAGTTACAAGCGCGTTTGAGCAGCAGGGGGATGGCGTAGGTGACAGTCCTATTATAACGCAGATGAGGACGCAATGGGTCCAGCTATCGT